>VZQC01012550.1:284430-347705 GCA_009823505.1 Rhizomys pruinosus
GCTGTGTACCTGGCCTGGCGCGTTATGGCGTCTCCCCTGCAGACCCCGGTTCCCGCCCACAAGTCCAGCCAGGACCAGAGCAGACGGGAACGCGACCCTCCGCTCATCCGGGCGGGGTCTCTCTGGGCCGGGGACCCCGTAGACGGGTTCAGAGCGAGACCCTCTCCCAGCTGCCCCCCGCCAGACCCCGCCTAGAGCTGTAGAGCTGTGTACCTGGCCTGGCGTGTTATGGCGTCTCCCCAAGATTTTTATTGTTTTAAAAAGTCTGTTATACTTAGAAGAATCTTTCTTAAAATACAGTAATTTGTGGTTTGTGACTATTTTTCTTATTTATGGTTATATTTAAATTTCTCATAAATAAAACATATGAAATTATAGGTAGGCAGCACTTTATAGCTGTGTTCAGATTTTAAGGGGGACAGATTTTGCCAATGAATTTTCTCAATTATACATTTCCCTCAGTAAATACATTCAGGATAAAATTACTATGCTATCATTATTATTATTATTAAATGTTCTCTATGTAGCAAGAAAAAATCATAAAACATGCAAGGCAACTTACTTTTCCATGTTCTTGCCATAAGTTATACAAAGCAACAAAACATGAAAATAAAATTAGCTTAAATTCTTGTGTTTTTTACCTTATAGAAAACCCTGTGCAATCTCCATTTTAGACTTTTTTTATAAACCAACAGTTTTCTCAATTTTCTTTACTGATTTTCCCAAATTTCAAGATGCTTAGTTACATAAGCAATAATAATCATAATCATATCAAGGTGAAAGCTTTCAATAATAAATTAGTAAACAAAGAATATGAAGAATTACAACTTTATTTTCTATAGTTTTCAAGACACATAATATTAACATTGATGTTTTGTATGCATTAATATAAAATTTACTCTATAATATATTTTATCTAATTATCTACATAGCTGTCCACTGAATTATTCTTCAGTGACCTCTCTCAGATGTGAACACTAAAATTTCAACATTTCTAGAATGCTACTTTTATCTTTCTTAGATTCATCCCCATTTTATGTCCCTAATTCAAGTGATTTTCAGCTATAAAATCAGAGTTTGAGACACTGTTAATTAACCACTGTCTTGAACTTTGAAGGGTCTTGCCTTTTTCCCTTTTGCAACCTAATAATCTTATCCATTACTACTTCTTGGATGTGTGCAGGGAATTGATGTCTCTCTGAAAGACAAAATGTGTAGGCAGGAGTATAGTGAATAGCAATGCGTCTCAACTATCAGTGAAGCTTTCCATGCAACTAAAGAAAATGAACACAAAAGGCCACAATGGGCCAAACTGTAGAGAATAAAGGACTCCAGAGTGTGGGTCACTGGAGAGGACTCCTATATTAAGCTTCACCCATGCAGGGCTCAGTGACCATTGCATAAGAGGGGTTGGAAAGGTTATAAAAGCCAGGGGAGGAAACAGAGTTACATAGGCTCATGAGATCTTATTCTTATGAACTTAGAGCAATGATGTCAGAATGCTGAGACCCATCTAAACTCAATCAGACATACACCACCATAGAACTGGGGAAATGGGCAGGAGGCTACAACCTTGGTTAGGAAGTATTGGCAGTTGATCACTGCTGGATGAGGGAGAGCTCAGGAATTATGCTAGACTTGATGAAGAAGCTCAATTAAATGAACTCACTCCAGTGGAAATCTGGATATACAAACTTGACTAAATAGGTCTTAACACATATGATCAAATACATGAAACCCTGTGGGAAGTCTATTGGGGTGTGCATATAGGGAAGATGGCTAAATATAATTAATACGTACTGTATAAAACCCACAAAAATTAATAAAATAATTTTTAAAAAGAAGTAGTCAGAACTGGATACATCAGTTTGTTTCTATTACCTCTAAGCTCATGGATAATTTTACCTCAGTATAGTAAATGTATGAACACTTAGTAGATAGCTTTGGAACAGAAGAAATCTAAGGTTTAGGCACATACTGCTTTTTTTAAATGAAAAACAGTTCTATCTTTATCTTGTAAAGATATTTCATCTTCACATATTCCATTTTACAAGTACTTTCCTAAGCACAGGAGGCTTAATGTCTCTTCTAAAGCTTACCATAAAAATCCAATCAACCACCAACTCCTATTTGACTTTAACTCCTGAATGACTTTCAAATTAATATATGCTTTTGATATTTACTTTCTTTTTATTAATTTATATCACCTCCCACTATTGCTTTTGGATTTAAGGAATCTTATCTGCTTCATTTATCTGATCTATCTCACCCCAACACTTACATCTTCATTGACAACCAAGGATATATAAAATTATCATATTAATTTCAACCATGATTCCATTGTATTTATTAATTTTCTTGTGCTTAGGGAACACTGAATAATTCAACTAAGACAAATTAATGCTTCAACTATCAGGCCTCTGGTTATATTTCTCTTCACTACCTATTCACTTACCCTTATAAATACTTTTTGATTTATAAGTCATCTTGTACATGTTTTCCTTTACTTCATAATAGCCTCTCAACTTCTACTTAATAATATTTTGGACAGAAGATCTCTTTATGTAGCACATGCTGGCCTCAAACTCACAGAGATTGATTTGCTTCTATCAGCATGCCTAGTTATGCTGGATATTTTTAAATTCACAATTATTTATTTAAGATGTACTTTTAAGGTTTCATGTGAAGATGTTATTATTAATTTGTAAATAGCCACTGCATGACTCTTTTGTATTCTAAATGAATCCAGTAATCCACTTCATGATTTGTAATTTTTGCTTGTTTGATTTCCCCTAATAGGAAGCTTTCTGACAAATGAATTTTTGGTGGGAAATCTCCTCAGCAAATATGAAAATAATTATGACAATCACTATATAATAATATGGTATATAGAGAAAATAAGTCATAGAACACTTGTATAACTCATGAGTTCACATGTATTCTCATGGACATTAAAGTTCTTTAATGTAAAAGACCAGATTTATTTTGATTATTTTTCCTCTTTAACAACATAGTGCCTAACATGTACATCAATCTTCATTAGGTTTTTTTTTTTTTGTGTGTGTGTGTGTGTGTGTAACTTATCTCAATTAAATTATTTGTTGAACTTTCCCAATTAATTATGTAAAATGCACCTTTGACATCAGGAATATAGCTAGTATACCTGATACTCATTTGCCTGTTGAGCCTTGTTGAGCTTTTTAATATTTTTTCATAAATCTTGTACTATAAACACGACTCTTGCACAATCTAAATCTACTTAGTGCCACAGTTATGGTTTATGTTGTTTATTGTTGTTGTTTGATGCTAGATTTTTTTTTGCTCATTTTTGTTTTCACCAATATGTATTTTTAATCATGAACCATAGAGTAATACTGAGATTTTTTTGGGTAGTCCCTATTTACAGGGAGGTGTTTTAATATATTTTGCAGAGAAAGCTCCTATGTTAGTTAATCTTCCTTCAGGCATGGGCCATATTGCTTTTGACAGTAATTTCAATGTTACTGAATCAAAAAGATACATTAAATAGAGTGTCTTAAGCAGAAAAACAGATAATGCAAGATTATAGATTAAATGGTTAGTAGAAATGCTGTCCCAGAGGCTCAGAAAACTAATCTTGTATTTCCCATAAGGAAAGTGATTTTGGCATTTATTAATTAATATTTTGGCTGACTTTTTAATAACACTATAATTAAAAGAAACAGTCACTATAATTAATTTCTTATACATATTTTAGAATCAATATCTGAATGAAAGGAAATAAATAATGAAAATGGAATTTGCTAAAGTGTGTCACTAGACTTGTATTATGAGCTTTACCACACAATTCAAGGTTTCCTTTAATGGATTCATCATAATGAATTATGAATCTGTCTGAGAAATAATTAAGCAGAACTCAGAATAATTTTATGTTAGAAAATCTTTGGAAATCAATAACATCTAGTTTAATAAAGATGCTGTATTTTCCACTTGATATTTAAATACTGAACACTTAAGAACATAAATTTCTTGGAATTTTATAAACCTAGACTTGGAGTTTTAATTTTACTTAATCATTGAAAAACTATGATGACCATGTATTGAATCACATACACCATTCTAATACAATTGAAATGAAAAGAACAGAGGACAAAACTTACATCTGTGGCTTCACTTTACAGTTATAGCTGCAGGTTGGAAATCCAGAAGAACTGACAATATTAAAGGTTATAAATTTTTTAAGTAAATACCAAATGAACTGACTCAGTGACCTGTTAACTGGACATCTTTTCTTCTTTTTTCTTTTTTTTGTTTTTTATTTATTTTATTTTATTTATTTTTGGGGGGAGGCTTTTTGAGATAGGGTCTCCCTTTAGTCACAGCTGGCCTGGAGTTCGCTCTGTAGACTAGGCTGGCCTTGAACTCACAGAGATCTGCCTGCCTCTTCCTCCTGAGTGCTGGGACTAAAGGTGTGCACCACCATGCCCAGCTTGGTTAATTTTTTGGGGGGTGGGGGTCTTTTTGAGAGGACTTCTTTTCTAGCTATATGGTTGTCTCTTCATGGATGGATGTCTTTTTATGTTATAATTTAAAATCGTGTTATCCATTATTGAATTTTTCTTCTGTGTACATATGACTTACCTTAACATAAAGCATTTCAACTGGCTAAAAATGACAAATTAATCATACACATTATCAATGCCATGTTAAACATACCCTCCTCATACTTAATATGTACAAAATAATACTAGGTAGAATTTTATGATAGCATTGTCTTTTATATGTATTTTTATTTGTAAATTTATTATTTTATTTTTATATGTATTATTAATGTAATTACTGCTTAGCTTATAAAGGTGTAGTGCAAAAGAATATGAAAAACAATGTTCTATCTATCCTAAAGGCATTTCACCAAATACTTAAACTAGGTTTTACATAGCCAGAATTATGCCTTGCATTGTAAGTATTTATTTAAGCTGTCCTATAAAGATGATCATGACTAACTTGGGCAATAACAGAAAGATATAATGGAATGCAGTATTTGCAGGAGTACTCAAAACTCTTTCAAGTTTATTCAAATTTTTAATGATCAGAGAGCCTTTGATATTGGATTTTATTACAGTATTAATACCATTCATGTTTTGCTTCAAAGTTAGTCCAACCCTGAAAATATTCCACTTGCCCTCCCAATTCCAACCTTCCTGTCGTACTATTTTAAACTTCTAAATCTCTTTAACAAAGTTAAAACTTTAAAGCAGTCTGACTGGCTCTGAGGTCATGCTGAGAGTAGAGAAGGAATACATCACTTACTTTAAAATTCAACCTCTTGAGAGCATGCTTGGGAATCTTTAAAAGAAACTTCAGCTTCTCTATTCTCAGACTCACACCATATTTTATTTCAGAGTAGTCCAGCTATTTCATGAAAGAGAGGAATCCTTTGGAGCACGTTGGGCATGCTCTTTCAACAGCTAGAGCATTTATGTTTTTGAACTACAGATTATTTCTACCTCCAGAGAGGCTGAGTAAGTCTTTCAGTGAAATTCTTCTTCCCTTTAAAAAAATGTTATTCTTTAGGGAATCAGGGCAAGTCCCAAAATAAATGTAATATTCATGAAATAGAACTATAAGCATTCTTAATTAACAAATGCTCTAAAATTCAGTAGTGTTACTCTTGATTGCATAATATTACAATACCTACCTAAAAAGTGAATTAAATCAGTTAATATGTAGTTTACATTTTGTGCATGATACATGATTCCTTCCTTCCTTCCTTCCTTCCTTCCTTCCTTCCTTCCTTCCTTCCTTCCTTCCTTCCTTCCTTTCTTTCTTTCTTTCTTTCTTTCTTTCTTTCTTTCTTTCTTTCTTTCTTTCTTTCTTTTCAGAACAGAGGATCAATGTAGGTCCCTACTCAGAACACTGCTGAGTCTTTTGTGCCTAGTCGCCTACTAAGCACCTTTCAGTAATATGAGAGCTAACCAGTAATGAAGAAACTTCCTAGTCAGGACTAACTCGATATTTTCATATTATATGGCCAGTGTGTTTGGTGATAATCAGAAATAAGTTCTTACCACCATCAACTTGTACTGGGCGACCAAGAGCTATGGAACAATTCTGACTGTGAACTCTGGGACACTTCTGACTATGAACTCTAGGACACTTCTGAACATGAACTCCAGGACACTTCTGACTATGAACTCTGGGACACTTCTGAACATGAACCCCGGGACACTTCTGAACATGAACTCCGGGACACTTCTGAACATGAACACCAGGACATTTCTCAACATGAACTCTAGGACACTACTGAACATGAACTCTATGACACTTCTGAAAAACAACTTGAGGGCATTATACTCTCTTTGGTACAGATCTTCCAATTTGGCACACTGTGTCTTCAGGGATGAGTGTAATCCCCAATGTAGAGTAATTTCAACTAAATTACCTATCTATCTATCTATCTATCTATCTATCTATCTATCTATCTCTCTATCTATCTATCTATCTATCTAGTCTATCTATCTATATCTATCTAATATATCTAATATGTATACACATAATATAAATATATAATTCATAAATACTAATATGTAAATTTTATATTACATATATAAGAAGTTTAAAAAATTATAGTTTTCCATATGGATATTTTTTGAAGTTGGGCCTTTCTATATCCCCAACTGGCCTGGAAATTCACCAGGTTGGCCTCAATCTCACGAAGATCTGACTACCTGTGATTTTTGAGTGCCAGGATTACAGACATGTGCCACGCCACCCTGCTCAGCTGATTCAGCCTTTTCAAATATCCTTAAAGTTAGTTATTCCTCCTCTACCCTACATTCTTGTTCCTTTCTCTTCTTAAGCTTCCTTTTCCATCATTTCGCTTTTTCCCTTTATATCATCTAAGTTTTACTACTCTGTCTTTCTTAAGAATATTTTTACCATCCAAACAGTCACTTTCCAATTTCCTGGTTTATACAAGTACTCTAAATTAAACACACAAATGTAAAGATTCATTGGTAATATCCAGAAATGAATGATAACACAAGACATTTGTCTTTCTGAGTCTGAGTTACTAGACTCAGTACAATGTTTTCCAGGTCTGTTCATTCAGTTCAAATTTCATGCCATCTTTCTTGTTTGAAAGCATATAATAGTAGGATATTTGCAATAAAAAGGGATATTGACTTCTGTACAATATTGCTATGATAGCAGAATTTGTACAATAAAATGAAAGAAAATTATCCCTTCTCATGTGTGAAAGGAATCTAAAGCAATGCATATTTGAATGTTTTATTATTTGAGGTTTCAGCAAATTAATAATGTAAACTTTATCATAATCAGGTTTTACATTAAGATGAAAATTAGAAAATGAAGAGAAATTTAATTAAATTATCATCCATGTAGGCTACATGGTGGGAATTATGTGCTTTGCAAACTAGAAATACATTTGTTTACTTTTGTGAATTTTTCAAATTAGATATTTTATTGTTTGTGTATTCATCCTCATGATATTAGACTAAATAAAGTTATCATACTGAATCATTTTATGTATGATTTTGATATATTTGTAGAGTTTATTGATTGGATATGAATTATATTTTTTATGTTTCTAATATAAACTCCAGTATAAAATGGGCACAGACAAATCTGGTGAAAATACTTAATTTTAAAAAAAATGGCCATTCTATTCATATATTATATCACAAGATAGCAAAAGCATTAGATAATTTATGTATACTATGATATTTTTAGTATAAAAAAGTGAAATTTTATTTCTTCACAAGAAGTCTAAATTTTTTCTGATACAGTGGAGTATCATAGACAAAACAGAGGTGATAACTTAATGCTATGTAACTCAAAGTTTAAGTTATGTTTGTAAAAACATATTACACTGTGTTTATTAACCTCTTGTCATTAATTTACCAAGCCAATACAAACAGTATTCAAAATAATTATCTGAAACTCCTATTGATGCTATAGGAAAAAATATGTTGAGGAACTATAAAACAGTAAATAACACACATAAAAAGGGCTTTGAATTTGGCATGACAATGACTTAAAATATATAAAATTAAAATCGCAAAATAAACAGTGAGTTCAAAATTTATAGTTACACACAAAAAGTATTCACTTGATCTTCCTGAGGGATAGTCAGAAAGTGACCTTGGAGCAAGTATAATTCCTCTTTGTGTCTAGTCAGAGAAAAAGAGCTCTCAAAGTGCTGAGAGATGGTTGTAAGACAGACAGTTTTGAAATCTGATCTATAATCACTAGATAATTCCATGGCACCTATCTCACCTAATGGAAGCCTGCATTTCCAAACCTTTTGACAGATTGTAGAATGTTTTTGTTGTGATTTTTTGCTATTATAACCATATAAACATTAATATTGGAAGGACTGGGCTTAACTTTTACCAGAGCCATTGGTTTAAGATTATTAAAAACATTAATATTTTAAAATTCTATATCATCTAATTTTAAACCAATTAACCCATAAAATATCATTTCATTTTCTTTGATTTTTAGAAAAAAAATTGACTTAATAATTACTTAGAATCCTTATTGTAATGTGCTCCTGAGAAAATAATATGTCTGTGATCTAATTTCTTTTTAGAGTAAGCTTTTGTTTTGAGGATGAAGATGAGTTAAACAAACTAGTTTTCTAGAAAGAGGAAGAATGGATGAGGCATGAATAAGGTTAAAGTATAAGAGAATGCAGCAGTATTATATACATCTATAATCATTTACAGCTGGGGCTACAGGGAGACCCTGTCTCGAAAAAAAAAAAAAAAAAAAAAAAAAAAAAAGAACCAAACAGACAAACAAAATATATTATTAGCATTGCTTTCAGAAGTACCATGGTTACATTGAAAGTCTTTGTATAAATTGGAGAACTTGAAAATTTGCAAAATCATACTATAAGGACAGGAGCAAATTTCACATGATTGTTGAAGTTTGATAGAACTGTTTTGTTAGTAAATAATATCCAAAAGTATATTAGACATATAAACCTTGAATATATATTCTAAGATATAATTTCTAGTTTGAGGATTGTACCAGTTTAATTCTTACAGTATTACTTTTTTTTTAACTCCCAGACTATGATTTTTATTTCTAAAAGCTCATTTAGGGCACAGGTAAAGGCCTATTGAATCTGCAGAAGAGTAATAGGAAAATAATGGAAAATTTCTTGGTGCCTGGTAATGTGAGAGGTCCAGTATCAAGGCCTGTATACTCAGGATCACGTGTGAAATGAGGATCACAACTGGGCCTCAGGGGAGACAGTAGGGTCATTGCAGAGAACTAGAGGACAAATTAATAATAGAGGTCTCCCCTGTCCCCAGCTTAAGAGACAAAGCCTTTGCCATGCACAACCTGGAATGTCAAAGGAGGGGGCTGTGGGGAATGCAGTCAGAGAAGATTGAAACTGCTGCTCAGCATCAAGAAGAACTTCCCACTCTGCTCCATCAACCTACCACCATGATAGGATGCAAAGCCTCATCCTCACATAAGGAGAGCAGAGCTCCAGCTCAGGACAGGGGGACATGTCTTGGGCTCATGGGCAGGGACAGCAAATCCAAATTCACCAGGAAGGGCCATGATTATATCTCACAGGAGGAAACCACAGTTCCAGCTCAGTCCAGGTGACCACAACTCTGTCTCCCAGGAGGGGACCCCAGCTCACCATACCTCCAGGTTAACAAAAGGGAAACATAGCTACTGATTCACCAGGGAACTACACCATGACTCTAGGTTTCACACTGTGACATTTTAATCTTTTTCTTAAGTATTTGTTTTAATGAGTATGAGTGTTTTGCCTACATGTATGTACTGTACCCATCAAGGCCAGAGGAAGTGATCAGATCCCCTGGCTCTGGAGTTATGCATGGTTTTTAATTGTCATGTGGGATGATGTGAACCAAAATCTGGCCCTCTGCAAGAGCAGCCAGTCTGCTCAGCTGCTGAGACATAGCTCCAGCTCTTGTTTACATCTTCCTAACACACCTATTACAATTTCTTCAAGTTAATTTTCCCTCAATCAAGTAAGTGCAACATCTTTAATGTCTTTCTAAAAAGTAAAGTCAATAAAGATCTCCAATCTCAAAGTTATTTTGAGTGATATTTTATTTATTACCATAAAAGAAAGAAAATGAAAATTAGTTCTAAATCAACATTACCTACAGACCTGGAAATATGTCATCATGTCTGGTAATCAAAGCCCGTGTTAAGCTTTTATGTTAATATTCATTAAAAGAAAGATTTATAATGTTCTTTTTGTTGTTTGTTTAATTTTGAGACAAGAATTTATTGTACAGTTTCGCCTGTAAATGATGAGCTTGCCTCATTCTTCTAACCACTAAGATTAATGAAAGAAGTCACTCATTTTTCCTTGATCTGAGAGTCACTAGCCTTGTTATCATGTCATTAAGCATTCTCATCACTTTTGGGAGGAGAGTGAAGAATAAATCTAAATAAGGATTCAATTTCAACGACTGTTGCTCTTACATCAACATGTCCCTCTCTACAGTAACATTCTGTGCCTGCTTTTGAATGGTCTAAAATCTGGACATTCACAACCTTGTTATTGTCACCTTGTTTTGTGAAAAATACATCTTTTTTACTTGTCTTGATTCTTGTATATTAATTTCCTCATGATAACACCATTTTTTACAATTTTTCCCAAATGATAAAATAAGCAATTATGATTCTGTTGTTAAACTAGGAAAGACTATACTTTTCTATTGATTCTATTATTTTAGTTTGGTATTTTTTTTAATTGTATATAATATTTTCAAATATAATTTAACCAAATTATTAAATATTATTTGTTCTTGAGTAAGTATAATTTGTTCTTACATTTTTGACACTTTACAATTGTGCAATTTTAAGTGACTCATTGAAGGATAAGTTTTAATAGTGTCATAATCACTTAGTGAAAAACTCAGATAGTGAAGAAAGCATGTCCGAATGTAAACACATGATAACTAGCGAAGTATCATGTCTAAATTCTCACTCACCCTGAATGGCTTATAATGAATTATATACTTTTCAAAATAACAAAGCTCAGTCAATTATCTATACTAGCATGAATTTTGTTAAATTAGCTAAGGAAGCGGAAGGAACTGGATAACTGCATAAATCCTAAATTAGACCAGTTGTTTCATTTTGATGAAGATATTAAAACTAGGTTCTTAGCACTTCAATTCTTATTTAAAAATTATATGCTCATATTTATTACTCTTGGGATTTATACTTCCTCATAATAGTAATTATACTGTTTCAGAGACAGAGATGTCTACTGCTCAGCACACCACAGGACAATCAATAGAAAGCTACACTGAGTGTCTCACTGGCTATTTGCCAGTCCCTTAGAGGGAAGAAAATTGAGTGAGGCACAGAGTGCTATCAACTTCCTTCCTTCAGAAACCTGAGAAGTTCTCCTCAAACCATCAT
Organism: Rhizomys pruinosus; assembly: GCA_009823505.1. Taxonomy (NCBI): domain Eukaryota; kingdom Metazoa; phylum Chordata; class Mammalia; order Rodentia; family Spalacidae; genus Rhizomys; species Rhizomys pruinosus. The sequence continues at coordinate 295,864 of VZQC01012550.1, forward strand.
TGACAAAAGACTCAGACATCTCAAGATCTAACTTTATAATTTACTTTCTCTTGGGGGCATTAGGGAACTTTATCAAACAAACATTTGAGGAAAGTGAATTAACGGTAAATAAAAAGTCACTCTAGAAATATAATGTGTCTAGGTTTAGAACAGCGAAACTTTAAACAAGAGAAGTAACTCTGAGCAATCTTTTCAGAAAATAACTCCTGGATAGAAATTCTGGGCAAAATAGGTTAAAAAATATTATAGCTAGACACAAAGCATAGATAATTCTTGACAAGCCACTTTGTGTGAAATGCTGGGAATGAGGAGCCATGGTGCAATTTCACAAATGCTCCTCAATGGCACGAATGGGTGAGGTGAACAAGGATGCCCCACAGTCTGACTAAGGTCACGTGTCTTCTCATAGCTAGAGAACAGGGAAGCACAAACAGGCCAGCAATCCAAAACTCCTTTCCATTTTGCCATTTACTGTTTAATTTCTTTTAGTTGTTATTGTTTGTCTTTTGTTTTTTTCGTCTTTTTGAGACAGGGTCTCCCTGTAGCCCCAGCTGGCCTGGAACTCACTCTGTAGATCAGGCTGGCCTTGAACTCACAAAGATCCGCCTTTCTATGCCTCCCGAGTGTGAGAATTAAAGGTGTGCACCACCATGCCCGACATATTGTTTAATTTTTAAGGAATATCAAAATCTGCAAATTAACAGAAATGCCTTATGTAAAGCTGGTAGGTAATCCATTCATCTTCACCACTCATAGTCGCAAAGAAAACAACTTCATTTAATTAAAAACATTAACTGTTTTAAAATATAGGAGATGAGACGCAGAACTGAGAAAAGAGAGGCAGAGACCCAGCACAGCGGCATGGGCTGGGTATGACCCATGGTCCGCCACCCGGGAGGACCTGCAGCCCCGCTCCCCCGACCTCGCATATCCGGCCCCAGAGCAGACCCAGGCTCTGCTCAGCCTCAGGGGAGGATTGGCCTTTCGGAAGCCTTCTCCAGCTGCAGGAGTGTGCCGGCCACCGTGAGAACTCCATGTCCGCCCCTGTGGAGGAGCCCAAACGGGCTAAGGCGTCCAAGAAGTGCACAGAACATCCCAAGTACTCAGACATGGTCGTGGCTGCCATCCATGTGGAGAAGAACCGCCTGGCTCCTCATGCCAGTCCATCCAAAAGTACATCAAGAGCCACTACCAGGTAGGTGAGAACGCTGACTCCCAGATCAAGCTGTCCATCAAGCTCCTGGTGACCACTGGCGTCCTCAAGCAGACCAAAGGGGTCGATGCCTCGGGGTCCTTCCAGCTGGCTAAGGGTGATGAACCCATGAGGTCGGTGGCTTTCAAGAACACCAAGAAGGAAGTCAAGAGAGTGGCCACACAAAAGAAGGAAGCCAAGCCCAAGAAAGCAGCCTCCAAAGCCCCCAGCAAGAAAACCGAAGGCATGCTGGTCAAGAAGGCCAAGAAGAAGCCGGCTGCCATTCCCAGGAAAACGAAGAAGCCCAAGATGGTCCAAGCCCAAGAAGGCCAGTCCCCAGAGGGCCGGCAAGAAGAAGTGACAGATGCCTCTGCTGTGGACTCTCCTTCCTGTCTTTCCTGTGTACACTTTTCCCTAAAACTTATCTGCAACCCTTTGCCCACTCGATTCTGACTTTCCAAGAGTTTGAATTCCTCAGACAGACAGTGGAATAATTCCTTTTTCTTTCGCTAATTGTGCAAGGACATCAGATCTCGTCTTCATAACGATGAGGTTGTACTTGCATTGCGCTGTCTTGACTTGCTATTAATCTTCTTAGAGGTAGGGATGGGAGGATATGTGGTTGGTTGTGTGGTTTGCTTACTCTGAAGGTAGATAACAGCTTGGCGAAGCAGTTCTGGCAAGATGAGGGAGCCAAGGTTTGTGGGTGTCCTTTGAGAGTTTTCAACCTTTGATGAGGAGCAGAGGGAGGCACCCTACTCAGGTGGTCCAGGGAGGGGGGATGAAAAAGCCCTCCCTGGTCTGCTACTCCTTCCAGTGGGGACCAGTGTTTGTGTGTTGTGAGTGTGTATGTGGTGGGGGGAGGGGTTCTTGGGCTTCTTTTTCACTTGCTAACCTGCCTTTGAGGCCCCCTTATTGTTGTGAAGGGGAGTCCCAGTAACAGCAGGTTGGAGATGCCCTGGACTCTCAGGAACTACCCATTGAAGAGGGTCATTGAGGTGGAAATAGGTTTTTCCACAAGACTGATGGATTGTGTTCTAGGGAAGACTTCATTTTGTTTGTTTGTTTGATTGATTTTTTTGTTTGTTTGTTTGTTTGTTTGTTTTTTTTTTTGTTTTTCTGTGTAAGATGTGGCTTTGCTTGGTACCCTTCAGTTCTACCGGCTGCCACTTAATGCACCCCGAACCTCTTTTGAGTCTTTTCTAAGTAGAGGGGGGTCGGAGGGAGGGGCAGGGGTGGACAGTAAGAAATTCTGCGGTTGATATGAATTTTGCTGGATAGCTGTAGAGAGCATGTGTATATGTATATATCCGTATCTAGTAGTAGTACTTATGTCTCCCATTGGGAGCAGGGAGAGAAAACAACAACAACAACAAAACCTGTACAATGTCTTCTCTTATTTTTAAATTTTTAATAAAATAATAAGACCCCCCCTTTTGTAAACAAGTGTTATCAGTGCCAAGAAAGAAAAAGTTGCCGTGGTTGTAATATTAAGACTTTAAAATTTAACTGGAAAAGGAAAAAAAAATAAGACATAAGAGAGTCAGGATCTCTCATTGAACCTGGAGCTCGCTGATTCAAGGGATCAGCTTGACAAAAATCCCCAGGAATCCTCCTGTCTCTTCTTAACACTGGGTTTATAGGTACATGATTCTGCAACTAGTATGTACTGGTACTAGGAATGCAAGTTCAGATCCTTGTGCTTGCACAATAACGTCTTTATAGCCAGAGCTATCTTCCTAGCCGAGTGTTTTCTACATTATAAAGTTAATCATAGTGTATTGTTATTTTTCTCCTATAAATACATTGGTATTATTAAGTATGGGTTATGTAACCATTGAATGTTTGTGGAAAAAATACCATGCAGGAAAGAAAAGAAGGAATGAAGGAAAGTAAAAAAAAAAATAGAAAGGAATGTAAAAATTGAAAGAAACGTTTTTGATATGTTTCTGAAGTAGTATTACCTACAACTCCTCCCAAATCTAACAATAGCCCAATTGGTTATTTACTTACTTTCGATTCATTTTTTTCTGATGACAACCAAAATCTTGGCATAATTAACCACATTTTGACTTCTGTAATTTAAGTGCCAATTTAAAACTTTTTAGAAAATGCAAACAATATGTAAGAGAGATTTCCCAACTCTACATTAAGATATGGTAAGTATTTTTAAACATTTCTCAAGTTTCCAAAGAGATTTAACTCTTTACTGCCATCTCTACTATAAGGTAAGTTTTAATTGACCTTTCAACTTTCAGTTATCTGAATATTGTGTGAGCATAGCTATTTGAATATTGTTCTGGTTTGTCTTCCATTACTGTGACAAAACACTCTGAATGACACCAACTTGGGGAGGAAAGGGTTTATTCAGCTTACATATCCTGGGTCACAGTTCATCACTTAAGGAGCCCAAGGCAGGAACTCAGGGCAGGAACCTGGAGGCAGGAGCTGAAGCACAAGCCATGGAGGAATGCTGTTCACTGGCTTGCTTCCCTGGCTCATGCCCAGTCTGCCTTCTTATACGGTACACAATAACCTGCCCAGGGTGGCACCACTCATTGTGGGCTGGGTCCTCCAACAATGCTTGATAATCAAGACAATACTCCACAGATATGGCCACAGGCCAATCCAATGGAGCCAATTCCCCAATTGAGGCTCCCTCAACCCAGGTGTTTCAGGTTGACACTAAAGCTATCCAGCACAAATATACATTTCATTTTAAATTTTAAACATGTATATCACTACACACCCAGTCAACTAAATTCTTCCATAAATTATCAAAAACATTAAAGTAATCTAAATACTTTGGAGAAGTGTTATCAGGTCATAATAAAATAAGGGACATTACAAATATCTTCTATTGAAGCAGGTTTTGGTAACACCAGAGAATTTTCTATAGGCCCCAACTGCAATACTTTTATGGTCTTTAGTCAAAACCTTTCTGTACACTGATTCTTATCCTTCAATATTGTTACCACGAAGTTGAAGGTCATTACTCTCTGTAGTATTTTGCTATTAACATTTTCTAGTTTCCAGTTATACTTTCTTCTTAATATAGATTTGTTAATATGATTAACATGGCAGCAGCATTTCACATAACAGTGTAAGGGGATAAATCCCTAATGGGCAAACACAAACGGGGTCCCTGAGGAGTAATAAATATGGCTTATACTTCTTCTTCTTGGCCTAAGACAAAGTCCTGCCTCAATCCCTATAGCCAACGTTTTCATATGACATTTTAATTCAACTTTTGTTTCAGTTAGCCTTTCCCTCCTTACCCTATCATGTTCCACAACCCCCCCCACCCGCACCATGCTAAGCACATTCCACCCCCAGTATTTATCATGTCTGCCTTCATTTTACCTGTGTTCTATTATCCTACCTCTTTTAAGGTATCTGGCATTACTTCTTTCTAATTTACTGGTTTCCATAGGTACTCCAAGTTGAATACACAAAACTGAATATTCTTAGCTAGAATTATATATTTTTTTACCAATGTGCTTTAACTCTGTTTCCTCTAATTAGAGGAGTAATTTTGTCTAGTGTTCTATACAAGAATACAACAGAAATAATTATAAAGTGACTCCTAATGACTTATGGCTATACTCACATATTAATGCATCTATCAACACTCATCAGAGAAATTTCTTTTGGTTATAAATTATAATTTACACAGAAACCTATACTTGTCAAGGTGTAGAGAAGATACTGCAGAATTATCACCATTAAATAGGACGCTTATATCACACCCTCTTCTCCCAATGCTCAAGAAACATTATGAATGACTACAGATTAATAGTGTTTTTGAGACAGAGCAAGGCACATATGAGCTCACAGTGATTATAACAACATTCACAAGACCTGCATGAACTCAAGCTAAGCAAAGTCCCTGCACAGAGGGGGAGATGGGCACAAATTTCCACCTTGTGATAAGGGGCTATAAGTAACTGGTAGCTGTTATACGAATAGAGTCTGCTTTCACCAAAAGTGTGACCCCATGTAGTTCCACCTTGCTCCAGTGTCTTGCCCCACACCCAAGATTATATAAGCAGCACAAATTGGATTTGATAGGCTCTGAAAAATAACAGACACAAAGTTAGGTGGGTAAAGGAGAGGATGGATGTGGAAAAATCCAAGGAAATGGATGAATATGTCCAAAATACATCATATGAAATTCTCAAAAAATAGAAGTAATAAAAATAAGTCTCAAATAAAATTATCATCATATCTCATATTTCAGTTTCCTTTCACTATAAAAATTACCTGAACAAATTATGAATAGAGAAAATAGATTTGTTTTGTGGTTTTGAGGATTTTTTTTTGTAAATATTTTATTGAATATGTGTGTATTTCACAAAGAACAATTCAATCATCTTTGTACCCCCTTTCCCTATTGACACCTCATATCCCCCCCACTGGAATTCATACATTCTTTCATTTGTGTCAAGGCCCATCCTTTCATGCCTGTGTCCCCAGAAGTCCCTCAGTGCAAATTCATCCACTAGTGAGCCGATCCAGGGTCTCTCACCACAAGAAGGTCAACTCTTCCCTGCCTAGCTGTAATCAGCTGCCAATAATTCTTGAACTATGATTATGGCCTGATCCCCATTTCCACAGTTCTGTGCTGGGTTTTGTCCGCTTGAGTTTGCATGGTTCTTCTGCATGCTGACAACATTGCCATAGGTTCATACTAGAGAATTTCCAGAATCCTGTAGGACTCTACTTCCACATGGTCTATCACTGGTCCCTGGCTCTTATAGTCTTCCCATCCTGTCTTCCACAACAGTCCCTGATCTCTGAGTGAGTGGAGTTTAATAACCCTTTCCAAGGACCCACATTCTACAGACTCTGTGTGCTCTATACTTTGGACATTTGTGAGCTTTGCTGTTCCTGGTTCTCTGTTCTATGGGGGAGCTTCATTGATGAGAACTGAGAGATGCATTAGTGTTCTCTTCATACCTTGTTCTATATTCTGTGAGCCTTAGTTGGAGAGGTTGCATTGTAGATGAGCCATTTAGGCATAGGCAATTCATAGACAATGTCTGTGTGTGACGAGCTGTGAAACTCTGTAATAATCTCCATTTTGGAAAAAGAAGTTTTTTGATAAGGGGTGACTGGGCATACTTGTCGATACATAAACATTCATATTTTGCACATAGTAAGAAATTACATTTGCTAGCAATGTGAGAGCCTTGGGGTTTCCTCTAAGATCTATGACCTCCCCAGCCATGTGGAATTGTTATGTTGTACACTACCACACATAAGTTTCTTTCCATTGAGTGGGCTTTAAGTACAGCTAGGTATCTGTTGATTACACAAAGATAAAAGTGCAACTACTGTACCAATGTCCTTTGCTGCATTGGTCATTTATGAGGCCAAAAAGCTGGTGTTGGACCATTGATTGATGTTCTCCCTTAGGAGCTTGCACAGTGCTCTGCAAAGCTATGCCAACTAACCTCCAGGGGAAATGATTTCCAGGTCAGTTCCAGATCCATTGCTACAAATCCTGTATCAGAAGCATGTCTTGTCTTTAGTAACAGTGTCTTACCTACATGTTTTTGAATGCAATCAAACCCTGTGGCAATAGGCTGTGTAATTTTGAGAGTCTCTTGGACAACCCTGACCAACAACTCAAAGGAAGTTTTCTCCTGCATGGTACTGTTTCTTGTTATGTAGCATGCAGCTATACACATGGATTCCTATACATAATATTATATGTGTAATTTGTTCCTAGGATTTTGGACTAGTAAAGCACAATAGAAGTTTTTTTTATATATATACAAGCTAGGCATTATTGATCTTTCTTTATCCCTCTCTAACCCTCCCTTCAAACTCTTTTCATTAAATATATCCCAATTTTTCCCATTTCTCTTTTGAAAATAATACTGGTCTCCTATGGTCTCACCTGTCTTGAGCTCCTTCTTCCCCTTCATACCCATAGTTCCTGTATAACCCTTCCTCTCCTCTAACGCTGAAGTACCCCATTTCACACATATCTCCCTTATTAATACCTGCCTCCTACTGTTCTTATCTCTCAGGCTCTTTCTTTCCCTTTACCTCCCTGTGCCTGACTATTTTCCTGATTCTTGCAATTACATTAGGATATGCACTCACATATAAGGATTTGATGCCAGGATCCATAAATGAAGGAGAACATGCATTGTTTATTTTTCTGAATCTGTGTGACTTCACTTAGCAGAGTTTCTACTTCCACCCAGTTGTCTGCAAATTTCATGATTTCATCTTTCCTTACCAGTTCATAGAAGTCCATTGTGTAAAAGGTACCTCATTTTCATTAACTGTTTTTTATCTGAGGGATGTTAGGGTTGTTTCCAGCTCTTAGCAATTATAAAAAATAAAAGAGCAACAGCAAGCATGGACGTGCAAGCACCATGCTTGCACAATAGGATGAGCCCTTAGGGAATATGCCAAGGTGTGGTATAACCAGGTATTATGATAGATTCATTTTTGTCTTCTTAAGAGTTCTCTACAGTGCTTTACACAGTGGTTGCATCAGTGTGCAATCCAATCAGGAGTGAATAAGTGTTCCCATTTCTCCCCATTTTCTCCAGCATTAGGTATCATTTACTTTCTTTGTCTTAGCCAGTCTGACTAGAGTAAGATGAAATCTTTACGTGGTTTTATTTTTTTATTTATAATTTTTTATGTGTATGAGTGTACTGTCTGCATGTAGGTTGGTGCACCCATGTCATGCAGTGCCACAGAGGTCAGAAGAAGGCATCAGATTCTCCTAGAACTAGAGCTGAAGACAGTTCTTAGCTGCCATATGAGTGCTGGGAATAGAACCCGGGTCCTCTGCAAGAGCAGTCAGTGCTCTTAACTGCTGAGCCATCGCTTTGAGGTAGTTTTAATTTTCATTTCCCTTATTATTAACGATGTTGAACACTTTTAATGATGTTACTTACTCATCTTATTTTTTTTCTTTTGAGAACTCTAAGTTCAGATCCTTAATACAGCTTGTAATTGGTCATTTGTTTCCTTGATTTTTTTGTTATTGTTGTAGTTGTTTAATACTTCACATATGGGTAGATGTTAAATCTCTGTCAGATGTGTCACTGGTAAAAAAATTCTTTCACACTGTGAGTTTTCTCTTCACTTCCTTGGTTGTTTATTATACAGCTTTCTTAATTTAATGTGCTCTCACTTGTTTTTGTTGACAGTAATTTCTGAGAAATTGATCTCCAATTTAGAAAGTCCTTTCCTACTCCTATTATTTGTAGGTTAAGGTCAGTGTTATCTTCTAACAATATCAGTTTCAGGTTTGACATGGAGGTCTTTGATCTATTTTGAGTTAACTTTTGTGAAAGGTGAAAGATAAGGGTCCAATTTCATTCTAAGAACAGGGTTAATTATATCATGGCCATGGTGCTTTCAGTCCATGACTGACCCCCTGAGCTTGGACCCTGTTCAGTTTAGCACGTTCTGGCAAAATCACATGATGAAGAAAATTCTCACCTTCTAAGCTAGAATGTGCAAAGTAGGAAGAGACTGATAACCCCAATAGCCTTCTTGGGAAGCACAAGTCCAAAACCTAAATATATATGAAAAGACCCTCTTCCCAAGATTCCTACATTTCCTTGTAAGCTGAGGACCATTCCTCTAACACCCACTTAAGGAACACTTAACATCCAATCTGCCACACAAAAGTATGTCTTCTGTAATTATGTACTTCTAAATAAAATTTATATTACTACTATGTTCATCCCTTAATAGTGAAATTGAAGAAAAATGAAAACCTTGCCAACTTCCACTGTTGATAATCCTTACAGATTTATTTTGTCTTGGCTTTTGTCATGCTTATTTCTGAAGCTGAGTTGTGTATAAAGGGATCAATTACAGAGAAACCTGGAATGACAGCCTAAGTCTTCAGTGGCTTGATTATATCTAAACTTTCTTAGTTAAGCCAGCAAGACATTCCCCATAGGCATGAATCATTGTATCAGGAACATCAGTGTAAGTGAGAGGGAACATAAGAGGAGGTGAGGAGCTTTGGTGCTTCTGTTTAATGTATGCCTTTGTATCTCTACTGGATTGCATATGTTCATTTCTGCATAAATAATTTCTTTAAGTCAAAACATATACTATATGTTGATATCATCCTGAATGTTAAATGTTAATGTATATAGTGATAGAATCAAACCTTTTCTGCATTATTTTTTTATAGTTTTTCAATACTTAATTCTAAAAAATTTTAGAATGAATAATTTACTTAGTAGATTTTTCCAGGACATTCCAATCATCAATGTTTATTTCTGCAGGAGTTGGAGATATGATACAAGAGTTAAGAGCAGTTGCTGTTTGTAACTGCTTGAAACTCCAGCTGCTTGTAACTCCAGCTCCAGGGCATCAGAAGCTTGCTTATGTCTGTTGTGGGCACCAGGCAATCAAAACCTGTCCTAATTAAAAAATAAAAATAAAAAGTCTAGCCAGGCATAGAGGCACATGCTTTTAATGCTAGCACTTGGGAGGCAGAGGTAGGTGGATCTCTGTGAGTTCCAGGCCAGCCTGGCCTACAGGCCTAAAGAGAGAGTTCTAGTACAGCCGAAGATACAGGGAGACACTGTCTCAAAAAGCCCCCCCCCAAAAAAAAGGGTCTTTAAAACATGTGGCATGGGGCTGGAGAGATAGCCTAGCGGTTAAGAGCACCGACTGCTCTCGCAGAGGAGCCGATTTCGATCCCCAGCACCCACATGGCGGCTAAGAACCATCTGTAACTCCAATTCCCGGAGAACTCCAGTTCCAGGGGAATCCGAGACCCTCTTCTGACCTCCGCGGCATTGCACGACACAGGTGCACAAACCTACACTCAGTACATTCATACACATACAAAAATAAATAAAATTAAAAAAAAATAAAATAAACATGTGGCAAATCAAATGAGGTATATTAAAAGTCATTTTCAACATGAAACGTTTTAGTAGTTCCCATTTCTAAAGAAAATCATAAGCAAATAACTTATTACGATGAGATAATAAAATAATAAAATTAATAGCTTAAAGTACTATGTGATCAATGAAAAAAAGCAAATGAAGCTAATGAAATACACATAGATTATTTCTAATTCTTCACATTTTAAAACTTGTGTGTGTTTTGAACTTGACACACGCCTCATTCAGAAAATAAGAAACTGCGTCTAGCAGTTTATGTCAGTCAGAATGGGAACAAGAGAAAGGAAAAACTTAAGCTGTTAAATATTACATTTGTAGGGAGATTATTTGTTATGGCTTATTCTTTGCCACAGTAGTTACTTAATTCAGACAATGGCTGATAGATGTCAGAATTCTGGTAAGAGATTCAAAGACTCTAGCAACATGAAAATTGAATTATGTTAGTTTATCAGACTCTGAAATGATAAAAAGGTATTTTACAGGCTTATGAATGATTGAGGTTATCCAAACAGTGTCAGCCTATTAATGCTGAATATCTTCTGTAAGAAAAAAGATTTGGATATATAATACTCTATTTGATGCAATCCGGGATATGAAATTTGCAGAAAAAAATTACAAATAAAAATTCTAAATGCAATTGACTTCAGTGATTGAACCTCAGATGAACTTGGAATCTTTAGCTTACTGGATAATTTGTTTCACTTCCTTTACTCTGATGCTATAGAATTGCAGTATTTTAAAACATATCAGATAGTCTTTAAAGAGCAATTAAAAAACTGTTTTCTCACCACTTTAGACGACAGACTAGAGAATTCAAATATGAAGTTTAGTCACTTGGGTATATAAGATACAGAGCCTTTTTTTTATTATTACCCAAGTACTTCAAAGTTGAAACAAAGTAATTGACCAGTGGAGACCAATTCAATCCAATGAGATAGGAATAACTATAAAACTTGATATATAATATCCATTTATGCTAATTATAAAAGCATGATAATATGTTAACAGAACAAATTGCTTAGTGCACTTAAAATATATAAAAGTGCTTTCTTATGCACTTACAATAATTTTTTTCCCTAAAATCACCAAACTTGCAAAATGAGTAGTTGAGTTTTAAATCATCCTAAAATATTTTATTAGTCTTTCTTCCACTTTGTATCAATGTGTTTCAGTATAAGAAGACATATGAATATCTTTCAGTAAAGAAAAATTTTAGCTCATGCTTTGTTAATATGACTAAAAAGGGCATCACTGGGAAAGCTGTCAATCCATGAAAGGAAACAACCTGAACAGACTGGAGTCCAAAATGACAACTCCAAAGAAATTAGACTGTTTTCTTCTCACCCACTTGTGCCCCTTTCCCAAAGCCCAGGGAACAAACTGCGGAAGAGGAGGCGTGGTAGATTGTAAGGGCTGTGGAGAGATAGGGGTGAATCATGAGACTACAGGAATATAGTCTGGACTCCTGATTGATCAACATGTCTGTGCATACAAGCTTCTCCAACTGGTCTATGGGAACCTGGGGTTGTTCAAAATTTGGACATAGATACTTGCAAAATGCACCAATTACCTGATTGTATGACATAATGAGTGACGTCAATGCTAGCTGCAAACAACTGTGTCATTGTATTGTAGAATCCCTTAAAAAAATAAATAAAAAAAATAGAAAAATTAACTGAGGCTCAGAGAGAATTAGCAAAATATAGTCTCTATGTATTTTATTTATTATTTTTCAGATAGTGAACCTCTGCAGTATCATTCTGATATTTGAACATTTTAAAAGCCAATTTTTTATTGAAGCTTTTTGCATTTCATACGAAATTCCCCCCAAAATCTAGATCCATTACCCCTTCCCTGCCCACCCCCCAACCCCACCAGAGCTCATGCATTCTGCCAAACATGTTTTTCAACTTTTTCTCAGTCTCTTTTCAAATTTCTGAGCCAGGTGTGGTGTGCATGCCTTTAATCTTAGCATTTGGGAGGCAGAGGCAGGCGGATTTCTGTGAGTTCAAGGCCAGCCCATTCTACCTAGAGAGTTCCAGCCAGCTGAGACTCAAAAAGAAAAAAAAAATTTCCGATGCAGCAGTTTACTGTTTTGGACAGAAGGTCACCATTTCAGTCAGTTCTTTGACCCAGTCTTCTTGTTGTTGTTGTTTCTTCCAATTTGCGTAACTCCAAAACATGCATAATGCATGCCACACATATATCAAGATTATGACGTCATAAATTTTAGCATCTTCAGCTAATGATTTCTTTTATTGTTATTATTGTATTTTTCCTTATTAGGCTGGAAGATGTTATGTTTTCCTTAAGGAACTATTTGAACACTCCTCCTTGGGAAGCCCAAACAACCATCAGTCCTCCCTTTGTGCTCCACACTGGGGTCTTTCCTTCATATGGTCATCAAATGAGTTCCAGTAAGCACTGAGTCCTGTCTTAGTCTTCCTGTACTGGTCTCCGGATACAGCATGGGTAGTCCAACAATGGTAGTCTATATTCTGAAGAGGCTGAAACCACAGTAGTTTCTCAGTCCACAAGCTGGATGACTCACCAATCCCTATCTGGCACTGAAGGTTTGGAGGATTCTCGAAGAGACATGAGTCTTCAGTCCATATTGGAAGGTTGGCAAGCTGTGTCTCATGTCTTTGAACAATGGCAAGAGCAGTGGCAGCCACAGGGTAGCTGCACTTGCCAGTAAGAATTGAAGACAGGCTTTTTTTTCCCCTTTTAATCCTTTTGCTAATCTCAAGTTTTACACCCAAAGTACAATTTCTTCGGCCTTACTATTTATTTATTTCTGGTTATACTTTCTTTTTGGATGTTTAATGCCACACAGCCCAGATTATCCAAAGTTTTCATTTTCTCAAGGTCAGTTGAGGGGTCACTCAGGTTTTGGGGAGGGGGGCCTCAGGCTCCTTTTTGTTTTTCATTTAACATTTCCATCCACTTGAGGAAAAAGTCAGACCTTGCTAGACCAGGCTTCCCTTTGTGAAGCATGAGCAGACTTTCTTGGTTATAAACTGGACATTGGCCGAAGTCTCATTGGTGGATCTTCAAGACCTCTGCACAGAAAGATTGGTGACTCACATTTACAGGACATTTCAAGAGATGACCCCATGCATAGTCTCCTGGGAATTAGTTGACCTCTGAGGGCAAGGAACAAATTTATGCCTTAAGATCATTGGCAAAATTGCTATGAGCATTAAGTATGCTCATTATGCATCCTGAAAGGGTAAGTTACACCAGCCTGATACTATTTTTTGTTTTGTTTTGTTTTATTTTGTTTTGTTTTTCTGGTTATACTTTCCTTTTGGAAGTTTAAGGCCACACAGTTAGCCCAGATTAACCAAGGTTTTTGTTTTCTCAAGGTCAGTTGAGGATCTGGTCCTCAGGGGTCACTCAGGTTTTGGAGGGGGAGGGAGCCCCTGGGTCATTTAGGCTTTTCATTTACCAGTTCCATCTACTGGAGGACAAAGTCATGTCTTGTTACACCAGGCTTCCCTTTTTGAAGCATGAGCAGACATTTTTGGTTATAGACTGGACGCTGGCTGATGTCCCGTTAGTGGATCTCCAAGACCTCCCTGCACAGGAGGATTAGTGACTCACATTTGCAGGACATTTCAAGAGAAGAGCCCATGCATATTTACCTGGGAATAAGTTGACCCCTGAGTTCAAGAAACAAAGTTATGCCTTAAGATCATTGGCACAATTGGCATGGACATTAAGTATGGTCATTATGCATCCAGAAAGGCTAAGTTACACCAGCCTGATATTGTGTGTGTGTGTGTGTGTGTTTTTTTTCTGGTTATACTTTATTTTTGGATTTCAAGACCACACAGCCCAGATTAACCAAGGTTTTTGTTTTCTAAAGGTCAGTTGAGGATCTGGTCCTCAGGGGTTACTCAGGTTTTGGAGGGGGAGGGAGCCCCTGAGTCCTTTTGGCATTTCACTTACTGTTCCATCTACTGAGGACAAAGTCATGACTTGTTACACCAGGTTTTCCTTTTTGAAGCATGAGCAGACTTTCCTGGTTATAGACTGGACACTGGCTGATGTCCCATTAGTGGATCTCCAAGACCTCACTGCACAGGAAGACTGGCGACTCACATTTGCAGGACATTTCAAGAGATGAGCCCATGCATAGTTCCTTGGGACTTAGTTGACCTCTGAGGGCAACGAAAAAGGTTATCCCTTAAGACCCTTGGCCAAATTAGTATGGGCATTAAGAATGGCTCTTAATCATCCAGAAAGGCTAAGTTACACCATTATGCTACTTTTTTTTTTCCAGTTATAAATTCCTTTTGGTTGTTTAAGGCCACACAGGCCAGATTAACCAAGGTTTTTGTTTTCTCAAGGTCGGTTGAGGATCTGGTCCTCAGGGGTCATCATTTTTTTTGGGGGGGGGGTCTCAGGCTCCTTTTGGCTTTACATTTACCAGTTCCATCCACTTGAGACAAAGTAAGGCCTTGCTAGACCAGGATTCCCTTTGTGAAACATGAGCAGGCTTTCCTGGATACAGACTGGACACTTGCTGAAGTCTCATTAGTGGATCTCCAAGACTTTCCTGCACAGGAAGACTGTTGACTCACATTTGCAGGACATTTCAAGAGAGTACCCCATGCATAGTCCCCTGGGACTTAGTTGAACTCTGAGGGCAAGGAACAAAGTTATCCTTTTAGTTCCTCAGCCAGATTGGTTTGGGCATTAAGTATGGTTGTTAAGCATCCAGAAAGGCTAAGTTACACCAGCCTGATACTTTTAATTACTGTATAATAGTTTAGAAAAGTCTTGTACAAAACCTCAAGCAGCTATGTAAAAGAAATACTAAGAATCAATCCCATAAAATAAATACTGTGGTTATACACAATGCCATGACAAACTAGTTTTTTTCTCATTCTTTTGATTTTATATCACTCTAAAATATGCATACATACCCTCCACCCATATACCAAAAATTCCAGAGTCTGAAAAATATATGGTAGTTTAATTCTAGAACCTGATAATTGATTCATAAGAGCACAGTTGTTTGCAGATCATGAGGAATATAAAGTTAATGTTGCTCAGTTTGCCTTACAACTAGGTACTTGGTGCTAGCAGCCACAGATGAGGGACAGCATTCATCCTTTGTTTTTCTGAGACTTCACTTATCATAATATCTTCTAGTTCCACCCATTTACCTGCAAAGTTCATGATGTCATCTTTCTTTACCGCTGCCTAGAACTCCATTGTGTAGATGAACCACATTTTCCTTATCCACTCCTCAGTTGAGGGTGAGTTGGGTTGGTTCCAGCTCTTCACCATTGTGAAGAGAGCTGCAATAAACATGGCTGAGCATGTATCTCTGATGTGGGATGAGTCTTTTTGGTATATACACAGGAGTAGTATGACTGAGTGAGCTCATTTTGAGTCTTTTAAGGGTTCTCCACACTGCTTTCTATAGTGGTTGTAAAAGTTTACAATCCCACCATCAGTGGATGAGTATTCCCCTTTCCCCACAACCTCTCCAGCATTGGTATCATTTGTTTTCTTGATCCCAGCCAGTCTTATTGGAGTGAGATGATATCTTAAATGGTTTTAATTTGCATTTCCTTAATTATTAGTGACATTGAATACTTTTTAAGACGTTCCTCAGCCATCTCTAATTCCTCACTTGTGAAGTGTCTGTTCAGCTCTTTACTCCATCCTTTGAGTGAGTCATTTGTTTCCTTTCTTCTTAGTTTTTTGAGGAGTTTATATATTCTTAAAGTTAATGCTTTGTAAGATGCATCAGTGGTGAAGGTTTTCTCCCTTTCTGTGGGTTTTCTCTTCATTTCCCTGATTGTTTCTTTGATTATACAGAAGCTTTTGAGTTTAATGAGGTCCCATTTGTCAATTTCCAAGCTTGTTTGCTGAACAGCTGCTGTCTGAGTCAGAAAGTCTTTTCCTATGCCTATGTCTTGTAGGTTGCTGTCAACTATTTCTTCTATCACCTTCAGAGTTTTGGGTTTCACATTGTGGTTTTTGATCCATTTGGAGTTGATATTTATACAGGACAAGAGATAGGGTTTAGTTGTATTATTCTACAAGTGGTGATCCAGTTTTGCCAACACCATTTGCTGAAAATTCTGTCTTTCCTTCATTGTGTCTCTTGGACAATGGTCAAATATGAGGTGGCTGAAACTGTATGTGCTCAAGTATGGATCTTCAGTTTTGTTCCACTGGTCTACAGGTCTACTTTTGTGCCAGTACCAAGCTGTTTTTATAACTATAATGCTGTAGTATAATTTGAAGTCTGGTATAGAGATTCCCCCCTGTATTGCTCTTTTCACTCAGGGTTGCTTTGGGTATTCTGGGAATTTTGTTGTTCCATATGAAATTAAGGATTTTTTACCAAAACTGTGAAGAAACTCATGGGGATTTTAGTAGGGATTGCATTGAATCTGTATATTAATTTTGATAGAATGGACATTTTTACTATATTAATTTTTCCAATCTATGAACATGGTAGTTCTTTCCATCTTCTGATGTCTTCTTCAATGTCCTTCTTCAGAGATTTAACATTTTTGTTGTAGATATCTTTGGTGTCTTTGGTTAGGTTTGTTCTTAGGTATTTTATTGTTTTTGAGGCTATTGTGTGTGGGAAGGTCTCCTTGTATTCTTTCTTCATTTGTTGTTGTTGGTGTAAAGAAAGGCTACCGATTTTTCTAGGTTAATTTTATATCCCACCACATTACTGAAACTCTTAATCGTTTCTAGGAGTTTTCTGGTGGAGGTTTTAGCATCCTTTATGCAAACTATATGTCCTAGTTTGTCTTCCATTGCTATGACAAAACACTCTGACTGACACCAACTTGGGGAGGAAAGGGTTTATTCAGCTTCCATCTCCCAGGTCACAGATCATCACTTAGGGAGCCCAAGGCAGGAACTCAGGGCAGGAACCTGGAGGCAGGAGCTGAAGCACAAGCCATGGAGGAATGCTGTTCACTGGCTTGCTCCCTGGCTCATGCCCAGCCTGCTTTCTTATACTGTCACTGCTTGACAATCAAGACAATACTACACAGATGTGGCCACAGGCCAGTCCAATGGAGCCAATTCCCCAATTGAGGCTCCCTCAACCCAGCTGTGTTAAGTTGACACTAAAGCTATCCAGCACACTATATTATCTGCAAAAGATTAGTATTTCTTTAATTTCCTTTTATTGCCCTATTGCCCTAGAAAGTGTTTCAGGTACTTTATTGAAGAGGAGTAGTGACAGGGGGCAGCCTTGCCAAGTTCCTACCTTTAAGGGGAATGATAATGACTTTTCTCCACTTAGGATGATGTTGGCTGTGGTTGTTTTGTATATGGCTTTGATTACATTGGGAAAGGAACTCTCCAGTCCAATCACCTCTTGCACTTTAAGCATGAAGGAATGCTGGATTTTGTGAAAGGCTTTTTCTGCATCAATTGAGAGAATTGTGTGGTTTTTGTCTTTCACTCAATTTATGTGTTTTATGATAATTATTGATTTCGATATGTTGAACAATCCCTGCATCACTGGTATGAATCCAACTTGGTCATCATGGATGATCTTTTTGATGTAGGTCTGTATGCAGTTTGCAAATATTTTATTGAGAAATTTTGCATCTGTGATATTAATGAGATGGGTATATAGCTCTCCTTTTTCATTGTATCTTGGCTTGATTTTGGTATTAGAGTGATGTTGGCTTCATAGAAGGAATTTGGGAGATTTCTCTGCTTGTATACTTCTAAACATGATTTTTTTGCATTTCTTTTTTTAAATAAAAGCATATTTTAAACTTTATTATTAATACACAAGACATGAGGAATTTCCAGAATTTTTAGTACCATTTGCAGAACCAATTTAGGTAACAAATACAATAGTTTGGAATATGTAGTGACAAGAAATGCATTTCTTTTTTATTTATTTTTATTGATGTTTTGTGTATTTCATACATCATTTTTCAATTCAGTTCAGGCATATTCTCCTTTCCCTTCTCCACACCCTACCCCCAGATGTATCCATATTTTAGAGTAATATAAAATTAATGGAGGAAAATGTGAATTCCTAAACATAAAAAAAGAATGATAGAAAGATGCAGGACAGTTATGGCTTCTAAACATTTTGAGTAATAATAGTTTTAAGTGTTCTTTAAATGTTTTATAGAATTCTGCAGTGAAACCATCTGGGCCTGGGATTTTTTTAATTGGGAGTTTTCTTATTACATTTTCAATTTCTTCATATATTACAGGTCTGTTTAAGCTGTCAATCTCTTTTTGGTTAAGTTTTGGTGATTCTTGGGACTTCAGATATTCATCATTTCTCTTAGGTTTTCAAACATAGTGGAGTATTGTTTTATGAAGTATTCCAGTATGATTGTCTGGATCTTTTCACTGTTGTGATATTTCCCCTTTCATCACAAATTCTATTGATTTGGAGTTGGTCTTTCTTTCTTTTGGTTAACTGGGATAGAGGTCTGTCTATCTTGTTTATTCTTTCAAAGAACCAATTTTTGGATTCATTGATTATTTTTATTCTTTCTTTGTTTCTATTTCATTGATTTCTCCTCTGACTTTCATTATTTCTTCCTGTCTCTTTCATTTAGGGTTCATTTGTTGTTGTCTCACAAGTGTTTTTAGCTGCAGTGGTCGATCATTTTTTTTTTTTTTTGGTGTTCTTTCTGTTTTTTTTATGCTTAGGAATTCACATTTTCCTCCTTTAATTTTTTTATTGCTCTAAAATATGAATACATACTTTCCACTCATATACAATACTTACAGAGTCTGAAAGTAAGTGGTGGATTGATTTTAGAGCCCTTTAAGAGAATTACATTGTAACAACATAGATGCTTTCACATAAAGAGAATTGTAACAATAATATTGTTCAGCTTGTCTTTCATCTGGGGATTTGTGTTAGCATCCACAAATGAGGGAGGCCATTCACCTCTTGTTTTTCTGGGACTGTGTTACTTCACTTAACATAATGGCTTCAAGTTCCATCCATTTACCTGCAAAGTTCATGATGTCATCTTTCTTTATTGCTGAGTACTATTCCATTGTTTAGATGTACCACATTTTTTTTCATCCACTCATTGGTTGAGGGGAATTTGGGTTAGTTCTAGCTCTTCACCATTGTGAAGAGAGCTGCAATAAACATGGATGTGCATATATCTTTGTGGGCTGGGTCAGGTGGTAGGCTCATTGTGAATCTTTTAAGGGTTCTCCACATTGCTTTCCATAATGGTTGTATCAGTTTAAATTCCCACCAGAAGTGGATGAGTGTTCCCCTTTCCCCACAATCTCTCCAGCAGTTGGTGTCTTTTGTGTTCTTGATCTTAGCCAGTCGTATTGGAGTGAGATGATATATGAGAGTTTTTTCAATTTGCATTTCCTTAATTATTGATGATGCTGAACACTTTTTTTATTCTTTTTTTTCCATTTTTTAACAATAAGTAATAATTTATGAGTGCAATCATCCTTCATGTAAAACCAATTTGCAAGCAGTTGTGCCCAACACAGTCCATGGGTCCCACCATCCAGTTGGGGGTGTTTGTATGTGTTGAACACTTTTTAAGATGTTTCTCAGCCAACTTTACTTCCTCAATGGTGAAGTCTCTGTTCAGCTCTTTACTCCATCTTTTGAGTAGAAGCTGTAAGTATTTCTTGTGTGTGGCCCTTTGAGCTTTTGTCCAAAGCAGTTGGGAGTGATGCATATTGGAAACATCAACAACAACAACAACAATAACAACAACAACAACAACAACACAGAAAGGACTACAGCAAATAACTGACTGAAATGGTGAACTTCTGCTCAAAACAGTCAACTTCCACATGGAGAATATTGAGAAAGACTGAGAAAGAGATGAAAAGCATGTTTGGCAGAAGGCATGAACTCTGCTTGGGTGGGGGGATAGGGTGGGGGACACGGGTCTAGATTTGATAAAAAAATATAAATAAATAAGTAAAAAAAAACTCTCAGTGTCTCTTGGTTAAGCTTTGTTTGTTCCCAGGATTTCAAATATTCATCCAATTCTCTTAGGGTTTAAAATTTAGTGGAGTATAAGTTTTTGAAGTATTCCCATATGATTGTCTGGATCTTTTCTTTGTCTGTTGTGATGTTTCCCCTTTCATCATGAATACTATTGATTTGCTGTTGTCCCCCCCCCCATTTGGTTAACTGAGATAGAGATCTATTTTGTTTATTTTTTCAAAGAACCAGCTTTTGGGTTCATTGATTCTATGTACTGTTTTTTGTTTGTTTGTTTGTTTCTATTTCATTGATTTCTGCTCTGATTTTAGTGATTTCTTCCTGTCTTTTGGGTTTAGGGTTCATTTGTTGTTGTCTCTCAAGTGCTTTTAGCTGTAGCGGTAGATCATTTATTTGTTCCCTTTCTGGTTGTTTTTGATGTGGGCACTCAGGGCTATAAATTTCCCTCTCAAGACTGCTTTTAAATTACCCCACAAATTTTGCTGTGTTACATTGTCTTTTCCATTCAGTCCCATGAATAATTTTATTTCACTCTATTTCTTCCCTGACCCATTCATTATTCAGGTTGGTGTTGTTTAGTCTCCAAGTGTTCTTGTAGCTAGTTGGGTTTATTTTGTTGTTCATTTTGACCTTTATTACACTGTTATCTGATAGAATGCTTATAATAATAATTTTAATCCTTTTGTATTTGTTGAGATTTATTTTGTGCCCCATTATGTGGTCGATTTTTGAGAATGTTCCATGAGGTGCTGAGTAGAAAGTATATTCTCTGGTGTTTGGATGAAATATTTTGTAGATGTCTGTGAGGTCCATTAGGTGCATTGTATTGTTCAGTTCTGATGTCTCTCTGTTTAATTTTTGTCCAGTTGGTCTATCCAAGGTGCTCAATGGGGCGTTGAAGTCTCAAACTATTAATGTGTTAAGATTAGTCTGTGTCTTGAGGTCCTTCAAAGTAGTGTTTAAAAAGTTAGGTGGACCAGAGTTTGGTGCATAGTGATTTACGATTGTGAAGTCTTCATAGTTAATTCTTCCTTTGACAAAGATGTAATGGCCCTCTTTGTCTCTTCTGATTAGTTTCACTTTGAGATCTATTTTGTCTGATATTAAAATAGGCACTCTGGCTTATTTCTTGCTACCATTAGATTGGAATATTTTTTTTCCATCCTTTCACTCTAAGATGATGTCTTTTTGTGATGGTGAGATGGGTTTCTTGTAGACAGCATATAGAAAGATTGTGTTTCCTAATCCATTCTCCTAGTCTATGTCTTAATGGGGGAGTTTAGACCATTAGTATTTAAGGTTATTATTTTTTTAATTTAATTTTTATTGATGCTTTGTGCATTTCGTACATCATTTTCCAATTCAGATCAGGCATTTTTCCCTTTCCCTTCCCCCCACCCCCACCCCATCCCAGATCATGTATTCTGCCATAACTGTCTTGTATCTTTCTCTGTTTTTTTTTCCTTTTGTTAGCTATAAGTGATAATCCATGAGTACAAGCATCCTTCGTGCAAAGCCAATCTACAGGCTGTTGTGCCCAAAACCCCACAGCCCCACCATCCAGTGGGGGGTGATATGTTGTTTGTTCAATCAAGTTGAACAAATGAGTGTCCAGACTACATCGCTGTAGTTTCACCATTCACCCCAATCGGAGCCTTTACATTCTACCATGCCCCCTCTTCTGCAGGTTGTTCCCTAGGCTTAGAAAAGGGGCACAGGTGGATGAGAAGTAAAACAGTCCACTCTCTCTGGAGCTGTTGACTTGGACTCGGTCAATTATGGCTGTTTCCCTTCATGGGCTGACAGTTTGTCCAGGAGTAACCCTTCGATCCTACTAATGAAGCACAAGCAATTAGATATATAGGTATTTAAGCAGCACTAATAGTTATGGTAGGTTACTTTGGCATAGACTAATAAAACATAACCATAGGAGCAAAATCAGAGGCTAGAAGCCCAAATGGATAATAAAGTGAAAGGAAACAACATCCATCTTTCAATTATAACCTTAAATATTAATGGGCTAAACTCCCCAATCAAAAGGCATAGACTGGGAGAATGGATTAGGAAACAAAACCCATCTATATGCTGTCTACAAGAAACCCATCTCAATTTCAAGGATAGGCACCAACTTAACGTGAAGGGATGGAAGAAAGTATTCCAAGCAAATGGTACCAAAAAGAAAGCAGGTGTGGCTATTAAGGTTATTTTTGAGAGATGTGTGTTGCTTCCTTTCCCATTATTTTTTTGTTGCATTTTCTGTCTAGGTTTGTATTTACTCTGTTATGTTTTTGTTGATTTCTCTCTGTAATTGCTTAAGGATAGTTGCTCCTTTCCTCTTTTCTTTGGATTGCTTTAAGAATTTTCTGAAGATTTGGTTTCTTACACATGTAACCTTTCATCTTGTTCATGTCCTGTAAGATTTTTTCTTTCTCTGTCAACTATAAATGATATTTTTGCTGGATATATTAGTCTGGGTTTGCATCTAATGTCGTTTGACACAGGGAAAACTTTAATCCATTTTCTTATAGCTTTCATAGTTTGGAATGAGAAGTCAGCTGTCATTCTGATTCGTAATGTGACATTTTTCTCTTGTGACTTTCAGTATTTTGTCTTTGTATTGAGTATCTAGTGTTTTAACAATTATATGTTGTTGGGAGTTTCTTTTCTGGTCCTGTCTATTTGATGTTCTATGTGTTTCTTTATTTGTATGGGGTTGTCTTTTTTCAGTTTGGGGAAATTCTCTTCTATTATCATGTTGGAGGTCTGATCAATAGTGTTGAATTGGGATTCTTCTCCTTCCTCTATCCCTATGATGCAGTAGTTTGGTCTTTTCATAGTGTCCCACATTTCCTGTTTGTTCCACACTTGTGTTTTTTAAAAAAAAAATTTTCATAATCTTTACTTGAATATTCTAGTTGCTCATTATTATTCTGCAGGTCTGATATTCTTTTTTCTGTTTCTTCCATTCTGCTTCCGAGGCATTTTCCCATCCTTTCCTGGCAATTGGATGAATGTTCCACTTCCTTTTTCATTTCATCCTGTGATTTCTTTAGACTTTCCACTTCCATCTGGATCCTGTCATTCTCATCTTGTAGCTCCTTGGTTCGTTGGTCATTTTCCTTTTTCATTTTGGCCTGGCATCTTTTCAAATTTTGACTTATTTCCAGAGATTGTTATTTTCTACCTTTAGTTCTTTCCAACATTTGTCATTATCTCCCTGTAGGTACTTCTTGAGTTTTTCAATATCTCCCCTTATTTCTTTCCACCATTTGTCATTATCTCCCTTTAGGTCCTTCTTGAGTTTTTCATTCTCTTCCCTTACTTCTCTTAATTCTTTGAATATGTCTACAGTTCTTCTAAGTTCTGTGTCTTGGCTTCTTTCCTCAGAGATCTCATTGTAGGTATGTTCTGAATGGTTGGTAATGTTTGATGTAGATTTATTATGAGCTTTTCTCATGTTTTTTTTTTGTGTGTGTGTCTTTGGCATGTAGATTTGTCTGTTTATTTCTTTCTTTGGATTATGGCACCTTAATGTTGGCTGTACAGACTATAATCACTAATGCTGTACCCATTAGGTCCTCGGCACCACAGCTCCACCAGGTTGATGACAAGGGGTGGGGAGAGGAGATGGATTGTGTTGCTACTTTGGCCCATGTGCCGGTAGGCCCCCAAGGTTCATGGCTGTTCCACCTTGTCTTACTGACACCTCAGTGAGCCTGTGCTCCTATCTGGAGCCCAAGCCAAACTTCTTTATTTTTCTTTCTTTCTTTCTTTCTTTATTTATTTTTAATGTTGGCACCCAGGACTTTAAACTTCCCTCTTAGGACTCTGTTTAAAGTATCCCATAGATTTGCTGTGTTGTATCATTATTGTCCTTTAGTTCCAGGAATCTTTTTATTTCTTTCTTAATTTCTTCCTTAACCCATTCATTATTCAGGAGAGTGTTTAGAATCTATGTGTTCTTGTAGATAGTAGGACTTATCCTGGTGTTGATAATGAGCTTTATTGTGGCTTGGGTTTATAGAATGCATGAAATTATTTCTATCTTTTTGAATGTGCTGAGGGTTTTTCTGTGTCCCAGTATTTTGTCGATTTTGGATAATATTCCATGGGGTGTTGAGTAGAAAGTGTATTCTCTGGTATTTGGGTGGAACATTCAGATGTTTGTGAGGTCCATTTTGTGTATCATATCATTCATTTCAAATGTCTCACTGTTTAATCTTTGTCTAGTTGACCTGTCTAAAGGGATCAGTGGGGTATTGAAGTCCCCTACTATCAGTGAGTGGGAATCAATCGTGCCTTGAGGTCTTGGAGAATTGTCTTTATAAAGTTTGATGCACCAGTGTTTGTTGCATATACGCATGGCTGTGAAATCTTCATGGTTTATTGTTCATTTGATAAAGATATAATAACCCTCTTTGTCTCTTCTGATTACTTTTACTTTGAAGTCTACTTTGTGTGACATTAAATAGCAACTCTTGCTTGCTTTTTTTACCATTTGCCTGGAATATTTTTTCCATCCTTTCACCTGAAGTTGTTGCCTATCCTTGAGAGTGAGATGACTTTCTTTTAGTCAGCATATAGATGGGTTCTGTTCCCTAATCAATTCTCCTACTCTATGTGTTTTGACTGGGGCGCTTAGTCCATTAATATTTAAGGTTATATTTGAAAGGTGTGTGTTGCTTCCTTTCAACTTATGATCCATTTTCATTTTTGATCTAGGTTTCTACTTCTGCAGTTATGCTTTTTATTAATTTCTTTTTTAGGTGCCTGGGAATAGTTGCTCCTTTCCTCTGTCCTTTGAATTGCTTAAAGTATTCTCTGAAAGTTTTTTTTTTTTGGACATGTATTTTATCATCTTTTTCGTGCCATGGAAGATTTCTCTTTCTCCTTCAACTATTATCAATATTTTTGCTGGGTTGACATCTATGTCACTTAGCATTGTGAAAACTTTAGTCCACATTCTTCTTGCTTTCATAATTTGCCCTGAAAAGTCAGCTGTAATTCTGATGGGTTTTCCCCTCATATGTAACTTATTTTTCTCTTGTGGCTTTCAGAATTTTGTCTTTGTTTTGTGTGGTTAGCATTTTACCTATGAGATGGTGTGGGGAGTTTCTTTTCTGATCTTTCTATTTGGACTCCTATGTGCTTCTTGTATTTGTATGGGATTGTCTTTTTTATTTTAGTTTGGGGAAATTATCATCTAATATTCTGTAGAACATCTGATCAATACCATTCCCTTGGGATTCTTCTGCTTTCTCTATCCCTATGATATGGAATTTTGATGTTTTTCACAGTGTCCCACATTTCCTGTTTGCTTCACTTATGTGTATTTTTAAATTTTTCATAATATTTACTTGAGCTTTTCAGTTGTTTTGTGTTATCTTCCATGTTTGATATTATTTTTCTGCTTCCTCCGTTCTACTTCTGAGGCTTTTTCCCATCCTTTCCTGGTGATTAGATGAGTGTTCCATTTCCTTTTTCATTTCATCCTGTGATTTCTTTAGTATTTCCGTTTTCTTTTGGAACTTCTCAATCTCTTCCTGTAGCTTCTTGCTTTGCTGGTTGGTTTCCTTTTTTTATTTCAGCATGAGATCTTTGCAGTGTTTCCACTTCCAGAGTTTCTCATTCTCTCCCTTTAGCCCTTTCTGGAGTTTGTTTTTCTCTCCCTTTACTTCTGTCCAAAGTTTGTCATTCTCTCCCTCTAGGTCTTTTTGAGTTTTTCATTCTCTCCCCATAGTTATCTGACTTGGTATTTATATTCTTTGATTTCTTTGAATATGTCTGCATTGTTCTTCTAAGATCTATGTCCTGGGTTACCTCTAGGGAGATCTCATTGTAAGAATATTTTAGAAGGTTGTTAGACTTTGGTGTGGAATTATTCTAAACATTTCCCATGTTGATCTTTCGTTGTGGTTTTAGCATGTTTATTTTTTCTTTTTCTTTTTCATTCTGACAGGAATCTCAAATAATGTTTCTTCACTGTGTTGAAGGTTTGCTTTGCTTGCTTCCTTCACATGCCTTCATTGTTTTCTCCTTGTTTATGGAGTGTTGACTTGTCTGGGTTTCAAGAATTCAATTTTGGTTATATATTGGAAGTCTAACTCACTCTTCCCTTTCTTTTCTGAAGGTTCTCAAAAAACGGGGTAAGTAACAACCCAGTGGGTACCCTGCTTAGCACTGTACTCACTCTGCTTCCTGTCAGCCAGTTCCTCTAGGTTGTTTGTAGGGCTTGGTGTTGCAGGACTGGAGTTGTTTCAGGTACTCTGATCATTTACTGTCTTGTACCCCAGGATCACTATTTCACTATTGTGGTCCCACTTGGACAGTCCCTCCACAATTCCAGTTGGGGGGGGGGAGCAAGTAGCTCAATTAGCCCAATTCAGGTGCTCTGGCGAAATTGAAACCACACCCCTCATCTAAGCTCTGTGCACTCAAGTCCCCCAGTGGCAACAGGCCCACCTTTATACTGGCTACCTGGGAAACTCTGCCCCTACAGTCACAGAAGACAATGATTCGATTATCCAATAATCCACCTGGCTGAAGCACCTGACCCCTACCTTGCTTCAGGTGGTCTCGCAAAATCCCCAATCTACACTCTCTGGACTTGATATTTAACATTTTAAAACAAAAATGAAACGTTGTACTCTCTCATGCAATACATCCTAAAAGTATCTGTGGGCACATTTCATGATAGGTTAAAATTATTTGAGCAAGGTCTAATTTGTTAGCATGTAATTTAAGAATTAGGCAACATAGTATTTGTTTCTCACTATCATAAATACTTGCTTATGCAGTATTGCAATTGGAATGAGATAATTACAAATTAGTTTCAATCATCAGAGATTTGTATGTGGTTGCACACTTTAAAAAATATTTATTTATTTTCACAAAATAACTTTTTGTTATTAAACTTTTTCCATAAGTCTTACATCATTTCTCAATTGAATCTAGAGTTACTTCCTTTTCCATGCCCCCCACTCCACCCGAATCCCCATACACTGCCATACATGTCCTGCATCTTTTTCTGAGTCTTTCCAAAGTATTTTTCCAGTTATGTTGTTATTGTTCTCTCCTACTTGTATTGCTTCAGTATATATACTTATATATACATAGTTTTATATATATATATATATATATATAAATATATATATATATATATATATATATATATACACACACACACACACACACACACACACACATACACAAATTTGGAGGACTTTTTTTTTCCTGAAAGATGTCATATTTTCCTTAAGAAAGTGCTCGAAGTCTCCTCCTTGGCAAGCCCAAACAACTATCAATCCTGCACCTGTGCTCCACATTGGGGTCTTTCCCTCCCATAGTCCCCCAAATTAAGTCCAGTAAGCATGCATCCTGTCTTGATCCCCCTGCACTGGCCTCCATGATACAGCCGAGGTAATCCAACATGGCAGTCCATATTCTGACCAGGCTGAATTCCTATTAGCTGCTTAGTTCACAAGCTGGGTATCTCAGCAGTGTCTCAGTCCACATATGGAAGGTTAAAAAGTAAAAAAGCTGTCTCTCATCCTTGAGGAGTGCCAAAAGCACATGGGCTTCCACAAAGCATATGCACCTGCCTTAAAATTGAAGACAGAGTCCAAAAAAATCCTCTTTTTTTCTTTTTTTCTTTTATTTTAATATCTCAAGTTTTTTTGTGTGCATTACAATTTCTCTTGGTTTTATTGATTATTTTATTTCTGGTTGTACTTTCCTTCTGGATGCTTAAAGCCACACAGTTAGTCCAGATTAACCAAGGTTTTATTTTCTTAGTTGAGGATCTGGTCCTAAAAGGTCACTAAGGTTTTTTTTGCGGGGGGGAGGGGGGGGGTGGGGAAAAAAGGGGGGGGGAGGGGCCCCCTTTCTGTTTTTTTTTTTTCTTTAAAAGGGCCCCAAAAAAAAGACCTCAATTTTGTCCTCATGCTGATGGAAACTGGTGGATTTGAGGAGTGACAAGGATCAAGGGCTTCCCCCGCAAAAAAAAAAAAAAAAAAAAAAAAAAAAAAAAAAAAACTCTGAGAGACCCATGAGGACCACACATTTTTAATATTTTTGAGACAGGGTCTCCCGGTAGGCTCCCCTTGTCCTGGTATGCACCAGGTAGACCAGGCTGGAGTCGATCTCACAGAGCTCCATCTGTGTTTAATGCCTAGTGTTGGGAGTAAAGGTAGGCATCACCAAGCCTAAGCAGATTAAATTTTAAAGACAATTTTCAATTATGTGAATAACAATCTTCAAAGTTTCATATTACTCATTCATGTTCCTTTTCTTTCTTTTTTTTTTTCTTTTTCATGTCTCCCCATTCACATTACAGACCAGGCACAGTGGCCTAGGCTGAGGTGTACATGGGGTAGGTTTGCTCTGCCTCCTTTCTGTACAGTCAGTGTAGAAACACAGCCTGTGGTGAGCAGCAGGAGGCCTCATGTTCCTTTTCTAATTTCAATACATTAAATATTTTTCTTTTGGCTTTGATTTTATTGTCCTTGAAGAATAATTTCTATGGGCCTGGGGAAATGGCTCAGCAGCTAAGAGCACTGGTTGCTCTTATAGAGGACAAGGTTCAGTTCCCAGTACCCGCATGGCAACTTAAAGATGGGGCTGGAGAGATAGCCTAGCGGATAAGAGCGTCGACCGCTCTTGCAGAAGACCCGGGTTCGATCCCCAGCACCCACATGGAGGCTGAGAACCATCTGTAACTCCAATTCGGGGAGAACTCCAGTTCCAGGGGAATCCGATGCCCTCTTCTGACCTCCGAGGCATTGCACGACACGGGTGCACAAACCTTCATGCAGGCAATACATTCACACACATAAATAATAAATAAATAAAAGAAAATAAAAAATTGAAAAAAAGATGGTCTGTAATTCCAGTTCCAGGGATCCAAGGATTTCTTCTGTCCTCTGCTGCCACTGCATGACACAAATGCACTTACATACATGAAGGCAATCTGATCATATACATAAACTAACATAATAAATACAATCTAAAAATTCTATATAGTTATATATTTTAAAAGTCCATATTATTACAAATGTCTGACCAGTTCATGCAAATTATAACTCCCCATTGAACTAGTATAATTTTTAATGCTAATAGTATTTTTTTATTTAAACATATGACATTTTGTTTTAATCAAAAAATGGTAACTTCACAGTCAATTTAACCATTAAAAGAAAATACTTGGTTTACTCAACAAATTCATGAAAACCCCTCTTGAATGTACTTATATTTTTGGCTAGCCCAAACTGTTGGAGTTTTATAACATGTTTACATTTAACAAGGTAAAGAAATCCACAGGATTTATGTGCCTCCAAACAAATTTAATTTATACTCGAAAACTTTATTCTTCAATATTTGGGGTTGGACAGAGCCATTTCATAGTTTCCATATGCAAAATAGGCAGGGCTTCCTCATCCAGTCTCAATTTTCTCACATTGAAAAAAGCTTACTTTTCACCTAGACCATTTTAACCAACTTGGGATTAAAGGGAAGCAAGATAGAGGATCCAGTCACTGTAAGGAAGACTGTGTACTTATGAAGCAGAGAGCTAATAGCCTTTTTTATACTTTATTTTACTCACATGTTTCTGTAAATAAATTCCCAACCAAACTTCTGTAAACAACTACAATGGAATATAATGGCTTAAAAATGGCATGAAAGTAGAAGTCATGTTAACTGAAAACATGAAGGTGATAAAAACAAAAGCTAAAAGGAGAGAATATAATCCGGGTGTGGTGGCACACGCCTTTAATCCCAGCACTCAGGGGGCAGAGGCAGGAGGATCTCTGTGAGTTTAAGGCCATCCTGGTCTACAGAGTGAGTTCCAGGCC
Organism: Rhizomys pruinosus; assembly: GCA_009823505.1. NCBI lineage: Eukaryota > Metazoa > Chordata > Mammalia > Rodentia > Spalacidae > Rhizomys > Rhizomys pruinosus. The sequence goes on from VZQC01012550.1 coordinate 325,783, forward strand.
AGCTGGGGCTATAGGGAGACCCTGTCTCAAAAAAAAAAAAAAAAGAAAAAAAGACAAAAGGAGAAAATATAATCAAAATATATTGCATACATGTATGAAACTGAAACAATAAAATCCATTATTATGCGTAATTAATTCATGCTAACAAAAACATCAAAACACTTTATTGTCTTCTCCTCATGAAGTTAAATCTGAATTCTGCCATCATTATTTGCTGGGGCAAAATATTAAAAAATTATACCCAGATAATTCAGCATTACACTGATGATTAGTTACAGAGGTTCACATTGTATACCAAGCACATGAAAGAATATTTTCATATTTTTCTCCAAGTAATATATCTGTTTTGGAGAATATCCCATTTTTTTTTTTTTTTTTATGTGTATGAATGTACTGTCTGCATGCAAGTTTGTGCACCCATGTCGTGCAATGCCGCGGAGGTCAGAAGAGGGTGTCGGATTCCCCTGGAACTGGAGTTCTCCTGGAATTGGAGTTTCAGACGGCTCTCGGCCGCCATGTGGGTGCTGGGGATCGAACCCGGGTCCTCTGTAAGAGCGGTCGACGCTCTTAACCGCTGGGCCATCTCTCCAGCCCCCCATTTTTAATATTTAGTGGAAAGGCATCCAGTCAGTCTAACCTCCTGAACAATCGTCTTCATACTTCGAATGTAAATTTTTAGCACAATGTAGAACTACAAAAACATGTTTAATGAATGAATAAATAAAACATTAAAAGTCTCCATGCAATGGGACTTTTTGTATGTTAATAGCTTTAGAAAAATATGTCTAAAATTGATTACTCCATAGATTTTTATGGATAGTTACATGTAAATTTTAAGAGACATGTCCAGGCAGCATGCATAGAACAATTGTTGTAAAGTTACAAGAAAGGGTGTCAATGTTGTGAATCCAGACCCAGTCATTTTTCCTTGCCTGTCCTGAAAAGAGTAACACGAACAAGCTTATACAACTCAATACATCACTGAATAATTTTATATCCTGGAAATTAAAGTCTAAAATGTTAAGGCTAATAAGCAAAATGAGTTTGAAACATGATACTAAAAAATTATATGCCTTTACATCCATACCATTAACAAAATCCATAGTTATAAAGAATATGAACATAGTTAAAATGTTAAATTCTTAGAAAATATGGATCTTCCAAAGTAAGAACCTGTAATGAGAGGCAAAAAAAAAAAATACATAATAATTATTCTAAGCTCTGAAACAGACAGAGAGCTGAACAGAGAACTGACCTGAATGAGTTGTTTTTGTTTTTGTTTATTTGTTTGTTTTGTTTTGCTTTTGTTTTTGTTTTTGGCACAGTGTTTTGAAGGGTATTCCTCTGTTCAGCATTGCCAGAGGATCTGAATTCTGCCATCATTGCATGCTGGGGCAAAATATTAAAAAATTATACCATGATAATTCACCATTACAGTGATGATTAGTTACAGAGGTTCATATTTTATACCAAGCATATGACAGGTTTTTTTTCATATTCTTCCCCAAATAATATATCTGTGTTGGAGACTATCCCATCTTTGATATTTAGTGGAAAGGCTATTTCATCAAAAAACAAGATGTTGTTTATATTTTGTTTGTACTTTGTCACAATGTGAACATTTCTAACACCTCCTATAAGCACAACATTAAAAAAAGATATCAAGAATCCTAAAGCATGCAAATATGATTTCTTATGCATATACACTTCTAAAAAATATGCTTACTATTTAGTTATTAGCCAAGAAAATTATGAAAGTGTAGACATTTTCTTAAAACTCTTCATATTCGTCTTACATGAATAACAATAGCTATAAGCCTGGCCTCCACTGTGAGGTATACAGATATAATTTACTTACTTAGAATCTATTGACATGATTATTTTGTACTTTACAATATTTTAAGATCTTCTTTCCCTACTACTAGTGTAAAATAGTCCTGTTGTTTACATATTCATTGTTATGGATGCCCTCATTCTTTGGGGCAGCTTCCAAGACCTCTCATAGTAATAAATACCCACAGATGCTCAAGTCACTTATATTAAATAGAAAAGTACACATATATCAACAATATATTTCCTCTAAATTATAAACAATAGCATGACAAGTTACTATCTACATAAATCATTGCTAGTATGTTAATCGCTCTAATAGTTTTAAGCATATATGACTATAACCAGATGTTTGATTAAACATAAATGCTAGAGGATAAATTATCCCAAGGTGTCTTTTGCTTGAGAGAATAATTATTATATATAACTGATACAATAATTCATTGAAAACTTCAATAACAATTAGTAAAAAATAATAAAAATGAATTCATTGATAAGTATGTTAAAGTTCATTTTGTTTTTTTAACATTGTTTTTGTTTTTTAAAATTTTTAAATTTTATTTATTTTCATATGTGTGTGAGTCTATTGTCTGCATGTAGGTTTGTGCACCGGTATTGTGCAATTCTATGGAGGTCAGAAGAGGGTGTCGCATTTCCCTGGAACTGAAGTTAAAGACGGTTTTCAGCCGCCATGTGGGTGCTGGGGATCGAACCCAAGTCCTCTGCAAGAGCAGTCAGTGCTCTTAACCGCTAAGCCATCTCTCCATCTCCTTAACATTATTTTTAAAAATTTTCATTTTATATAGACTTTCATTTACTTCAGAAAATTTATAAGGAAATATTTAGCCATTTTAATTTTGAATATTGTTTATCAGCAAATGTTCTACACATTAATACTTCACATTTTTATGGTATGTTTTTAAGAAAAATAACATCACTGCAATACTTTTATTTATTTATCTTCAACAATTAGTATTTCTCTACTTCAGTCTATAATATGTTAGCAATTAAATAATTTATAATCATATAACCAAATTGTTTTTAAAAGGCATACAACAAGTTTCATGTGTACCCTTTCATACAAATTTGGAAGACATTTTGCATGTTTACTCAAAATAATGAGTGACAGTGGTATTTAATGTTTTCTTTCCCTAAATACAGATCTTATTTTCAGACCAGAGCTACCTAAGAAATCATTTCAGTATAATTTATTATTTTTCATCAAGAAAAGTATTTAATTTTTACTCAGAAATGCACACCTAGAATAAATCAATCTATGAAGTCAAAGAAGATATGGAAGAGAATGAAATTTATACTTTATGAAATAAAATAATTCAATTACCATTAATTTTGGTGCAGTTGTCTTGGTTGTTTGAGTCTTTTAAGAAAGTTTTATTGATTTATGTAAGTCCAAAGAAAGGGCAATTGATTGTGTAACTAATACTGTGGAGGATGAGCCATGACTGTAGTGGAAGGGTAGTCAATACAGATGCCACAAATGCTTAGAGGCACAAAGAAGGGGAACCGACCCTTTAATCTTTGCTGTGAAAGACTGAGATTATAATTTCTCTTCACGTATTGTAAAATAATAAATGCATTCATTATATTTCTTTACTTCACATTTCTTCACTCATAATTAGGTTATTGGAAAACCGATGTAAATTCCAAGTTAGAGGATGTGATGAAGAAAAGATTTTTTAAATTATATCCTAGAAAAAACCTTGACTTGATGGAGCAGTTATCGAAAGATCCTATACCCTGACACCCAGTTTTAACTTTACTATGATTTGTCATTACATTCACATAGAACTGTATTTCATAAAGTCAGAAATTCTTGGGAAATGTCAGAGCAATGCTTTATGAATATTCACATATAATAATAAAGTTTACTTGTCCATATTTGGCTATTGCATCATGTCTCAGGTCCAGGCTGGTTTTTTTATCTTTTTTAATCAAAGTACTGAAGAAGCAGTTTTTGAAAGGGTAGGTAGGGCTGGACAAATGGCCTAGCGATTAAGAGCGCCGACCGCTCTTACAGAGGACCCGGGTTCGATCCCCAGCACCCACATGGCGGCCGAGAACCGTCTGGAACTCCAATTCCAGGAGAACTCCAGTTCCGGGGGAATCCGACACCCTCTTCTGACCTCCGTGGCATTACACGACACGTGTGCACAGACTTGCATGCAGACAGTACATTCATACACATACAGAAATAAATAAAATTAATAAAAAAAAAAAGAAAGAAAGGGTAGGTAAAGCACACTCTTCAGTGTTTTCTAACCTGCTCCCTGGAGGCCACAATTCACATGGAAATTATTTAAGGGTTACTTACAGCACCTTTATTATCACCTTCATCATCATCATCATCCATAGTGTAGTAAAGAAAACATTTGGGGTGCTGTCAGATTGGAACACACTGGAGACCTTTGATGTGTTACCTTAAACTTTAAGGTTAATTTGTTTTTCTGCATTCTTCAATGAGATTTTAAGGACAATCTTTGTAAACATATTTAAAGGTCTTATAATGTGTTACTGATTAGTAAAGTTGGAGTTCTACCCTAATCTTTACTTTCATTATTTAAAAATTCCTGTACAAGCATCCATCACCTTTAAAATTAGCCAGCAAGCCCTTTATTAAAATGTTGACCTTATGCACCCAATTAAACTGTAAATAAAGCTGGCAGACAGCAGCTAGATGGTATATTCAACAGATAATGGTCAGTTATCCAACAACTAACAAATACAAAACAGCTTGTTTTAGGAATAAAATGATATGAACAGTGAGCTTCTCTTATTTGTTGACTTTGTGTGAAAAATAAATTGTAATGAAAAAAGAATTTTTCTTTCATAAGTTGTGTGCATTAAAGTAAAATTTTCTTAAAGATTGGGTAACAGTGTTTCGGTGGGGGTGGTACAAATACTATGGTACAAATGAAAATCTTAAAATCCAGAAATTAGGGAAGTCTATATGTATCTGGATTGTCATAGCTTTTGTGCAAGTCACATTTTAGGAAAGTTGTCACTAAAAGTGCACATATAATCTGTCCTTACTATGTAGGTTTTGAAGGATATAGCTATTTAATCTGAGTTGGTAATGCTGAAAAATTTCATTTCTCTGAATTATATTAAAATTTCTTTAGTAGAGATATACAATTCATCTTAGTTTTATAGGCAGCCTAGAAATAATTATGCTTCTCAGACTTAAAAAGTTCCTGATAAACTAGAAAACTTTTAAAACTGACAGAGAGAGAGATGGAAGTTTCAAGTCCTCAGAATATGATATGACTTACCATGAAAAAAAGAAGGTGGTATGATTTCAGGGACAATTGGCAATTGAATTTTTTGGCCCATTTGGCATTTTTCCATGTCATCACCCTGTCTAATGATAAAACTGATGAGTTGAAACAAAGAGAATTATTAAAGGATCACAGTTTGGAAAAAAATATGCATCTTTAGGAAAAGTATTTGCAGTATCCATTCACAGTCAAACTCCCTACATCCTATTGACTGTAAAATGATAATAATTTTGATCTTACCCTCAGAAACACCAAAGCATCCTTGAGACACAAAAGACTGAAAGTGTCCAGATAAGTAGTTTAAGTCTCACTAAAAGTACTCTCTGTACAGGCACTCAGTTTATCATTCTGCTCTATCATTTAAAGAAACAACTGTAATAAAGATTATGATCCAATTAAAAAAACCTTCTAAGGGATATTTTAGAATTGAACTCTACTAGGTAATATACTTTAAAAGGTGAAAGATGTGCACTCTGGAATGAGACAAGAACAGGAGCTGTTATATTAGTTAAATGGAAGTTATGCTTTCACAACCTTTCAGATATTTGATTAACATTTCATTGTATATTTTGCTTAAAATAGCCTGACTGTATTAAAAAAAAAACATTTAATTCAGAGTTGTAATAAATTTCTCTCTTTCTTTGTGGGTTGTCTACATTGGTCAATGTCAATGTAGGTATCAAAATATTGGCAATGCTTTTTGGAATTCAGATATTCTATTTCAATTACTCATCCTACATTAAATGAATCATTCTGTGTCTGCATTGAGAAAGGAAAATAGTTTAAACAAATTTCTTCATGGAGATAAAATTTGTAAGTAAAGTAACAAAGATATATATTGTTAGTAAACTACGCAAAATTAAAACCATTCTGTGTTTTATTTAAATTTCTCATTGTTCTGCAACTGTTTTCCAGGACACTTAAACTTAGTATCACTGAACTACAGTATTAATGAGCTATCCAGATGTCGTAGCTGCTATTTCTTACATTCGTAGGAATAGATGTTTCCTCCAACTCCAGACTGTCTTGATCTTTACAGTCAGATTGAAAGAATAGTGTAAGAAGATTTAATCTGGCGGTATTCGCTCAGGACAGCTGTGTTAAGCTAATCAATTTATTTAATAATTTTGCATTTTCTATAGATGTTGATAATGAATTTCACTCTAGCTGCATGCTCCTTTTCAGCTATTCTCTATGACATCCTCTCCAAACCAAGTCTCTCTTTGATTATCCTAAAATTTTATCCACAAACTGGTTCCTTAACAATATTTAAAATGACTTGACCTAAGTTTTCCATTACATTGTCTCTAAATTTTCCTGGGTATACAGGGTTTTTTATCCAATAAAATATGGCAGAAAAAGGATTACATAAACAGCAACACTTTAAATAGTTTCACTTCTAAAACAAGAGGAAAGCTATTTTCTCATCTTCTATAGCCAAGATCAGCAAAGCAAGACTCACCAGCAATCGGGCCCACTGCCTGTTTCCTTATATATTGTGTATGACTGTCCTTGCACTGTAAAGCCAGAATTGAACAGCTGTGCCTGAGATCATATAGTCCACAAAAACTGTTTACTGCATAACTGTATACAGAGAATTTTTGCTGAACCTTGTGCTAAACAACCTGGAGTTCCAGATAAACTTCAGTTCACTGTGCTCTGAAAACATCCAGGGAAGCTCTGTAGCCAAAATAGGTTTATCTATTGTAGTCCCCTTCAGAGGAGTAGGGATGCTATATACTCCTTTTCAAAAAGCATCATGCCATTTTCACTCCCTTCACTGATTAACACTGATGCATGCACGTTTTCAAGAGGGTCTTGGATATTTTCTTTGACCTAGGAAGAGTGTTTTGTGTTTGAACTAGCTCTGACATATAATATTTCACCATTTTACACTTAAATAGAAGCCTCCATATTGGCATTGTGATGTAAATTTAAAATAACTACAGTGATGAAACTATTATACCTCACTTTGGTTCTCTTCATTCAAATTAAACAAAAACTTATTTGACAAAGGATTTTCTACCCTAGTATTTGTTTGAAAATTCCTTAAGAGCAGGGAGTGGTAGCGCACCCCTTTAATCTTAGCACTTGGGAGGCAGAGGCAGGCGGATCTTTGTGAGTTCAAGGCCAGCCTGGTCTACAATGTGAGTTCCAGGACAGCTGGGGCTACAGGGAGACCCTGTCTCAAAAAGACCAAAAAAAAACAAAAGAAAATTCTTAAAATCAACTTCAAGTTCTTTAAAGTGATTTCATCAAAGACAAAAGAGTAACTTACCTGTGAATTTGATAAGAAAAAGTAAAGTGACAGAGTAACATGTTGAATTTCTTTCTTTTTCTATATCATATGTTCTATTTATAAGAGTATATGTACACAAAACACTAGCAAGACATTGAGAATCTAACTATACATTACATGAGCTAGATTTTTTAGAGAAACATAATATTGTAGATCTGGAAACCAATTCTGTCTTCCCTGCATGTGAAGTATGGGCATGGCAGCACATTGCTAGTGTTTCTATATTGCTTTTCCAGACATGGCTTCATGTGCAAAATTTAAACTTCAGTATTTGAGATGCAATATTAAAGGGTCTTTTTTATGTCATCATAATTAGGGTGAGTTACCTAACAACAGAGCAGATCACTAAGTCTTCTTATGGCCTGAATGGGTGGGTCCTGGAAAATTTGTGTGTGAAAATTGGCTTCCAAAATGAAATGAACACTTATACTAAAATTGTATCTTCTGAAAACAAACTGTGTGTTATTTCCATATCATATTTCTTGATTCACCCTTTTCCATTTTAACTTTATGTTGCTCTAAAATATGTATACATGCCCACCATCATATACCAAAAATCCAAAGTCTGAAAATAAGTGGTAGGTTAGTTCTAGGACCTGTCTAGGGATTCATAATATAAGAGCACAGTTGTCTTCAGATTGTAAGGAATATACAGTTTTAGTATAGGTGTGATGTATCAGGCTGGTGTCATGTAGCCTTTCTGGGTGCTTAATGACCATACTTAATACGCATACCAATTTGGCCGAGGGACCTAAGGGATAGCTTTGTTTCTTGCCCTCAGAGGTCAATTAAGTCCCAGGGGACTATGCATGGGGGCATCTCTTGAAATGTCCTGCAAATGTGAGTCACCAATCTTCCTGTGCAGGGAGGTCTTGAAGGTCTATTAATGGGACTTCAGCCAGTGTTCAGTCTATAAATAGGAAAGTCTGTTCATGCTTCAAAAAGAGAAGACTGTTCTAGCAAGACCTGTGTCCTCGAGTGGAAGTTGAAAAGCCAAAAGGAGGCAGCCCCCCCCCAAAAAAAAACAAAAACCTGAGTGACCCTGGAGGATCAGATCCTCAACTGACCTTGAGAAAACAAAAAACTTGGTTAATCTGAGCTAACTGTGTGGCCTTAAGCATCCAAAACGAAAGTATAACCAGAAATAAATAATCAGAAAAAATGAAATGAACAGGTAAGATTGTTTGCATATAATTAATCCATGAGGGTGAGCTTTTTAGAATGAGATGAGGGCCTCTATAAAAGCAATCCTATGATCTCTTTCTTTATTTCTGATAGTGACAATGAATACTCATACTCACTCGATACTCTACACCCCAAGAAAGACCCCCAAACCAAGACTTGGAATTAGGAAATCTTAGAATTCTAATCTCAGTCCTCCAGCCACCACAACTATGAAAATACTGTGCACTTATTCGTAAGCAAGTCAGGATATTTACTTTGTCAGAGCAGCCTGAATTAAGATAAGTATAAGGTCATAGCCCACTTAAGCCAGGGATTCCAGAAAGCCAACTTAAACAGAATTCTGAGAAATAGTCACCCTCAGCTGTGTTCCTGAAATCTGAGAAAGGTTTCTTGAAACCTCCTGCAATCATGCCTCACCTGAGGCAAGGAGAAAGTCACCTGGGTTCTCTCAAGATGCTCCTCCTGATATCAGCCACAGGCCTACCTAACCCTAGTCCCCACTTCCTTACCCCTAATTCCCTGTATGTTCACTTCCTTATATGTCTGGGTTTAAGCTGCACATCTTGCTCCAAGACAGGCAGACCAGCCACAGACCCAAAGTAAATTCTGAGTTATCTTTGGGTCCTGTGTACTTTTGCACTGGGTCTCCCCTAGATACGAACCTAAAAATAGGCATATTCACTGTAAGAGTTCTTTCATAAATCTATGCTCAAAGCCCTCAGAATAACTATTCACAAAGCCAAAGCCATATGCTATGAATTTTAATTATTGCCAGTCTTTCAATCAGGATTATACCTCAGGTTCCATAGGTTCTGATTGTTACCTTAGAATTTATGATTAGAAAAGAGAAGATAATATTCCTAGATAATACTATACATTATCTTTATTTACTGCTCTCCATTTAGTATCTCTTCCACTCTTAACTTGCCTTTTATTAAGGACCGTTTTGTGGTTTCCAACTACTCTAGCCTGAACAGGTTTTAATCAGCATTTTCTTGAAAAGTTAGTCACAATCAAAACCTAAAATTCTAACATGAAAATGAATGAGTTACTTGTACATAAATAAATGAAAGTAGGAATGTCCTTCTAAGATTATACCACATGATTATTAAAAAAGAAAGTACAACATATATGTGCACTTGGAGAATCTATGACATTGAAATAAAGAGATTAAGTCATATATTCCTGAGTTTCATTATTTTTCCATTTCCTGTACCTTATTATAATTCATAGCATATTAAGTAATTTGTCATATTGCAAATTCTATTTAAATAACTGTAAGCTTTACTTAGTACTTCCTGCCTTGCTAGCATAAGTTCGATTATCAATATTCACGTTTACAAGACAAAAAGCCAACCATTTTGGCACATTTATAATCCCAATGCCGGGGAAGTGCACAGAGGCAAGTCCCTGGTGCACACTGGATAGGTAGTTTAGCCATTCAGGCCAATAACAGAACTTGTTTGAAAACAAACAAGTTAGAGGCTCCTAACGATTGACAATTGCAGTTGCTACACATAAGCACACAAATGCACACATACATGGACAGACAGACACACACACACACACTTTTCTATCTTTACTTATGTGTATGAGGGTATTGCCTGTTCATTTATAAGTGCAGTTGTACCATGATATGCCAGCGCATGTCAGAAGAGGGCAACAGATTCCCCTGAAACTGGAGTTACAGACAGTTATTACTTGTCATGTAGGTGCTGGGAATTGAACCTGAGTCTTTTCCAAGAGCAGCCAGTGTTTTTAATTGCTGAGCTATCTTTCTAGTCTGGAAAACATTTTTTTTATCATTATATTAAAGAAAAACGAAGTTCAGAATTTTGGTAAATTTTCATAACATTTTTATAAATGACTGACCTTCTTTGTGCATTTGGCTTCAACAAACTATTTTTTTTTTTTTTTGGTATTTTTTGAGACAGTCTCCCTTTAGTTCTAGCTGGCCTGGAACTCGTTCTGTAGAACAAGCTGGCCTTGAATTCACAGAGATCTGCCTGCCTCTGTCTCCCAAGTGCTGAGGTTAAAGGCATGTACCACCACTCCTGGCTTCAAAAACTTTAAAAAAATTATTTATCATTTTTATTTCATGTGTATGAGTATTATGCCTGCATGTGTGTAAGTACACCCATGTCCTACAATGTCTTTAGAGGTCAGAAAAGGGTATTGGAGGACATTGAATCCCCAGGAACTGAAGTTACAGATCATTGATGATCACCATGTGGGTGTTGGATTTTGAATCTGGGTCCTCTGCAAGAGCAGCCAATGTTCTTAACCTCTGAGACATCTCTCCAGCCCCTCAACAATATCTTGATTGCTCATAAATCTCTACATCAAGTTGCTGCAAAAAATGTGTGCAATCAATACCTTATTCCAATATGATTGACAGTGACAGTAAATTCTATCTAGTGTGGAAAATAAAATGGTTAACATATATGAGTTGAAATAAAATGTGAACTACTTTATTTAAAGTCAGCATCTTTTTGAGATTCCATTTTGTAAAATTTCCTTAAATATATTTTAGAACAAATGATGCAAACCTACACACACATATGCATATCCCCTCATTCAAAATCATATTTATGTTAACAAAACTGAATAAAGTCAGCAGTAACAGAATGCTCCAACAGCAACTTTTTTTTAACTTTTTAATTTTTATTGAGTGTATTTCATATAACATTTCTTAATCAAATTTAGACTCAGTCCCCCATCCATGCCCCCCGCCCCAGTCAGAGCTCATAGATTCTGTCATACACAAGTCCTGTCTTGCATCTTTTTCTCAGTCTTTTATAACCTTTATGGTGCACAGGTTTACTGTTTTGGTCAGTTCTTTGAATAGGTTTTTCCTCTCTCTTTTTTTGTTCCCCTTTGCCTTTATATTATTCTAAAATATGTATATATACACTCCACAAATAAATCAAAATTACGAAATCTGAAAAGCAACTTTTATTCCACATAAAGACACCCTTCAAAGAGGAATATGATAAAAGCATCAGAATCCTATGTCCTATTTTTCAGTCTTGATGTTGACATCTTAAGATTTGTTTGAAAGGCTCTTCCACTCTCACTTGAATATTTTTTTTTAAGTAGAGCAAGAACTGCATAATTAAATTACAAAAGAAAAAATAAATAGAACCATCATTTTAGGGCAGAAGGTTTTCATGAATGATCTCATTTTAACTCCTTACTTAACACTTAAAAAAAACAAACAAATATGGGGTATTGCGATTTTTGACAAAGTCAGGCTTTCTAACACAGGAGACAAAGTTTTATACCTTAGGACTCCCTGAAAAAAATCAGCAAAACAAAGGGTCAGCAGATGTTTGTTAATCATATCATCATCTCCACGTCTACTTCATTAACCTCTGAAATGTGCCCTTTAATTCTTTTCTTCTGTCTTTCATTTAAAACAGAATTATTCCCCTGGCTTATAATATATCCAGTCCTTACACTTGCCAATGTCTCTGGGATTTCTGGCAATTGGTATTTGATGATAACCATACAAATGAAAGGTGATGGCTTCAGAAAGAATGGTCTTGGCAATAATAGTGTTTGTCTAATACAAAGGAGCATGGCTTTTGTTCAGGAAGCCGTGTTACAATATAAAAATTAGAACAATGTTGAAAGACTTTTTACTTATCATAAATTATACTTTAAAATATGTGCTCTATAGTCACTTTCCTCTGCACATCCACACAAAACTGTAGCCTGAACACACTGGTGAAATACATAGTTTCAAATTAACTTAAAATATCTGGAGATAATATAATGTTATTTTCTAATACACAAAACTTAAACAAATATCTAAGTATATTTTTTAAATATATGACAGAGTTTCAATTAAATAGTGACAAATTTGTATGTTTTTCATTATTATGTTCATGTAAGTGATTCGAATGTGCCTAGTAAGATTTTCCCTTCCTTTCTAGCCACTTTTCTTTCTTTTTCTTTCCTTTTTTCTTTCATTTTTCACTTCCCTTCTCTCTTTTGTCCCTCCCTTTGTGCTCTTTCTCCCTCTCTTTGAGAAACTAGTGATGCAATATTATTATTTAAAATGGAGATACATTTCTGGGTCCAAAATAAACTAACCATCGTTTCACTCCTTCAGATTCCACATCACTGACTTAAAGTGACAAAATAAAATAAAATGAGAATGTGAGAAAAGTTTTTATTTAACTCAAATTTTATTGAAGTATTTTATGTGGTATTAAATAAAATATAAAGTATTAATGTGACCAAGTAAAGACGCTGATCTGACTTACTGACTTACTCAGGGAAATTACTTTAGCTATGTTACTCTCTTCAGCTGCAATGACATCACTTCAAATCCTTATGGCTGTTTTATTCCATAAGTTATATTTTTACTTTCATTACCCACCCAATCCAATTCTGTCATTTAAAAGGACAGATTTTTCAAACAGATAATCATATAAGAGCAAAATCACCACTGTATCAATTTTTCAGACAATATTAATATGTCAAGATTTGACATACAATTACAATTATGTGACTGAAATACACTTCAATTCTTGCTTCCAATTGCCAACTTATTTGTGATGATTTAACTTAATAGTGATAGTAATGGGAAACTATGATATCTTCTGACCATATAAGGAAAAGAAGAAAAACTATACAGCAACATTTAGAATCTATTCAGTTTCCTAGTATCACACTCTCTCTGGCTCTTTCCTCCCCTTTAGGATCCTTTACATTTTCCTGGCTTTTGAAGTTATGTTAGAATACATCACTCACATATAAGATTTGGGGGGGCTGGAGAGATAGCCTAGCGGTTAAGAGCACTGACGCTCTTGCAAAGGACCCGGGTTCGATCTCCAGCACCCACATGGCGGCTGAGAACCATCTTGTAACTCCATTTCTAGGAGAACTCCAGTTCCAGAGGAATCCGAGACCCTCTTCTGAACTCCGCGGCATTGCACGACACGGGTGCACAGAGCTGCATGCAGACAATACATTCATACACATACAAAAATAAATAAATAAATAAGATTTTGGTCCTAGGATCCACAATGAAGGAAAACATCTGTCACTTGTTTTTCTGAGTCTGTGTTACTTCACTTACTATCTATTTTGAATCATTTATTTATAAATTTCATGATTTTGTCTTTCCTTACCACAGAGTCTAACTCCATTTGTAAATGTACCACATTTTCCTTCTTTACTGTCCATTGAGGGACATGTATGTTGCTTCCATTACACAGCTATTATGAAAAGACCACCAGCAAACAGATGAACAACTATTTCTGCAGTAGGATGGAAGCTTTAGGTATATGCCAAGAAGTGGTATAAGTAGGTCATATGGTACATTCATTCTTAGTTTCTTTTTTAACAATGCTTTTATTGATGTTTTGTGTATTTCAGACATCATTTTCTCAGTTCAATTTAGACATATTCCCCTTTCCCTTCTTCCCACCCCACCCCAGTTCACTCACTCTGTCATGCATGTCCTGCATCTTTCTCTCAGTCTCTCCAGACTTTTGCTCTGCAAAAGTTTATTGTCCTAGGCAGAATTCAACCACATCAATCTGTTCCTTGGCCCAGTCCTCATGCTGCTTTGGTTCCCTCCCAACTGTACTGCTCCAAAGTATGCCCATGTGCACGTCATATAGGTTTCAGAATTAGGTCATCCAGGAATAAACTGTATGTTAACTCCAACATATGTCCAGGAGTACACATTTTTTTCTTTTAATTTTATATTACTCTAAAATATGAATTTTGCCTTCTGCCCATATACATTAATTACCATTTCTGAAAGCAAGTGCTAAGTTAATTCTCAGGCTCATTACAAAATTCACATTATAATGTTACAATTGCTTTCAGATAGAAAGAAATATAACAATAACATTACTCCGCTTGCCCTTCAATTGGAGAATTTGGTACTAGCATCCACAAATGAGGGAAACCATTCCCTGTTTGCTTTTTTGGGACTGTGTTACTTCACTTAACATAATGGCTTCAAGTTCCATCGACTTACCTGCAAGTGCATGATGTTATCTTTCTTTACTGCTTCATAGAACTCCATTGTGTAGATGTACCACAATTTTCTTATCTACTCATCATTTGAGGGGCATTTGGATTGGTTCCAACTCTTCACTATTGTGAAAAGAGCTACAATAAACATAGATGTGGATGTAGCTTTGCAGTAGGATGAATCTTGTGGGTATATACCCAGGAATGGTATGGCTGGGTCAGGTGGTAGGCTCATTTTGTGTCATATAAAGGTTCTCCACACTGCTTTCCTTAGTGCTTGTATGATTTTACAATCTTAACAGCAGTGGATGAGTGTTCTCTTTTTCCCACAACCTCTCCAGCATTTGGTGTGGTTTTTTGTTTGTTTGTTTGTTTGTTTGTTTTGTTTTGTTTTGTTTTCTTGATCTTATTGGAGTGAGAAGATATCTTAGAGTGGTTTTATACTAGAGTTTTATATTATCTTAGTTTATCTATTCTGGAATAATGCTCTGTCAGATGTAACACTAGTGAACATTTCCTCCCACTCTGTGGGTTTTCTCTTCACTAATTGTTTCTTTCACTATACAGAAGTTTTTGAGTTTAAGGAGGTCCAAATTTTTTAACTGTTGACTTTATTTCCTGGGCAGATGCTGTCTGACATAGAAAATCTTTTCTTACCCCTGTGTCTCCTCGGTTGCTGTCAATGTTTTCTTCTATCACCTTGAGAGTTTTCAGTTTCACATTGAGGTCTTTGATCCATTTGGAATTGATTTTTGTACAGGGTGAGAGGTAGGGGTTTATTTATTTTTTTTCTACATACGGTGATCCAGTTTTGTCAGCACCATTTGGTGAAGATGCTATATTTCCTTCAATGAGCTTTTCGACCCCTTTATCAAATTTGAGGTGGCTGAAATTGTATGAACTCTAGTTTGGATCTTCAATTTTGTTCCATTTGTGCCAGTACCAGGCTGTCTTTATGACTATAGCCCTGTAATATAGCTTGAAGTCTGGTAAAGCAATCCCCCCCCCCGTACTACATTTTTCTCTCAGGGTTACTTTAGCTATTCGGATCTTTTGTTTTTCCATATGAATTTAAGGATTTTTTTTCCAAGTCTGGGAAACAAACTCTCTGGATTGTTAAATGGGATTTCATTGAATTTGTATATTAACTTGGGTAGAATAGACATTTTTACTATATTGAGTTTTCCAATCCATGAGCATGGGAAGTTTTTCCATCTTTTGATGTCTTTTTGAGACAGGGTCTCCTTGTAGACCCAGATGGTCTTGAACTCACTCTGTAGACCAGGCTGGCCTTGAACTCACAAAGATCCACCTGCCTCTGACTCCCAAGTGCTAGGATTAAAGGTGTGTGCCACCACACCCAGCTAAAATTTTTGTTGTAGAGATCTCTGCTATCTTTGCTTAGGCTTGCCCCCATGTATTTATTTATTTATTTATTTATTTATTTATTTGTTTGTTTTTGAGGCTATTGTGAGTGGGAATGTCTCCTTGTATTCCTTCTCCAGTTGCTTGTTGTTGGTGTAAAGAAAGGCTAATGATTTTTCCAGGTTAATTTTGTATCCTGCCACTTTACTAAAACTCTTGTTTCTACAAGTTGTCTGGGGGAGTATTTAGCATCTCTCACATAAACTATCATATCATCTGAAAACAGGGATAGTTTGACTTCCTCTTTTCCAATTAGTACTCGTTTAATTTTCTTTTCTTGTCTTGTTGCCCTAGCAAGGTTTTCAAGCACTATATTGAAGAGAAGTGATGATAGGGGCAGCCTTTCTGGACCCAGCCTTTAAGGGGAATGGTTGTAATTTTTCCCCATTTAGGATGATGTTGACTGCATGTTTGTTGTATATAGCTCTGATTATATTTAAAAGTGTTCCCTTCACTCCAATTCCGACTAGAATTTTAAACATGAAGGGATGTTGAATCTTGTCAAATGTTTTTCTGCATCATTTGAAATGACTGTGTAATTTTTGTCTTTATGTGTTTTATGATATTTACTGATTTACATATGTTGAACCATCCCTGCATCTCTGGTATGAATCCAACTTGGTCATGATAGATGAACTTTTTACTGCGGGTTTGTATGAAAATTATATTTTGTTGAGAACTTTTGCATCTGTGTTCATTAGTGAGATGGGTCCAGAGTTTTCTTTTTTGATTGTGTCTTTGCCTGGTTTTGGTATTAGAGTTCTGGGCTTCATATAAGGAGTTTGGGAGATTTTCCTCTGTTTATATCCCTCTGAATAATTTGAGTAATAATGTTGTAAGACCTCTTTAAATGTTTTATAGAATTCTGCTGTGAAACTATCTGGGCCTGGGCCTTTTATATTTGGGAGGTTTTATTTATTACATCTTTAATTTCCTCAAATGATATGGGTCTGTTTATGCTGTCAACCTCCTCTTGGTTGAGCTTTGTTGGTTCCCAGGATTTCAGATATTCATCCATTTCTCTTAGGTCTTGAAACTTAGTAGATTATAGATTTTTTAAATATTATCATATGATCATCTGGATCTTTTCTTTATCTATTGTGATGTTTCCCTTTAAGAGTACTCCATATTGCATTCCATAGTGGTTTGTTTGAGTTTGCAATTCCTCCAGCAGTGAATGAAGGTTCCCCTTTCTCTACCGGCATTTGGTGATGCTTGTTCTCTTGATCTTAGCTAGTATGACAAGGTAAGATAAAATTTTAAAGTGGTTTTAATTTTCATTTTCCTAATTAATAAGGATGTTGAAGACTTTAGTTTTCACCCTGGGAAACCAATCCATGTATTGTGTTTATTTACAGAGTATGTGTGTAATTTATAGGAATGTGAGTGACCCTAAAGTAGGAACACAGAAAGCCTCAGCTAATGTGGATGATGGCTTCCCATTAACTGCATACAAGGAGCTCTTCTTTCAATTATCTTGCCCAACCTCTTGTTACTGCTGTCATGCCTTCTCCTTCATGATTTCCCAAGAACTGTATGCCAAAACAAACATATTCTCCCTTAATTTGCTTTAGTGATGTATTTTTATTACAAAAACAGGAAAAAAAAAATCCCCAGGCACAGTGTCATATGCCTGAAGGAAAAGGGGCCTGAGACTAAACATTCTCTATTTAAAAATTCCTAGTAGGAAAATACCTCCCTGATACAAAGATGGTAGTATCTTCTACATTAACAGACCATGTCTAAAAATAAAAAAAAAAAGAAAAAGAAAAACACTTGTAAGTCCATAGATAATATTTGGGCATTTTTATCATGGGTTGAGATAGCGTTGCTCTAACCCTCTGCACTTGTACTTTCTGTTTTTATTTTCCTGTAAAACAGGTCTTCAGGTCAAGGTGTATAAGAATACTTTAAAAGAGTTTTGAGAAGAAACACACAAATTTACTCATCATAGGCATATTTTTAAAAATTATGTACACATGCTTGTCTTAGATTGGGTTTATCTACAACTTCAGTGCCAACAGAGTTCAGAAGAAGGCATCCAATGTTTTGGAGCTAGAATTACAACCTGCTGTCAGCTACCCAATGATGCTGGAAAGCTAACTTTGGTATTCTGAAAGAGCAATACTGACTCTTCTAGTGAAGTACTTCTCCAGCTCTTGAATAGATATTTCACCTAAGTCTTTTGAATGATATACCATAGTTGGTTGAAATATCTTAGTCTATATTCAGCATCACAATCTGAGTTAGTGGATTGGCTTGTTACTAAATCATAAATTAAGAGTAGAAAAAGACAGCTGGGCGTGGTGGCGCACGCCTTTAATCCTAGCACTTGGGAGGCAGAGGCAGGCGGATCTTTGTGAGTTCAAGGCCAGCCTGGTCTACAGAGCGAGTTCCAGGACAGCTGGGGCTACAAGGAGACCCTGTCTCGAAAAGACCAAAAAAAAAAAGAGTAGAAAAAGAAAAGAACCAAAAATGTTTATTTCTTTGGCATAAAAATCAGTGACAATATGTGGCTAATCAGCATCAGTCCTTTCAAAATTTTCGTACCATTATTTTATTTTTTATCTTTAACTTGTCTGAAAATGAACAAGATTTCGATGGATTAGCAAGATTTTGGAACAAGTGACTATCAAGTTGTAAAAAAAATCCAATTTTGAGGAGAAAGATAGATTGGAAAATTTCTAATGGAATGAAATGATATTTTTGCTAATATTAAGCCAGCAGCCCTTCATCAAGTAAAAGCCTAATCCATCATGGAAATAAGAAAGCAAAGATGAAGACACACATAAAATTCATTGTGGAGAGTTTTTCATGAAACTCATTTCAATGTATTTGAAAGGACCCGAGACCTGGCCTTTTGTGCATATTTCATCTTTACAGGTTTACCTTGGACTGCAGTGATGACAGATGACACAGACAGCAGAAATCCCTTAGCAATTTTAGTAAATACTGCCACTCCATTATTAATTTAACACAATGACCTTACCGTGTCCTTGTACAGTAATAATTTAGTAAAGCATCTTAGAGTTGGTTAGATTTTGTGATGCTGACAAGAGTGAGATAATAAGTGGATGATCAGAAAGTTTCAAATGATATTTTCATGTAATATACAGCCTGATTTTGTCTCCTCTTCCTTATCTTTTTTTCTTTAATTTTTAAAACTGTGCTATGAGCCACAGACATTATATTAGATTTTTTTGTTTCTTTGTTTGTTGATTGGTTTTGTTTTGTTTTGTTTTTGTATTTCTTCAGAACTGAAACATCTCCTCCTAAAGCAGTAACAAGGCTCCTAAGGATCAGGAATTCAGTTGAACTTAAGAGACTCCTGAAATGTAACAGATTCAGAAAGATCAGAAAGTTGTAAACCTCATGATAACCCACTCCTATATTATGATAGCAGTGATGCATTATTAGGAGAGACGACCACTCTCTCTGTCAGAGCTCCCTGAATCTTGGTCAGAAAGATCCAAAGATGCAGCTTTCTTGGATCATTACCCTTGCTGGGATCGCCTTTTTGGTGATTCATGTGCCTTTGATTTACCTCTGTGCAAGTCACTCCTCAAACTTCCTCTTGTAAATTATCCCAATAAATCGATTGCCTTACCAAACTACACTTAATTATGTCGTCAATACCATTTCTGGGGTGAATATATACTTTTTTATATTTCCCCAGTAATCACAGAAAAGTACTTTATCTGTAATTTTCTTTAGCAAACATTCAAGTAAATATGCTTGAGGAACATAAAATAATTGGCAAACTACAGCCATCTCTTTCCCGTTTTCCCAGTGCACCATGATTTAAAGAACAACATTGAGCATCATGAACCTGTGAGGGAGTAATATAACTGTAATGGAGAGAAACCAACATTTGATAAAAAGAAGAGTATTGATAACCTTTGTTCTTGAGAATTTTAAGTGACAAAGACTTTTCAGCATGAAGAAACATAAAGTTTAAAATAGAACCTAAAAAAGTATCCGTGGAATCTGACATTATTTGAACAAAAATGGTTATTGAGCTAAAATGGATAAGCAGGCCTTGTCTCAGGTAACAGATATGTTGTGACAAAGTTTTGGTATCTGATACACCCCATGAAATTGAGTGACAACACCAGAGGTTTGTGCAGTCCAAATCTTTATGGAAAGATTGGACAGTATAGAAGGTCTGATTTTCGGGGCTGGAGAGATAGCCTAGTGGTTAAGAGCACCGACTGCTCTTACAGAGGACCGGGGTTCGATCCCTAGCACCCACATGGCAGCTAAGAACCGTCTGTAACTCCAATTCCAGGAGAACTCCTGTTCCGGGGGAATCCGAGACACTCTTCTGACCTCCGCGGCATGGCACGACACAGGTGCACAAACCTACATACAGACAGTACACTCATACACATCCAAAAAAAAAAAAAAAACGGTCTGATTTTCAATGATAAAATGGTTATCCTTTGTTTTTTATTTCCTCAATGCATTCTTACCATCATTATTTGTATTAGTGAAATTGATGTCTCTGATATTTTTCTATAGATATTCATGATGTGGAAAAAACTTCATGATATGAAATCTATCTGAAGTTAAAACTTGAATTTCTCATATATCATGTACAGATAATTCAAATGTGTTTACACATTTATAATATTCCTTAAAGAATTTAAACACACACACACACAAAGTTACACATGCATGTGTGTGCACTAAGGACACAAGTACTTAAACCAAAATTCTTGCATATACATATACATATATGTATATAATATTAATGAAACAATCTTAGACATAACATCTTCAACAGACCACAATGAGGGGTAATCCACATAGTAAATAAGAATCCTAGGACATTTTTGAGATGCATTTTGTGCTTTGGTAAAGAAATTGTGAAAGGTAAAGGATTTTTAAATGCACCTCTGAAGCATATTGAAGCAGTTATATAATAGTTATTCCTCTGAAAAAGACAACAGCAACTTAATTCAGTAATGAGTAGAATCAAAAGAGAAGAAACCAGGTACACAGTTACACTACAGGTAGTTTTAGTTAAAGTTGAAAATAGAAGAATAAGTGGAATTAGAATTATGATCTCAAATATTAAAACAATTATTACCCTTTCCTTTAGTGTTCCTTTTAGTGTTTTGTGTCTAGAAGGAAGAGAGTGTTATGACAATGGAAAGTAATATAACACATTTTTTCTCTTCTTTTTCCTTCAAGACCCTCAATTGATTTTTTTTAATTTTATTTATTTCTGTATATGTATCAATGTACTGTCTGCATGCAGGTTTGTGCACCCGTGTCGTGCAATGCCGCGGAGGTGAGAAGAGGGCCTCGGATTCCCCTGGAACTGGAGTTCTCCTGGAATTGGAGTTTCAGACGGTTCTCGGCCGCCATGTGGGTGCTGGGGATCGAACCCGGGTCCTCTGTAAGAGCGGTCGGCGCTCTTAACCGCTAGGCCACCTCTCCAGCCCTTCAATTGATATTTTATATTTCCCCCACTTATATTTGTTTTATATGATGTTTTTGAAAGATGGACAGATGAGACAATCTCAGCTTAAGTAAATTAAGTAAAATGATAAATCTGTCAATAATTGAAGTTTTAGGGAGTGTAAGAAGACTGAGAACTAATATTTTCTCCTTTTTCACTTATGGAAATAATAGACATTGTACTTACTCATTTAATTGGCTCAGACATGCCTTAAAGCAAATTTAAGTGATTGGGAATATAAAAATCTACTAAATTTGACTAAGACATGTATGAAATGCACAAAATTCAATAAAAATAAAATAAAAATAAAATAAATATTTTTTCTTAACAAAGTAGCTGTTTAAAAAAACACTTGTTATGGGCTGGAGAGATGGCCTAGCAGTTAAGAGCGCCGACCGCTCTTACAGAGGACACGGGTTCGATC
>VZQC01012550.1:349650-366109 GCA_009823505.1 Rhizomys pruinosus
GGGGGGGGATACAGAAAGACATGAAACCTTTTCATCAAACCCTTGCAATTCAAATCTTAAAACTAACTATGGGAAAAGATTTGTTTGTTCCAACAGGACAAAACGTCACCAACTTAACGGCTGAGAAAGAAAAGATACAGGTTTGCATTGAGTAGGATGTACCAAAAAGTGGCAACGGAAAGGCTGACCCGTCTGAACATTCAAAGGAAGAAAAGCCTCAGATTGCCATAAACATCGAACCCCTCTGTGGATCCTACATGTAACAACTAGTTATAATGAGTCCTAATGAAACTTACCTTCTAGGTGCCACAAAGGTTCTGATATGAGAGACTTCCTTGCCTTCCCACCCATAGAACAAGGAGAAATATGACAATGATGAGGTCGCTCCCCAACTGTAAATTGGAGACAACTATTGTAGAGGTAATCTCTTATAAAACCGGTAAAACTGCTTTCTTTAATTGACTACTAGACATGGGAACTGTGGAAGGGATTACTCTCTGTTCAGAACCAAATATAATACTAAAGTCCTAGGGCTATGCACTCAGGCAAAATATATTAATACAGGAGCTCTGACATCAGCAATGGATTGTTCTACCAGGTGGATGTTGGCCAGGGGATCCAAGGCCCCACAAAAGGTAAGGGCTCCTTGCCTCTAAGTTGGGATACCTACAGGAGGAGAGGCAATAAGACCCTGCTGCCGAAGACCTGACGTTAACATGGGAGGGATGTATTGAGACCACACATGCAAGTGTACAGATGGCCTCTGGAATGCCAGAGAGTGTTACCAAAGGCCACTAAACCAATAAAGCAAATATGGGTCTCCCTGAGTCAAGCAAGACTCCACCGTCAGCACCAGCTACACCTCACCTGCCTGGAAATACTGTGCAGCAGAGGCAGCCATGTGCCTGTATATCCCAAATCTAATTGGCTATTGGCTCTCTCCTTGGAGGAATAACCCATGGTTGATGCCACAAGCCTACATCCTCTACAGGTTAGGAGATGTTATAAGCCACAGTAAGACCCTGTCACATTTATCAGGGGGTAAAAATGTAATTCATGCTGAGTCTTTTAAGGGTTCTCCACACTGCTTTCCATAGGGAGTTCACATTCCCAACAGCAGTAGATGAGTGGTTTTCTTTCCCCACAACCTTTCCAGGATTTGGTATCATTTGCTTTATTCATCCTACCCAGGCTTATCAGAGTAAAAGGATATCTTAAAATGGTTTTAATTTGCTTTCCTTTAATTATTCGTGATGTTGAACACTTTTTAATGTGTATCTCAGAAATACTTATTGCCTCGCTTGTGAAGTTTCTGTCTAGCTCTTTACTCCTTCTTTTGAGTGAGTCATTTGTTTCTTAGTTCTTTGTTTTTGAGTAGTTTTTATATTCTGGAAGTTAATGCTCTGTCAGATGTAACACTAGTCAATGTTTCCTCCTATTCTGTGGGTTTTTTCTTCACTTCCCTGATTGTTTCTTTTGCTGTCCAGAAGCTTTTGAGTTTAATGTGGTCCCCCATTTCAATTGAAGACGTTATTTCCTGTGCAGCTGCTTTCTGATTTAGAAAGTCTTCTCCTATGCTTATGTCTTGTAGGTTGCTGCCAAAGATTTCTTCTATCACCTTCAGAGTTTCTGGTTTCACATTGAGGTCTTTGATCCATTTGGAGTTGATTTTTGTACAGGGCAAGAGGTAGAGACTTCAATTAGAATTTAAAAGAAAATAAAATAGGCAGAAAAAGTTTAAAGTTAAAAATTAAAAGCCTAAGAGAAATGAATGAGTATCTGAAAGCTAAACCAAGAAGAGCGTGGGAGCTTAAATATATGAGGAAATTGAAACAATAATTTAAAACATCCCAACTAAAGAAAGCCCAGGCCCAGATGGATTTATGGCAGAATTCTACAAAATATTTCAAAAGGACACACAACCTCTTGTTTAAAAGGATAGAAACAGAGGGACATCTCCCAAGTTCTTTCTATGAAGCCAGCATCACTCTAATACCAAAACTAGGAAAGATATGATGAAAAAAGAAAATAAAATATAGTCATTTCAATAATTAAGATAGTTGCAAAAATTCCCAACAAAATACTTGCAAACCACATACAGACACAGATCAAAAAGATCATCCATCATGGCCAAGTTGGATTTATACCAGAGATGCAAGGATAGTTCAACATATGTAAATCACAAAATATTATAATGCATATAAGTGGAATGAAAGACAAAAGCCACCACATAGTTATCTCAATCAATGCAGTAAAAACTTTTGATAAAATCCAGCATGACTTTATGTTAAAGTCCTAGAGGGAATTGGACTGGAAGGAACATTCCTCAACATAAAGCCATATACAATGATGAACTCACAGCCAACGTCATCCTAAATGGGGAAAAATTAGAAGCATTCCCCTTAATGTCAGAAAACTGTTCTTTTTCTTAAAGTTCACTTCGTCGAGAATGAAAGAAACTTCTGACACTTTAAAATATCACTATACATACAAAACAAGCACATCTTTTTTTTCTAGTAAGTGCAAATTCATAAGTTAAAAAAATCATGGTTAGTTGGCATTCTTCTGGTGAAATTTGTATCTATTCTTCTTTAATGTGTGGATTTGTCTTAGAGATCAAACACTTGCCACCCTTTCCAGGAGTAGCAAGGTTTGATGGTAATAAGATGTAAGGTTAATACAAATATTTTTTTCTGACAGGATCTTTCTGTAACATCAGCTGTTCTGGAATTTACTGTGTAGATCAGGCTAGCCTCAATCTCAAAGATACACACCTGCCACTACCCCCTACGTGCTGGAATATGCCACAAAGCCCTGCTAAACTTTAAACACATAGTTTAATTTTGAAGACTGTTCTTTTAAATTCAGTGAACTACTCATTATTCATAATTGAGAGAACCTTGTTTTATGTGGTTGGAACAACTGAGTAGTATATTTCTACCACTATTATTTACCCATGTTATTTTTCTCTTACTCAGTTTCTTAAGAATAATATAATTTAAAAAAATTTCTTCATGAAAGCAAACAATAGTCAACCTAGATAGATAGGTTGATATGTAGAAAGACAGAAACTTAATAGATGATAGAGATAGATAGTTAGTTGAAGATAGATAGATGAGGACATTATATATATATATATAGAGAGAGAGAGTATATATATATATATATACTCTCTCTCTCTCTCTCTCTCTCTGACAGAGAGAGATTTCCAAAATGTTGATTTACTTGGTTATTGAGGTTATCAATTCCAATTATCTTCAGCTTAATCAAAATGATCAACTCAGTTATGAGGTCATGCTGCATGGGTAGTTTGAAATATCTTAATCTTCTTTAGCTATAACTCAACAAAACATCAAGCCTCAGGACTGAGCACTTATTGGACAATTTTCCCCAACCAAGTAGATATAAATAATTATCCATTACCATATCTAAATAAAAACAAATGTGTTAAACTTTATATATACTCTTCATTTCTTTATGAAACATCTTTAAAAGGATTTTATCATTTCAATTTCTTTAGCAGATTTACTCACGAAAAATTTTAGAAGACAAATTTCATTTATATTTCAATTTTTAAAGTTTTTATTTTGTCAGAAGACATCTATCAAGTGAACTTTGTACTCATATCTTAAAGTTTCCCTTGTGGCCTCATGATTTGGGGAATAGTTTGTCATTTAGAAAGTTAGTTGGCAGGAGACAACACTTATGTACAAAGATGCCTTTCAGACAGATCTTTGTGACTTGTTGCTCTTGGGACTCAATTAAGACACAGAGTTAGTGTACCTATGCTTATCTTCTCATCTATCATTTTTTCCCATAAACTCACCAGAGAAAGTTTAAAGGAGAATAGGAGAGGACAATTGTGCTGCTGCTGCTAAAAGCACAAGTTTATATTATCTAAGACCTTGGAAATCTTTCAAAAATTGATAAGTAAATCATTTCTTATGAAGTGTTGCTTTTCATGTAGTAGAGGAAATGACTACATCACTAAATGTTTAGACACAAACCAGGAGTTTATTCATTGCTAATATTGAGAGGCACTCTTTACTGGAGACTCAGAAGGCACTGAGTCTTTTAACTGAGAGTATTAATCTTTTATGGGCATCTTGGACAGATCTCTAGGTGACCTCTTTTTGATAAACTAATGTTTAATTTACTAAGCTCATAAATTATTTATAATCAGAGTTTTATATAATGATTTAAAACATGAAATTTGGAAAAAAAAGTCAATATAGCTTTGAGTTATGTGTTCAAAAGTTGAGCATACCTCATATAAAGCAGAATTATACATAGAAAGTACTGTGACATAATAGGTTAGAATTTATAAATACTTAAGTTCTAAGAAAAAATTTGGAAAATTAAAACAATCAAGTAACTAAAAATCTTGCTGTTCTGAAAAATTGAAATTTTAGTTCAAATGAAGGAGCAATTTTCTTGATAAGATAGTCATTTGCTCAAATTTAACAAATGCCCTATTAAAAATTGCCAGAGGCAAAGAACAAAGATATTGTATGTGTTCAAATTTTAAAATTTCCTGAAACAATATATATTAGGACAAAGTTGATTTTGCTAATACTGTATTATGCACCTATGAACATATTCCTAAATACTTACATTGGCACATTATTATAATAAATAAATATTACATTAGTTTATATCTTCCATGGACTTACTATAATATTGCTAAATATACATATGAGTCTGGATGTTAGTGGTGACATATCTGAAGTCTTAGCACTGCACCTGGAGCAGGATGATCACAAATTCAAAGCCTTTCTGTAGTATATAGTAATAACCTGTTCCAAAACAACAATCATTAAAAAGAAGATAATAGATGGAGTGATGAAGAGATAGATGATAGATAGATAAACAGATAGATAGATTATAGTTAGAAAGCAGGTAGATAAATTGATAGAGTCAAAATGATCTTTGGTTTAAGTTTACCTATTAATAAAAAACAGGTTATTTTGATTAATTTTCCTATTTTTTCTTTAATAATTTTATTGAAGTTTTGTGCTTTTCATACAACATTTCTCAATCCAGTTTAGAGGCATTCCTTCTTCCATGCCCTCCTACCCCACTCAAGCTCATACATTCTGCCATACATGTCTTGCATCTTTTAATCAGTCTTTTTTAACGTTTTTCTAAGAAGAGGTTTATTCTTTGGGGCAGAAATTTACTTTTAAGTCAGTTCTTTGACCCAGCCCTTTGTTGTTGTTATTCTCTCCAATTTGTATTGCTTTAAAATATACCTAAATTGGGCTGGAGAGATGACCTAGCGGTGACCGCTCTTACGGAGGACCCGAGTTCGATCCCCAGCACTGACATGGCGGCCGAGAACCGTCTGAAACTCCAATTCCAGGAGAACTCCACTTCCAGGGGAATCTGACACCTCTTCTGACCTCCGCGGCATTGCACGACACGGGTGCACAAACCTGCATGCAGACAGTACACATTGATACACATACAGTAATAAATAAAATAATAAAAAAAGCTTTTAAAATAAAATAAAATATATGACGACTAAATTATGACGACTGAAAATAATCTCTAAGTTAATTCCAAAACGTGTTTAGGAATTCACATTTTCCCTTTAATTTTATATTACTCTAAAATATGCATACGTGCCATCTACCTGTCTACCCATATACCAATACTACAAATTATGAACATAAGTGGTAGGTTAATTCTAGAACCCATTAAGGGATTCCCCTTTTAACTGCTTCTTTCATATAAAAAAGCAATATAACATTGACGAAGCTTAGTTTGCTTTGCAACTAGGGATTTTGTACTAGCATCCACAAATGAGGAATAGCATGCTTCATTTGGTTTTTTCCGGGACAATGTTACTTCACTTAGCATAAAGTCCTCTAATTCCAATCATTTACCTGCAAAGTTCATGATGTCCTCTTTCTTTACTGCTGCATAAAACTCCATTATGTAGATATACCACATTTTCTTTATCCACTCATTTGGTGAAGGGCTTTTGGGTTGCTTCTAGTTCTTCACTATTGTGAAGAGAGCTACAATAAACATATATGCATGTATCTCTGCTATAGGAAATGTCTTATGGGTATATACCCAGGAGTGGTATGACTAGGTCAGGTGCTAGGCTTATTTTCAGTCTTTTAAGAGTTCTCCACACTGTTTTCCATAGGGGTTGCAGGAATTTGCATTTCCACCAGCAGTGAATGAGTGTTCCTCTTTCCCCATAACCTTTCCAGCATTTGGTGTAATTTGTTTTTTCAGTCTTAGCCAGTCTTACAGGTGTAAGGTGAAACCTTAAGCTGATTCTAATTTGCATCTGCTTAATTATTAGCAATGTTGAACACTTTCTGAGATGTTTCTCAACCATCTTCACTTCTTCATTTGTGGATTCTCTATTCAGCTCTTTACTCCATCTTTTGCTAGAGTTGTTTGTTTTCTTGTTCCTTTGTTTTTTGAGTAATTTATATATTCTGGGTGTTAATGCTCTATCAGATATATCACTGACTTAATGCCCCTATTATTAAAATATTTAGGAAAATTAATTGCAACAATTTGCTTAAATTTGTTAAAATCACAATATATTAAAGCATAACTTTCCTTCAATCTAGGCCTTTTGAAATTAAGCTAAAATCATAGTAAAGTTGGAGGTTTATGCAAATCAGAGAAAATTTTCCCCATTTATACAATTATTTTGTAGCTTATTATCTCTGACCAAATTGAAGAAGAAGAAGAAGAAGAAGAAGAAGAAGAAGAAGAAGAAGAAGAAGAAGTAAAGGAGGAGGAGGAGGAGGAAGAGGAGGAGGAGGAGGAGGAGGAAGAGGGGAGGAGGAGGAGGAGGAGGAGGAGGAGGAGGAGAAAATCAGCCTTGGAAAAGAGGCACTTACATGTAGTATATAAGTGGACTGATGCTATTCTGAGGACTGATACTAACTCCTGATCTTTAGTCATAAATTAGTGTGGACTTCATTTTTTTATTTATTTAGCTTTAATTTTTTAATATTCATGAGTGTTTTTTTCTGCATGTATGTAATTGTGCCATATGTGCACAATGCCCACAGAGGGGGATGGTTTCCCCTAGATTTGGAGTTGCAGAAGTTCTTGGCCAGTATGTGGGATCTGGAAAACAAATCTAGGTCTTCTGCAAGAGCAGCCAATGCTGTTATACATTGAGCCATCTCTCTATCTCATGAATTTACTGTTATCTATGATTAATGTATTTCTTTCAACTGATTTTTATTTGTACATTTATTTGATAGCAAAGTGTCAGGGAAACTTTAATGTAATATTGGGAATAAAAAGGAGGGACTGAAAACGGCAAGGTAAGTTACTGAAGTTGGGCAGTATGTTTGAATGATGGATGGACTAATTTTATCTATATTGTAAATAATATAAAATTTGAATTAAGTGATTGCTTAATATTTTCATTGTCAATCACAAAAACTGGAGAGGATCCTGCCAAAGTTGAAGTTCTAAGTTTTCTGGTGCCCAATCACATTTGATTTCCTGGAAGGCAGGAAGAAATTCTTTCTATAATTAATGATGTTTCAGGGAAAATGTATTCATTTAAGTTATTGAGAAGACACTTATGCCATACTGGAGAAAATGAAAATAAACAAAAATTAATTCCTTGATATCATTGTTTCTAATTTTTACATGTCAGTTAACATGAGTTGCTATAAAACCTTTAAGCAGGACTATGTTCTTCCCTCGTCATCTCTTTCATATGATCTTTACCTTGTAAAGGAAGAACTAAGAAAATATGAAAGCAACATTTATTTAGGTGAAAATAATAATACCAAAATATATCTGTTTAAGTTTTATAGAAATATCACAATATGCAAATAGTACATTTTTTCCAATAGATACTTATTAAATTCTTAATGTCATATTTTATTTTATACAAATCAACTTTTTATATTATTTTATTATTTTTAATTATTTATTTATTTATTATGTGTATGTGTGTACTTTCTGCATGCAGGTCTATGCACCCGTGTCATGCACTGCCTCTGAGGTCAGAAGTGAGTGTCGAGTTGCCCTGGAAATGGAGTTAAAGACGGTTCTCAGCCACCATGTGGGCGCTGGGGATCAAACCCGGGTCCTCTGCAAGAGCAGTCTGCACTCTTAACCATTAGGCCATCTCTCCAGCCCAGATCAACTTTTTAAAGCACATGATTCCTTGAAGGTAAAACGTCTAAAATATCACAAATGATCAATCTGTATGGCTTGACTAAGTAAAAAAGCAATCACAATAAGTAAGCATTCATCCTGTGGTCCAAATATAACTGACTCTTCCTGGTTGATGAAATTACTTTCTTTTGAAAATTTTTCTAACTTTCAATATCAACATGCAAGAGTTAATTTTGCATTATCTTTTTCATGACATTTTCAAGGGAATAGAATAGATGCTGCTTCATAATAAGCCATGACCTTCTCTGTCTTTCCTGCAATTTGTTTTAAAGGACACCTGAATACGTTCTTCAGTTTCCTGTTTTCAAAATGAAAATGCATGGTCTTGTACATAATTTTAGATTTTATATGATCAGAAATACTTCTGATTTTTTGCTTTATTTAATAATCTTTGTTAGCTAATATATGAATCAAATCCAAATAATATTTGAATAAATTACTCTTTGTCCTATTCTCATGACCCACATTGCTGCAGTGTTTCAAGTACTAATATATTCTCTTCACTGTTACATAGATGACATTTCTGATTTCCATGAGATCAATGTGTCACAGGATATTTGACTGTGAATGAAAAGTCGTCTATCCACAGCAAGTATCTAAAGCATTTTCTCTAGTTTGTGATGCCGTATCATTATTTTTGAAAACACAAAATGATATAGAATATTACTTAATTATTTAAGCTAACATAATTATTTTCAGTTATTATTTTTTTTAATTAAAAGCCAAACTAAACTAAGTTTAAAGGCTTTAGAGTCCAAAAATTCTGCATAATTTTATCTAAATGATAAAAATGCATAAGGGAATCTTGATTTAAGTTTTATTTGCTTCTCTGATGTAGTGTGAATTTAAATATGTATGATAACATTTTGTTCATATGTCTATTATAAATATTGGCTTCAAGTAACATAAATTTCTTCTCTTAAATGTTAATGACTGAATATTTAAAGATAATTTAAATTAACATGTCATAACAACACATTTGTATTATTTGTTTCATAAGACTATTTGTGTAAAATAAAAGAGAAACTTCCAGCTCATGTGTAAAAGATTGCAGCTAGAAATACTTCATTTTGCTATTGTTTGTTTCATGCTTGTAATCTCGTGGCTTTTAAAATGTGAAAGTGATAAATTACTATCAGTCCATGACAGTTTTTTGATATGTCCCCTTGTACATGAGAAACTGAGTTGAGACCACCTGAACTCATTTCTCTGGGGATTTTGAACAACTATAAAAAATGGTTTTGTTTTTTACTTGGTAGGGCTCAGAAATGAAAATGCCATTATGTCGAGGACAACACATCAATCTAATTTGCTGTCTGGATGCCCAGTCTCATACTGTGAAGCTCTTTTACCATATGCAAGACTGTATCAGTCATACAACACATTTCACTAATCTTTTCTAAATGGCAATCTTACATTTATATTCAGGGGTTTTGAAAATAGCAATATTTATATTTAAATTATTAAGTGTATGCATTTGTTAAAATTAAAGAGAGCTGGGAGAGCAGGTGTTCCATGCTTTTACATTATGGTAGTCATTTCAATAAGGAATACATAAATGGACACACCAGAGAAGGCAGATCATAGATGTGAGCAAAGTGTATACCTTTCCCAGCTTTTAAAAGAGTTTTAATAAGTAGCAGTTTTGTACAAAGGAAACAATCAAATTTGTTTTCTTCTCATTTTTATAACATTTGAGTAGAACTGAGGTATGCTAGTTCAGAGGCATGGAAAAATATGGACACAGTAAATTCTGTTCATGTTATTGGTCTGACAGAAAAAAAAATAATACATTGGGGCTGAATAGAACCCTCAGTGCGTAAGAATACTTAATTTTCTTGCAGAAGGAAAGAATTCAGTTCCCCAAAAATAATGCAAACAGCTTACAAATCCCTGCCAGTCCAACTGCTGGAGACCTGATGCCTCTTTTCTCTGTGGTCACCTGTGTTCATATGTATATAATCTCACACACACACGCACACACACACACACAAACATACTCAAAGATTTAAGCCTCAAGCTTCACATGTTCTTTTTAAATTATCTAAAATGTCCATATGTTCTCTTATATATACAACATTTGCTTTAATTGTTTAATATGCATAATGAGTATGATAGGAGTAAGTACACACATACATGTCTAAAGAACACTATTCTTCCAGCATTTTTCCTGCAAGGTTCATATGTCTATATTTTAGGCCAGAATTATGCTTATGGAAAAGTATCTATTGGTTTAAAGGATTTATATAAAATCAGTGGCGTATGTATATTTTATGTGCATATACAGTGTAGATTTAGGTGGATGATTTTCTTATAAAGAAAAATAAAATAAAATAAAATAAAAGTCCTGTGAACATTGATATCTAGAATAATAAAGTTATATAGATTCATCATCATTGATGCTACTGGACTAGTGAGTCACACTAAATCAGGACAAAATAACTTTAGATCCACAGAAGTATGAATAGATAAATGCAAGTACAATTTCAAAGATTATTTATTTTTATTTAATTTTTTAAAATTTTTATTAATTTTATTTATTTCTGTATGTGTATGAATGTACTGTCTGCATGCAAGTTTGTGCACCTGTGTTGTGCAATGCTGCAGAGGTCAGAAGAGGGTGTCGGATTCCCCTGGAACTGGAGTTCTCCTGATTTAATTTTTATAGGGTGTTACATGAGGCTCATGCTGTATCCAAAGACATATTTTGAACTCAGTTTGTAGTCCAGGGAGACCTTGAATTTGTAATTCTACTACCTCAGCTTTTTGAGCTCCTTGGAATACAGTGCTGTAACCAGAGGTACATTCATAGATAAATTTCCAGTTCCCTCAAAAGCCTTGAACTGAGGATATTTTTGAAAAAGACGTTATTGTTTTTATTTTCTGTCTATGAGTGTATCACCTGAATGTGCGAACTTAATGTTAAGAGGTATCCAAAGCTAAGAGAAAGGGCAGAATCAGTCCAAATTAGGAGTAAACCAAGGCAGGCTTTTATTCCAGGAAATGTGCTCTCTAGGAGGAATTCATGGTCTTCCAGGACCATGAGAAAGTAAGCATCTGGGAGGCTGGGAGAGCCTTTTTTGGAGGGGGGGGAGGGCGTAGATGTAGGAATCTGGCCAATTAAGCCAGGTCAGGGGCTCAGATCTGGAGGTGGTTCTCAGGTCCAGATGTCTCCTTGGAATCTGGCCTGACCAGAAAAGAAAAGAGGGTCCTTCTGGTCTATGCCACCTTGGCTTTTCGCCTTTGTCCGACCTAATAAACATAAGTTCACCCATGTAGAGCAAAGCCCTAGGAGGTCAGAAGTGGGCATTGGATTCCCTGGAACTGGACGTTCACTGGGTCCTCAGCCCTGTGCCTGTTTTGAAAATAACTAAGGTCCTCTGCAAGGGTAGCTAGTGCTCTTAATCGCTGAAACATCACTCCAGCCTCTTGAGGCACAATTTTTAAAAGCCTTTATTCAGATACTTAACTGGTGTAGATAAGAGATATTTTGTATGACTTCAGCTTTTCAGCAACTAGGAAAACCAGAACTGTCCATCACAGAGCACTTAGCCACTTGAGAAAAGCTGGGGAGTTCCACAGCCACATAGATTAAGAAATGCAGAGGCAGAGACGCCATAACGCGCCAGGCCAGGTACACAGCTCTAGGCGGGGTCTGGCGGGGGGCAGCTGGGAGAGGGTCTCGCTGTGAACCCGTCTACGGGGTCCCCGGCCCAGAGGGACCACGCTCGGGTGAGCAGGGTCGCGTTTCCCTCTGCTCTGGTCCCGGCTGGACTTTAATTAGTTTTTATTGATGCCTTGTGCATTTAATACATTTTTTCCAATTCAGTTCAAGTTATTTCCCTTTTCCCCCATCACCCCACCACCCCTCGCAGATCATGCATTCTGGCATCACTGTCCTGCATCTTTTCTAGTTTTTTTTTTTTTTTCATTTTTGCTATAAGTGATAATACATGAGTAGGCTTCCTTCATGCAAAACCTTATCTGCAGGCTGTTGTTTGCCCAACTACACCTACAGCCCCTATTCGTTGTGGGGGTGAAGATTGTTTTCATATTCAATGTTGATTATCAAATTGGTGTCCAGTCTATATTGCTTGTAGTTTCACCATTCACCTCATCGCAGCCCTTACATTCTATCTACGATCCTCTATTCCCTTTCTCCTATCCTTTCTTCTCCGCAGTGTTTGTTTCTCCTATGGCTTTAGATAAAGGGGCTCACGGTGGTATGTTGATGGTTATAATTACATGTCCTCCTTCTTCTTTGGTAGCTGTTATTTTGGTATTCTCTGTGTCAATTCTGTGCTGTTTCCTTTTCATGGGTGATCAGTCTTTGTCCAGGAATTCACCTTTCGTATTCCTTACTAATTTGAGATACACTCAATCTAGATAATTAGGTATTTTATAGCAGCACTATATGTTTATTGGGTAGGTTATCTTTAGCATAGATCATATTGTTTGGAGTTATGTTATCCAATGGATTACATTTTTCCCCCTGTTTAAATATGACAGGGGTTCTTCTGTGGTTTATGAGATCTCCTAACCTGTAAGGATGTAAGCTTGTGGTACCAGCCATGGGTTATTTCTCCAAGGGGAGAGCCAATAGCCAATTAAGATTTGGGATATACAAGGCACATGGCTGCTCTGCTGCACAGTGTTTCCAGGCCGGTGAGGTGTCGCTGGTGCTGAAGGTGGAGTCTTCTTGACTCAGGGAGACCCATAATTTGCTTTATTTGGTTTAGTGGCCTTTGGTAAATCTCTCTGGCATTTCAGAGGCCATTTGTCATACTGCATGTGTGGTCTCAATAGATCTTTTCCCTGTTAACGTCAGGTCTTCGGCGCAGGGTCTTATCGCCTCTCCTCTGTAGTTATCCCAACTTAGAGGCAAGGAAGCCTTACCTTTTGTGGGGCCCCGGATCCCCTGGCCAACATCCAACTGGTAGAACAATCCATTGCCTGATGTCAGAGCTCATTATTAATATATTTTGCTGAGTGCATAGCTAGAACTTTATATTATATTTGGTTCTGAAACCAGAGAGTAATCCTTCCACAGTTCCCATGCCTATCAGTCAACTAAAGAAGCAGTTTTCCGGGTTTTATAAGAGATTACCTCTACAGTCGTTGTCTCCAATTTACAGTTGGGGGACGACCTCAATCATTGTCAGATTTTCCTTCGTTCTATGGGTGGGAGGTAAGGAAGTCTCTCTTATTAAAACTTTGCAGCACCCAGAGGTAAGTTTCATTAGGACAAATTATAACTCCGTTGTTTAATGTAGGATCACATAAGGGGTTCGATTTTATGGCAATCTGAGGTTTTCTTCCTTTTGAATGTTAGAACGGGTCAGCCTTTCCGTTGCCACTCTTTGGTACATCCTACTCAATGCAACCTGTATCTTTTTCTTTCTCAGCGTTAAGTTGGTGACATTTTTTTTTTTTTTTTTTTTTTTTTTTTTTTTTTGTTTGTTTTTTTGTTTTAATATTTGAATTGCAGGGGTTTGTTGAAAAGGTTTTCAATGTTTTTCTGGTATCCCCCCTTTTTTTTTAGCATATGAGTCTCCAGAAGACGTTGTATTATACATGACTATAGGGTGGAGTCACGGCACAGATTTCATCAAATTCACAAATGTTGTTTTGGGTAATAATATATGATTAACTTGGGAAGCAACTTATTTTTACGTTAAATCATTTAAAGAGAATGCTACAAGGTAATATTGTACAACAGAGAAATTATAGAGTACATTTGTATGTGTCAATCCAAAGTTCTTGCTCTACCAGATTTTAAATGTAAAGCAAATGTGGCAACAGGAATTTTATCTCCATTTAATTCAGATGCATTACCATTTTTATCTGATTCTGTAAACCAATGTTGTTTATATACACATGTTTACTTTTACTAAGTCCTAACACACCATGTGTCCGCTGTCGACAGTGTCTAGGCGAAACTGGGTATTTGCTGAGCTCACGTCAATTAAATTGCCTTAATCGAAATATACACCCGTGTTCCTCTCCAACCCATCCCCCCTTTCCAATTCACATTTCGTCTATTTCTCTGATGCAGTCTTTCTGTTGTTCTTTTTACTATGCTTCCCTGTCCATGAGAAATATTTATTCTGGGGTTGTTTGGTACTAGATCCACATATGAGGGACACATTTGTCGTTTTGTTTTTCTGGGGACTGTGTTTTATTACTTAACATAATGTCTTCCAGCTTCCATCCATTTACCTGCAAATTTCATGATGTTGTCCCTCTTTCTGCTGCATAGAACTCCATTAGTATACATGTACCACATTTTTCTATCCACTCGTCTGTTGACGGCACTGGGCTGGTTTCAGCTTTTTGCTATTGTGAACAGAGTGCATCCATAGCTGTGCATGTATCTTGCAGTAAGTTTTTGTGTCTGTGTGGGTATATACCCAGGAGTGGTATGACTGGGTCAAATGGGAAGATCATTTTGAGTCTTCTAAAGGATTCTTCACACTGCTTTTCACAGTGGCCTGTACAAGTTTACATTCCCACCAGCAAGGATGAGTGTTCCCCTTTCCCCACAACTTCCCAGCATTTGGTATCGATTCATATTCCTGATCCTGCCAGTCTTATTGGAGTAAGGTGGTATGTCAGAGTGGTTTTTTTGGCATTTCCTTAATTATCAGAGATGTTGAACACTTTCTTAGATATGTTTCTCAGCCCTCTCTTAACGCCTCCTTGTGAAGTCTCTGTTCCAGTCTTTGCTCCATCTTTTGAATGATTCCATTTCGTTTTCTTTTTCTTCTTTGTTTTTTGAGTAGCTTGTTATACTCCTGGAATTAAATGCTTTGTCAGATGTATCTGCTGTGAAGGTTTTTCCTCCTACTCTGTTGGTTTTCTCTCCACTTCCTTTATTGCTTCCCTTGATGTACAGAAGCTTTTGAGTTTTAATGAGGTCCATTTGTCAATTGTCGATCTTATTTCTTGTGCAGCTGCTGTCTGATTTAGAAGTCTTTTCCTACACTATGTCTTGTAGTCTGCTGCCAGCTTCTCTTCTATCACCTCCAGAGTTTGGGGTTTACGTTGAGGTCTTGGTCCATCTGGAGTTGGACCTTTGTACAAGGTGAGAGGTAGGGGTTTTAATTTCAATTCTTCTACAAGTGGTGTCCAGTTTTGCCAGCACCACTTGCTGAAAGATGCTGTCTTTCTTCATTGTTTGATCTTCTTGGCCCCCTTGTCAACTATGAGGGTGGCTGAAATTGTATGAGCTTCAGGGTTGGATCTTCAGTTTTTTATTCCATTGGTCAACTGGTCTGTTTTTGTGCAGTACCAAGCTGCTTTTATGACTTAGCCATATAGCTCTGTTTGATGTCTGGTATAGCGATCCCCATGTTTGCTCTTTTCACTCAGGGTTGGCTTTGGATATTCAGGGTCCTTTTGTTTTTCCCAATTGAAATTGAGGATTTTTTTTTCAGGCCTGTGAAGAACCTCTTGGGATTCTGATTGGGATCACATTAATCTGTACACTAGTTTGGGTGGATGGACATTTTTACTATAATTTATTTTTCCAATCCTGAGCATGGGAGTTTGTCTCTTCTTTGGATGTCTTCCTCAATTTCTTTTTCAGGGGGTTTAAAATTTTTGTGTAGAGATCTTGGTGTCTTTGTTAGGTTTTTTTTTTTCCCAGGTATTTTTATTTGTTTTTGAGGCTATTGTGGTGGAAAGGACTCCTTGTATTCCTTCTTCATTGCTTCTTGTTGTGGTGTACAGAAGGCTGAACTGATTTTTCTAGGTTTTATTTTGTATCCTGCACTTTACCAAAGCTCTTAATCTTTCTGAGGCAGTTTTCTTGGTCGGATTCTTATCATCGCCTTCAGGTAGACAATCATATTATCAGCAAAAAGGGATAGCTTAGCTTCCTCTTTTCAATTAGAACTCTTATAATTCTCCTTTTTCCTTGGCCTTATTGCCCTAGCTAGGGTTCTAGCACTATATTGAGAGGAGGTGACAGGGGGCAGCCTGCCGTTCCTACCTTTAAGGGAATGCTTCTGTCATTTCCCATTTAGGATGATATTGGTTGTGGGTTTCTGTATATGGCTTTGATTACATTGAGGATGATCCCTCAGCCATTCCGCTCCAAGAATATTAAACAGGAAAGGTGCTGGATTTTGTCAAAAGGCTTTCTCTGCATCAAATGAGATGAATGGCCGTGGTTTTTGGTCTTAGTCATTGATATGTTGAGTGTTTTATTGATTTTCGTATCTTGAATCCTGCTGTTGGTATGAATCAACTTGGTCATGGTGGATGTTTTCTTGATGTG
>VZQC01012550.1:366448-378346 GCA_009823505.1 Rhizomys pruinosus
TCCTGTTTGTAATTTTGGCATCTGTGTTCATTTAGGGAGATGGGTCTACTTTAGTATTCTGCCTTTTTGGTGCTTTGACTCTTTCCCTGTTTTAGTACAGTAAGTAGTATGCGTTAATGCTGGCTTCATAGAAGTGGTTTGGTAGAATTCCCTCCATTTTGGTAGTTCCTCCTAACTACAATTTTATAAGTACAACCTCAGGACCGTAGTAATGGTGGTAAGTCTTTACGAAATATTATTCATTCGCTTTACTAGAATTCTGCGGTGAATCCATCTGGGCCTGGGCATTTTGGTTGGGAGGCTACTTATTACATCTTTCGATTTTCATTCCCGTTACTACTGGTCTATTTTGGCTGTTGATCTCTTCTTGGTTTGAGCTTTTGTTATTCCCAGGATTTCAAGTATTCAGATATTCATTTTACTTTCTTAGGTTTTCAAACTTAGTAGTAAAGGTTTTTGATAGTAGTCCGTAATGATTGTCTGGGATCTTTTCATTTTCTTGTTTGTGATATTTCCACCCTCATCACAGATTCTATTGATTTTGGAGTTGTTCCCTCTTTCTTTTGCGTAACTGGGCTAGAGGTCTGTTTATCTTGTTTATTCTCTCATTTTTTTGTTTATTCTTTCAAAGACCCAACCTTTGGATCCATTGATTTTTTTCATGGTTTTCTTTGTTTCTATTTCAATTGATTTCTGCTCTGACTATTGTCATTTCTTCCTGTCTGCTCCGGTCTTATTAGGTCATGTGTTGTCTTTCAGGTATGTTTTAGCTGCAGTGTTAGATCGTTCACTTGTGCTCTTCTGTTTTTTTTGAAGCACTGGGCACTTAGACTTATAAACTTCCCTCTTCAGGGATTGGCTTTAAGAGTGGTCCCATAGATTGCTGTGTTGGTTTATCATGTCATTCAGTTCCAGAAATGTTTTTATTTTTCTTTTTTTTTATTTCTTCCTGACCCACTCATTATTCGAGGGAGTGTTAGTTTGTCAGTCTCCATGTGTTCCTTGCTTAGGTGTAGGGGTTTATTCTTGGTGTGTCTCATGAGTTTTGTTGCATTGTGTTTTGATAGAATGCATGAGATTTATTTCAATCTTTTCTATATTGTTGGAGTTTCCGTGTGTCCCGAGTATATGGTCTATTTCTTGTAGAATGTTACCATGAGGTTGACTTGAGTAGAGAGTGTATTCTCTTGTGTTTGAGTGAAATATTCGGTAGATGTCAGTAAGGTCCATTTTTTGGTGTATGTCGGGCATTTAAGGTTCAGAATGTCTCTCTGTTTATCCTTTGTCCTTGTTGACTCTGCTGTCTTCGAGGACATTGAGATGGTTAGGTATTGAAGTCCCGTACTGTTTGTGTGCTGGGGTTAATCTGTTGCCTCACGGTCCTGGAGAATTGTCTTTTAGTTATGGTGCACTGGTTGCGGAGTGCTTATATTATGTTGTGAATCTTCTCGGTTCTTTTCCGTTTGATAAGGATGTAATTGGCCCTCTTTGTCTTGCCTTTTTGATTTCTTATTGCTTGAGATCTATTTATGTCTGATATTAGAATAGCTCACACCCGCTTTTTTTGGTACCATTTGCTAGGAATACTTTCTCCAACCATTCACTTTAAGTTGTGCCTATCCTTGAAATTCAGATGGGTTTCTTGTAGACAGCCTATAGGTGGGTTTTGTTTCCTAAATCCATTCTCCCAAAGTATTAGCCTATATATAAGAAATATGAAGGGTGTTTAGCCCACTAATATTTAAGGTTACAACTGAAAGATGGATGGTTTCTTCCTTTTCACTTTAAATTATCCATTTGGACTTCTTAAAGCCTCTGATTTTGCTCTGATGGTTATGTTTTTATTAGCTTATTTTCCTAGGTGCTTAAGGATTGTTGCTCCTCTCCTTTCTGCGCGCCTTTTGGAATTGCCTTCAAGTATACTTTGATGAAGGTTTTGTTTTTCAGGACATGTATTCCATCATCTTGTTTATGCCATGGACAGATCTCTCTCTCCTTCAATTTACTAATCCGACATTTTTGCCCTGGTTTTCTTTTTCCTAGGTCTGGTTTGAGGATCTGTTGCTCCTCTCTGTCTCTGCTTATGAATTGTCGTTCAAGTCGTTATTTCATGAAGAGTTGGTTTTTCAGACATATATTCCATACTCCTTGTTTTGATGTCATAGGGAACAGATTCCTTTCTTTTCTTTTTTTTTTTTTTTTTTTTTTTTTTTTTTGCTGGGTAAAGTATTTCTGGGTTGGCATCCATAGTTCCTTAACACAGGGAATGCTTTGCTCATGTTCTTCTTGCTTTCATGTTTTGAGGCGAGAAGTCAGTTGCTAATTTCTGATGGTTTCCCTCTTGTAAGTGACTTGTTTTTCTTTGTGGCCCTCAGAATTTCTGTCTTTGTTTTGGCATCTAGCATTTTTACTACGATATGGCATAAGGAGTTTCTTTTCTGATCTTGTTTTTTTTTTTTTTTTTTTTTTTTTTTTTTTTTATTTGTATGTATTTGTCATTTTCTTTAGTTTGGAGAAATTTTCATCTATTTATTTCTGTTGAAGATGCCTGAATATCAACTTATTCTCTTGAGATTCTTCTCCTCTTTCTATTCCTGTGATGCAGACGTTTGGTCTTTTCACAGGGTGTTCCCATATCTTCCCTTGGTTTGTTCCACTGTGTATTTTTAAATTTTTTCATATACTTTATTTGAACTTTTTAGTTGCTCCTTGTGTTGTCTTCCAGATCGCATATTCTTTGTTCTGCTTCCTCCATTTCTGCTTCGACGGCTTTTTCCTTTCTTTTCTTCTTGGTTGGATGAGTGTCCTAATTCCTTTTTTTCCTCCTGTTTTCTTTAGTACCTCTCATTTTCCTTTTGACTTCTCAAATCCTTCTTCTTTGGCTTCTCAATCTCTTCTTGTGCTCCTTTCTATCTTTGGTTGGCTTCCTTTTTCAGTGTTTTCTACTTCCGGATTCGGAATTTGTTTTTTTTTTTTTTCTCCTCTTAGTTCTTTCTGAAATTTGTCACTCTTGTTCCTTTAGTTCTTTTCGAATTTGTCATTGTATCCCTCTAGGTCCTTTTTGAGTTTTTCACTCTCTCTCTTTAGTTCCATGACTTCTTCGTTTATTTTCTTTTAATTTCTTCATCGCGCATCTGTGTCTGTAGTTTCGGTTCTAAGCTCTTGGTTCCTTGGGTCTCCTCCTGAAGGTGATCCCTACTTGTACGGCTGATCATGCCCTACCCAGGGTTTGGAGGGGCCTGGTTTGTTGGGCAGTATTCCTGTGCCTTCCCATGTTGTCCCTTCATCGTGTCCCTGCATGTGGGCTTCCCTTTTTAGGTTCAAGTCCATCAAACGTGACTTTCACTAATATTAGTGGTATGGTTTCGCTTGCCTCCTTCCGATGCTTTTTTTTTTTTTTTTTCTTTTTTATGGTTATTGACTTTGGCTAAGCCTTTCAGGTTCAGTTTTGTGTACTATATATTGAGATGTTGGTGCCTTAATGATTATCGTGTCTCTGTTCTGCCTCATCTGAAGGTTTCTGCCAAAAGGAAGAATCGTCCATACTCTGGATTCCCCTTGTAGACCCAAGCTACTCATCCCGCTGCGTCATCATATCCCGCCGGTGAGGCGCCTGCGCGTGCCGGGGGGTGGGGGGAGGGCGCATTGTTATTGTGTGCCTGAATAACTTACGCCCAACCCTACAGCTGTGCTCCCCTCTGCGGGCCGGGGACCCCGTTTACGGGTTCACAGCGAGACCACTCTCCCAGCTGCCCCCCCTTCCAGACCCCGCGCTAGAGCGTGTGTACCTGGCTTGTTGCGCGTTATGGCGTCCTCCCTGTGACCCTCGGTTCCCGAGAAGCCCACAAGTCTAGCCCGGACCAGAGCAGAGGAAACGCGACCCTGCTCACGTCCCGGAACCGACGCGCGGTCCCTCTGGGCCTTTGACCCCGTAGACGGGTTCAAGCGAGACCCTCTCCCAGCTGGCCCCGCCAGACCCCGCCTTAGAGCTGAGCGAGCTGTTTACCTGGCCTTGGGCGCGCTTGTGTCGTACTCCCCCTATGCGGTACCTCCGTTTCCTGCCCACAAGTCTAGACGGGACCAGAGCAGAGTGAATCGTGACCCTGCTCACCTGAGCGTAGTCCCTCTGGGCCCGGGACCCTGTAGACGGGTTACAGCTGAGACCCTCTCCCAGCTGCCCCCCGCCAAGACCCCGCCTAGAGCTGTGTACCTGGCCTTGGGCGTTTATGGGTTCTCCCCTGCGACCCCGGTTTTCGCCCACAAGTCCAGCCGGAAACAGAGCAGAGGGAAACCGTACCCCTGACTTGCTCAACTCAATCCGAGCGCGGTCCCTCTGGCTCGGGGACCCCGTAGACGGTTCACCGCGAGACCCTCTATCCCAGCTTTGTCCGCCCGCCCATGACCCCTGACATGCTGAGAGCGGTGTAGAGCTGTGTTGCCTGGGCTGGCGCGTTATGTCGTCTCTCCTGTGTCCCCGGTGCCCGCCCACAGGCCGAGCCGGGACCAGAGCAGAGGGAAACGCGAACCCGCTCACCCGAGCGCGGTAACTCTGGGCCGGGGAAACCGTAGACGGCGTTCACAGCGATGATCCTCTCCCAGCTGCCCCGCCAGACCCCGCCTATGGCTGAAGGAGCTGAACGTTGTACACGTGGCCCCCCGTTTTGGCGCGTTTTTATGGCGTCTCCCCTGCCGGACCCCGGTTCCCGCCCACAAAAAAAAAAGAAATGCAGAGGCATAACAAGTAGTGGTTGAATGTGAGCTCAAAATTGCCTTTTATTTTTCACCTGGTCTACCATCACCAGGTGAAGCAGCAAGAATTTAGGAGGGAAAGGAGCCCAGTATTCTGAAACCTATGTGGCAAACAACATATCAAGCCTCAAGGCAGGAGAAAAAAATGATCACAGAAAAAGTGTAACAGGAATCATATTCGTACTGTTTTTATGTTATTATTATTATTATTATTATTATTAATTATTTTATTATTTTGATCTTTTCGAGACATGGTCTCCCTGTAGCCCCAGCTGTCCAGGAACTCTCTCTGTAGACGGGGCTGGCCTTGAATTCACAATGATCCGCCTGCCTCTGCCTCCCAAGTGCTAGGATTAAAGGCGTGCGCCACCATGCCCGGCTTCATACTATTTTTAAAGCCGAAGCGAAGTTACTGCAAACCGCCCTACTCAATAAAATTTTCTGAAAAGAAAACCCAAGAATCTGACTTTTAAAAGCAGGAACAAGGTGAATTTGGACATTTTACTCTTTGGAAACTTGAACTGCTTCAATAAACTAATTTTTTCACACATCGTTTTTAATCAAAAGACTAAAATATATATTAGACTAATGAGCTCAATACTACTGAAAGGAAGTAGGGACATCTTAGAAAAAATTACTTTTCATAATTCTGGGAACTTTATGATTAAGTGTAATTAATTTATCTTAATTTATTATATATGTTTAAATGAATAAAATGTATAAAAACACTATCTCCTTAGTGTCAGTTTAACACCAGTGTTAGGTTACTACTGAGTTAGGATTTTTTACTGACAATAATTATTATCTTCCTTGTAATATGAATATAGATGTTAATAAAATACTGTTTAATACCAGTCATAATTAATGATATCCTGTCTTGAGTAGATTCTATACTCTACCTAATACACCTGGGAAGGGGGTACCAAATTTAATCATTTCCTCCACTGGAGTAGCCTGGGGTAATGTCTATGAGGCTTCAGGTCCTTCCCTGGCCAGGTAGTTCCGGCCTATATAAGAAAGAACATTGAAGTCAAGCCAGAAAGCAAGCCAGTAAGCAGCACTCTTTCAAGGTCTGCATTTTAGTTCTTGCATCTAGGTTCCTGCTCCGAATTCCTGACTTACTGATGAACTGTGGTCAAGACATGTAAGCTAAACAGACTCTTTCTTCCCAAGCTAGTTTAGATAAGAGTTTGACAATAGAAAGCTAACTAGAATATCTCCTAATATTAAAATTCTAAAAACGGGTTATTTTGAGTTTTACGTATAGGTATGAAATAAATATATGCCA
The DNA here is from genome assembly GCA_009823505.1 of Rhizomys pruinosus. Lineage (NCBI taxonomy): Eukaryota > Metazoa > Chordata > Mammalia > Rodentia > Spalacidae > Rhizomys > Rhizomys pruinosus. The sequence continues at coordinate 372,486 of VZQC01012550.1, forward strand.
ATGATTTGATTTAAATTATTAAAACACAAAAATTGTTGACAGTGACTTAAAAAGCATTTGAAACCTTTAGTAATTTAAGAAATAAATATCAGGTTAAGGAATGAAACGCATATTAATCTAAAACTCCTCAACATCCAATAAGATGTGAAGCACAATCTTTGTTTTCATTAGTCGCTATGGATGAAAAATACTTCTTTCTCCACAAACCAATAATTACAAGATAAGCTCTGTCACTACAGAGTTATAGATAATAACACATTAATTCCAACACTGAACTGACATAACATACAGTATTATCTCTTGCCTGTTTCTCAATTTAGTATCATTTTTCTAAAACACTAATAGTCACCCATAACATAAATTTGAAGTCAAGAGCTCTTATAATAATATTTAGGAGCAAAAGCACTTCATCATTTTGAAAACACAGAGTTACACCGCTGTGTGTAATTTATCTGGAAATATGTCATATTGAAGGAGATATATTCAACATTAAAAACAAAAAATATCAGTGGAGAAGATCACATACAGGAAGGAACATGCAATGGGAGTGATTCTTTCTTTTTTAAAATAAATTTTAAATTCCTGTGACTGTTAAAATACTTGAAAGACATTTGCTTAGAGGCTGGAGCAGCACTGTGACATACACATGTAAGGCATAGTAGACAGAATAGAATTTAACCATGTCAAAATGCACATAATAATCTCAATAAATCCCATGTACCAGATAATGATTACTAACCCAAGTAGAAATGAATAGAATATAGGAAATCATTGTTCCAAAGCATAAGTCAGCATGTTCAGTTACATAAATCAAGAAGAATGTCTGAACAAAGCAGAATTTGATACAATGGCTTATAGTAGAATATTACTACATTTGATTTGCTGATGGTAACATTTAATTAAAAGAGCAATAATCCATGTTACCCTTTATTTTCAAATATTAGGTAATGAGTCCATGCTTGATATTACCTAGAAAATGAAAATACAATGGAGAGCAAGATTGATTCCTATTGGTGCAGTAGTGGCACTTTTATCTTCCAGGTAATAAATAGCTGTCTAATAAGGTCTTTTCAATGGGAAGGAACTGATGTGTGGAAATGTAAACATAACCCAATATAAATAGCTGGAGAGGTCATAGATAAAGAGAATAATCTCTTTCTGTCACACAATTAGACCAATGTAATTTCTTACTCTATTAAAATATGCAACCTTATTTTTACAGACAGATATACCTCTCGCCACTCATCAAAGAAGCTTCTTTTAGTCTGCAGAGTGTTTAATTCTTGAATAGGACACCTATTTCAAACTTCTGCCTACCAAGTTTCAGAGATCATTGTGGAAATGGGGACAGAAAGACTATAAGAGCCATAAGTGGTAGATGAGCACAAGGAAACAGAGTTTTCCAGACAGCTGTTTAGTTACACATATGAATTTACAGCATTAAACACACCATGTATGTGTCCTATGCAATCTCAAAACAAACAAATATCTGATCATACACATTGGGAAGTAAGAAATCTAAATCCAACATAAGGAACTTCTGCAATGGCTGCTGGGATGGGGAGAGATGGTCTCTTACAGGGATGGGGCTCTTGGCTGGTTGAATAGGCTCCAGTGGATATTGGAGAATATCCAATCCTATGTTGAGAAATGTGGGGATAACAGGTGCTAATATATGAGTATATACTATTATATTATTATTACTATTATTATTTATAGGGAGAGAGGAGAGGAGTAGAAGCAGCTTTGTAGTATATAAGGTAGTATAGAATATATATGTAGTATAGTAGGGTATAGTTCACGTATCTTAATAATAAGTAATAGTGAAATGTGGATCTCGGAGGCAGTAGAGGAAGTGAACTAGGGCGGTAATGCGTACTTATAGCATCAATGTATAATAGTAGAGAAATTAATTTGTTTTAACCACGATGGTTGAGTGTCGCTTGTACCTTGGTCTTCAAGAGTATTTAGTTGTAACATGCATCTCAGCTGTGCATAACCTGTTTCTTGAGGTATATTCCTGGTATGTCCATTTGGAAGAAATAATACAATCAGTATAGTATAGAAAACTATTTATTTAAAGTAGGTAAAGGAAGGGAGAGCACAACTTTGAGCTATCCTAATGTTCATGAGGAATTGGAAAAGTAGTAGAGGGTACTTTTAGGGATGGGGGTACATGTAATGTGATTTTTAGAAGATTCAGAATTGTTACATATTATGGCAAAAGACTAGTCAAGCTGTGAAACCAGGGCGTGCCTAATATGCTGTTTCAGCTGGAGTGGTAAAATGCTCAGAAAAAGCCGGCAAAAAAGAAAACTTCGGAAATAATAAATAAGATTATTCCGTAGGGTAACCCTTTTTGGACAACGGGTGTATGATGGCCTTGAAAGGTTCCTTCTCGAATAATATCGCGCCATAAAAAAAAAAATGTGTTTGATAAGAAAAGCATCCACGCCAGGCGTGGTGGCTCATGCCTTTAATCCTAGCACTCAGGAGGCAGGGGCAGGTTGATCTTTGTGAGTTCAAGGGCAGCCTGGTCTACAGAGTGAGTTCCAGGACAGCTGGGGCTACAGGGAGACCCTGTCTTGAAAAGACCAAAAAAAAAAAAAGAAAGAAAAGCATCCACTTAGCAGGGCAGAATATTGTGACAGCTAAATTAAATCACCAGAATTTTTAGAAGCAAAGAATGTATGTTGCTTATTGTTTACATTTATCTTTCTGGTATAGTTTTATATATAATTAACAGGTGACAACTGCAAGCAATGAGGAGAACAGAAGAATGTGCCCATGTTTCATTCTATTGTCACTTTTATTAAGGTAGGGTGCCTGTGCTACCTTGGAGAGGCCAGAACAAATGTGGATTTGGTTCTTGCCTTCCACCTTCAGAAAGGTTTTAAGAATTTCCATTCCTCAGGCTTATAAAGCAAGCATTTCCACTCTTAACTCTCTTGATGGCATAAAATTCATGGGTTATGTCCTTTTGATACTAGTGGTCCCGAATGCTTGTGTGTGTGTGTGTGTGTGGGGGGGTGCAGTTGTTTGAATTCCTATACTACAATAAATATACAATCAATGCTTGGATATCCTGCTCAAGATTACTTTCTACAGGAGGAATTAAATACCATATAAAAACTATTCCAAGAAGCCAAAATATTTCTTCTGAGTATTATATTTCTTTCTTCTCAAGGATATATTTTAAATGAACAAAATAAATATGAGAAATGAAATTTTGTTAATGAATTTGACAGTGATCAAAATAAGTATACATTAAACTTGTTTTTAAATTTGATCTATTGTATATTTTGAAATTTTTATATTTTAGGTTTGTCCTATTTCCACCTTTTTCAGTCCCCTTATAAAACTTCCCATGTTCATCCCTCTTCCTCCCAGTTTCTTGTCATTCTTTTTGAGGTTTTGGTCTTTTTGAGAACTGATCTCCTTGTAGCCCCACCTGTCTTGGAACTCATTACTTACACAAAGCTTGGCTTGAACTCACAGAGATCTGATTGCTTCAGCCTCTCAAGTCCTGTTATTAAAAGCAGGTGCTGGGGCTGGAGAGATGGCCTAGCGGTTAAGAGCGCCGACTGCTCTTACAGAGGACCCGGGTTCGATCCCCAGCACTCACATGGCGGCCGAGAACTGTCTGAAACTCCAATTCCAAGAGAACTCCAGTTCCAGGGGAATCCGACACCCTCTTCTGACCTCTGCGGCATTGCACGGCACGGGTGCACAAACTTGCATGCAGACAGTACATTCATACACATACAGAAAGAAATAAAATTAAGAAAAAAAAAATAAAGCCACAACTTAAAAATAAAATAAAATAAAATAAAAACAGGTGCTACCACTCCTGACTTTGCATACATTTATAAATATCAACCTGTACTTAATGAACTGAGTCTATTTAATCATGCTAATGTGTATATGTGTTTATAGCTGCAATTTAATATTAGACAGCTACTCAGGGTGCTAGTCCCTTGGGAAAACTGGCTTTTCCTCCCTCAGTGTACATTGATTTCATATACCTCTTCTTCTTGAGGTTGTATGTGAAAATTTTCTCATCCAAATTAGCATGTCAACTTGTTATTTCATTATGCAGATTTTATTAGGCTATGGAGAATTCGCGTGTGCTGCCTCCCTATCATGTCTAGAAAGCAGTTACTATCATGGCTTTCTTGTCCCTCTGGCTCTTAAAATCTTTCCACTCTCTCTTCTATGATGTATTTTGAGCCTTAGATGTAGAGCTTATGTTGTGGATGTATCATTTAGGGCTGGATATCCCACAGTTACTAATTCTTTGTATTTGGCCAGTTGTGAAATTTTACAATAGTCTACATCTCTTGCAAGAAGAAGCTTCTTTAATGAGTGGGGAGAACTAAACTTGGCTGAGAATATAAGGACATATATTTAGAATGCAGCAAGAAATTATGTTGTTTTAGGTAAGAAACAGTAGTAGGCTCTTCATTGGGATCTATGATCTCTACAACCATGGGTACTTGGCTATATTTACAGTACATGTTTATAGTACAGTATATATGTTTACAGTACATTGATTGCCTCCTATTGAGTGGCTCTTAAGTATAATTGGATGGTTGTTGATCACCGTCAAGGAAAACAACTGACAACAAATGCTGGTGAGGATGCGGGGAAATGGGTATCCTTCATTGTAGGTAGGACTACAAAGTGGTACAGCCACTGTGGAAATCAGAATGTAGAATTTAAAACAGAAATTTAAAAGAGATCTACAGTATGATCCAGTTAATGCCACTCCTTGGAATATTCACAGAGGACTTGAGTTCCTACTATAGAGATTTATCTTCAGTCAAGTTTATTGTTGCTCTTTTTACAATAGCTAGGACATGCAAATAGCATAAATGTCTCTGAAATGATGAATGTATAATGAAAAAGTGGCACGTTTACAGATTACAACGCTATTCAAAATAGTGAAACGTGAGGGTAAATAGAACTAGAAATGTCTATACTGAGGTAACCAGGTTAAGAAACACAGATGGTGCATGATGTCTCCTATTTGTGGATCCTAGTTCCAAAATATTAATTGTTAGTATATAGCCTCGAGTAATCACAGGAGATAGGAAAATGGAAGGGAACCACAAGGGCATAGAAGGAACTTGAAAGAGGAGGATAATAAGACAAATGTGTTATGAATGATTAACAGGGAAGATGTGGAGTGCTTTTATTAGGGAGGGAGGAAGGAATGTTATACAGGGGGAGATAGGAAAGAGATAAATGACTCTTAAATGATATGAAAATAAAAGGAAATTCTATTATCTCTTAAGTCTACAGAAAACAGGTGGCCTAGTCCGTCTTCCATTGCTGTGACAAAACACTCTGACCAACACCAAATTGGGGAGGAAAGGGTTTATTCAGCTTACATCTCCTGGGTCACAGTTCATCACTCAGGTAGCCCAAGGCAGGAACTCAGGGCAGGAACATGGAGGCAGGAGCAAAGGCCATGGAGGAATGCTGTTCACTGGCTTGCTTCCCTGGCTCATGCCCAGCCTGCCTTCTTTTATGGTACACAACAACCTGCCCAGGGTGGTACCACTCATTGTGGGCTGGGCCCTTCCACACTGCTCGACCATCAAGACAATACTCCACAGATGTGGCCACAGGCCAGTCCAATGGAGCCAATTGCCCAACTGAGGCTCCCTCAACCCAGGTGTGTCAAGTTGACACTAAAGCTATCCAGCACAATTGACCCCTTGTCAACTTGACACACAAAACACATCACTATTAAACCACCACCTTTCCAGTTCTTATCCCCAAAGTATGATGTTAACATTAATCACAACCTAAGACAGTACAACCTTAAAAGCCCCACAGTCCTTAAAATGTCCAAA
>VZQC01012550.1:381657-405979 GCA_009823505.1 Rhizomys pruinosus
CGCTCTTACAGAGGACCCGGGTTCGATCCCCAGCACCCACATGGCGGCTGAGAACCGTCTGAAACTCCAATTCCAGGAGAACTCCAGTTCCAGGGGAATCCGATACCCTCTTCTGACCTCCGCGGCATTGCACGACACGGATGCACAAACCTACATGCAGACAGTACATTCATACACATACAAAATAAATAAATAAATAAATAAATAAATAAATAAATAAATAAATAAATAAAAAGGCTCAAACTGAACCTACCACTTAATGCAGTCTAATGACCTCCGGTTATACACCCAGAAGATACATCATATTGCAGAGATAAGTCCACAACCATGTTTAGTTCAGCTCTTTACATAACAGTGAAGTGCTAGAAGGAAACCCAGTGTCCCTCAACTGATGAGTGGATAATAGAAATTTGATATATCTACAAAATGGAGATCTATGTAGAGGTAAAGAAAGATGACATCATGAAATTTTCAGGTAAATGGATGGAACTAGAAGTCATTATGCTAAGTGAAGTAACACAGTCCCAGAAAAACAAACAAGGTATGCTGTAACTCATGTGTAGATCCTAGCACTTATATGTATGTCAAGCCTGATGCTACTATAGATATAACCTGAAGTTTGTCTCTATTTTCCCAAGTTGTAAGATTTATAAGAATCAATCTCCTTTTTGAAAGTACATTAAAACATATATCAACCTGCTATGTAAACTGGGAATATAAAGTTATATTTCTTTGTGCCTGCATACAAAATTACTGATAGAAGGTAAATCCCAAACATGTTTTGTAACTAACTTACAGCTTTGTCATTTTGTATATATGTTATGTGTATATATGTGTACTTTGGAGTAATATAAAATTAAAGGGAGCAACAAAAACAAAAAAGAAATAGAAAGAAGCATAATAATTAAACCAAACTGCTTTAATCCTCAAACTAAAAATATGTAATTATATCTTAGAACATAAATTTTAAATTTTATGTCTACTATAATTTCTGAACATTGACTACTGACTACCGACAAAACTATATCACCATGCTTTAGCAATAATGTGAAATTTGTTAATGCTACGAAAAGGATATTATGCATGAAATATACAAAAATTTAATAATACATGAAATTAAAAAAATTATTTTTGCTTCAGAATCAAGGACTCATTTCTTGTCTTAGTCCCTCAAAGCTCAGTACTACTTCAACAACAGCAACAACAGCACACACACACACACACACACACACACACACACACACACGTATTTATAGCACATATATAATGGATAATAATATGTGTTTTAATAAAAATACCACCAAAAATTAAGATTAATATACAAAATAGGCATAGTGAATATGATAGATTGTCCATCTTAATTGGATTAAAAAACATCTAGTCTACTAATGAGACACACCTCTGAATATGTCTGTTAATGTGTTTCCAGAGATGTTTAACTGAAGAGATAAAACGCACCAGCATCTGGTGGACTAAGCATTTGGAGTGAAAAAGATACCATGCTGGTTACCAGCATTCCATTCTCTCTGCTTCCTGGTTAACATTAGAGATCAAGCTGCCTTCCCAACACAATGCCTTCTCCATGTGATGCAGTGGGGTAGTCTGAAATCTTTGTGAAATCTTTCCTTCCTTTTCAAACAATAACAACTTATAACAAAGTAGAACAATTATATTAATAAATAACATTTTACAATCAACTGTATGAATGTGGTCTCTGTGTGTCTGTCTGAAGCACTCATATTGTGTAATCAGACTTCATCGTGTTGTGTTTATAGAAGATCATAGAAATCTCCGTGAGGTGAACATTATAGTCCCTGTGATGTAATATTAGGCCACCACCGACATTCTAATAGAGGTATTACCTATGATGAGTGATGCTGGATCATTGGACCTCAGCAACATGACTATTTGGAGTTCATAAGCTGACTCTTATAGTTGAGAATACCCAATAATTATTTTATTTTTCTCAAAAAATCATTTCGAAGAACCCTGTAACTAGAGTTACTCTCTGGGTTTAACTCTTCAAACCCTTGTTATAGACGTTACAGTAAAGAGCAGTAGGAAAGTGTTCCTATTGGTGCAGATCTCATACAAGCCTTAGGGTATTCACATTATCATGAAAATGATAACCATTAGAGTTCTCCTCATGTCCAGGAATTGGAGGCCCTTTTATCCTCTCTGGCTTCTCTTTCGAGCCTAGTAGCTTCTTCAGCCTTAATGATCCATCTCCTGTCACCTCCCCTGTGCTTCTAACATCCCACACCATGTCTGACATCTGGCCACTCTAGAACTCTTAAGTAAATACTGCCACCTTGCTACTGCTCCCTCACCAACTGCCAACATCTTGGCTGCTGCCTGATAAGGCTTCCTAGCTTTTTAATCCCTTTTCTTCTTACAACTTCAGCTCTATATTAAAATTTATTTCTTCTTTTGTTTTGATTTTTATGAGACAAGGTCTCCCCATAGCCCCAGCTGGGCTGGAAATCACTATGTAGATCAGACTGGGCTGGATGTTACAGAGATACCCCTCTTCCTCCCGAGTGCTGGAATTAAAGATTCGTGTCACTGTCTGTATTGAAATTTCTTAAAATATTTCCACTTCTGTCCACCTTTCATCACAAAAAATTTTACATGACAATTTATATGAAATTACATGTGAAATCAAACATTTTATATAAGATCAAATTATTTTCAAATAATGATTTGATATACTTACAGTTTTATGATTTATTAAATATGAAATCAAATTTGTATTATTTTTTATAGTTATTTAACTTTTTTCATAAGTCATACATCATTCCTCAGTCAAATCTAGAGTCCTTTCCCTTTCCATGCCCCCCACCCCATCCGAGTCCCTGCACTCTGCCACTCTGCCATACATGTCCTGCATCTGAGTCTTTCCAGAGTTTTTTTTTTTCATTTTTTTTTGTTCTTGTTCTCTCCATCTTGTATCGATATATATATATACACACACACATATCACTTGAATTAGAGGACTTCTTTTTTTTTTTTTCCTAAATGATGTCAGTTTTCCTCAAGGCAGTACTCAAATGTTCCTCCTTGGCAATCCCAAGCAACTATAAATCCTTCACTTTTGCTCCACATTGGGTCTTTCACTTCCATGGTCCCTCAAATGAAGTCCAGTAAGCATGTGTCCTGTCTTGATACCCCTGTACTGGCCTCCATGATACAGTCAAGGTAGTCCAATGGCAGTCTATATTCTGATGAGGCTGAAATCCCATTAGCTGTTTAGTCCACAAATTGGGTATCTCAGTAGTCCCCATCTGGCATTGAAGGTTTGGAGGATTCTTGGAAAGACATGGGTCTTCACTCTGTACTGGAAGGTTAAAAAGCTGTGTCTCATGTCTTTGAGGAGTGCCAAAAGTGGGAACAGCCATAGAGTAGATGCACTTGCCAGTAAGAACTGAAGACAGACCAAGCCACAGTACTCTCATTTTTCTTTTTATCTTTTTACTAAGATCTCAAGTTTTATGTCTGCAGTACAGTTTCTCTGGTCTTACTGATTATTTATTTCTGGTTGTACTTTCCTTTTGGCTGCTTAAGGCCACAAAGTTAGCCCAGATTAACCAAGGTTTTTGTTTTCTCAAGGTCAGTTGAGGATCTGGTCCTCAGGGATCTCTCCGGTTTTTTTTTTTTTGGGGGGGGGAGGGTTGGGAGTGCCTTGCTCCTTTCAGCTTTTCATTTACCAGTTTCTTCCACTCAAGGACAAAAATCAGGTCTTGTTAGACAAGGCTTCCTTTTCTGAAGAATGAGCAGACTTTCCTCTTTATAGACTGGACACTGGCTGAAGTCCCATTAGCGGCTCTCCAAGACCTCCCTGAACAGGAAGAATGTGATCCACATTTGCAGGACATTTCAAGAGATGCCCCCATGCATAATCCCCTAAAACTTGCTTGACCTCTGAGGGCAAGGAACAAAGTAATCCCTCAGGTCCCTAGAACAAATTGGTATGGGCATTAAGCGTGGTCATTAAGCACCCAGAAAGGCTAAGTTACACCAGCCTGATACATCACACCTATGCTAAAATTGTGTTTTCCTCACAATCTGAACACAAACATGCTCTTAAATTATGAATCCCTAGACAAGTCCTAGAACTAACTTACCATCCACAGATGAGGGATACCATTCCGCTTTTCTTTTTCTGGGATTGTGTTACTTCACTTAGCATAAAATCTACTAATTCCATCCATTTACCTGCAAATTTCATGATGTTATCTTTCTTTACCACTGCATAGAACTCCACTGTGTAGATGTACCGTATTTTCTCTATCCACTCATCAGCTGAGGGGCACTTGGTCTGGTGCCCCTCACAGCTCTTCACTATTGTGAAAATAGCTGCAATAAACATGGCTGTGCATGTATCGCTGTGGTAGGTAGAGTCTGATGGATATATTCCCAGAAGTGGTATGGCTTGGTCAGGTGGTAGGATCATTTTGAGTATTTTAAGTGTTCTCCACATTGCTTTCCAAGTTTGCATTCCCATCAGCAGTGGATGAGTCTTTCCCTACCCCACACCCTCTACAGCATTTGGTACCATTTGTTTCCTTGATCCTTGAAGCCTTATCAGGGTGAGATGATATCTTAAAGTGATTTTAATTTGCATCTCCTTAATTATTAGTAATGTTGGACACATTTTAAGATGTTTCTCAGCCATCTCTATTTCCTCGCTTGTGAATTCTCTGCTCAGCTCTTTACTCCATCTTTTGAGTGAGTCATTTGTTTTCTTAGTTCTTTGTTTTTTGAGTATTTTATATATTCTGGAAGCTAATGCTCTGTCAGATGTATCAGCAGTGAAAGTTTCTTCCCACTCTGTGAATTTTCCCTTCACTTCCATGATTGTTTCTTTTGCTGTACAGAAACATTTGAGTTTAATAAGGCCCCACTTGTCCATTGTTGACCTTATTTCCTGTGCAGCTGCTGCCTGATTTAGAAAGTCTTCCTACACCTATGTCTTGTAAGTTGCTGCCAAGTTTTTCTTATGTCACCTTCAGAGTTTTGGGTTTCACATTGAGGTCTTTGATACATTTGGAATTGATATTTTTACAGGGTGATAGGGGTTTCATGTTATTCTTCTATAAGTGGTGATCCAGTTATGCCAACACCATTTGCTGAAGAAACTGTCTTTCCTCCATTGAGGCTTTTTGGCCCCCTTGTCAAGTATGAGGTGGCTGAAATTGTATGTGCTCAAATTTGGATCTTCAGTTTTGTTCCATTGGTCTACAGGTCTGTTTTTGTGCCAGTACCAGGCTGTTTTTTATTACTATAGCCCTGTAGTATAGTTTGATGTCTGATATAGAAATCCCCCCTGTATTGATCTTTTCACTGAGGGTTGCTTTAGCTATTCGTGGTCTTTTGTTGTTCCATATGAATTTAAGATTTTTTTCCAAGCCTATGAAGAATGTCATTGGAATTTTAATTGGAATTACATTGAATTGGTATATTAATTTGGATGGAATGGACATTTTTACTATATTAATTTTTCCACTCCATGAGCATGGGAGGTCTTTCCATCTTCTGATGTCTTCTTCAATCTCCTTCTTCAGGAGTTCATAATTTTTGTTGTAGAGATCTTTGTTGTCTTTGGTTAGGTTTGTTCCTAGTAATTTTATTGTTTTTGACGGTATTGTGAGTGGGAAGTTCTTCTTAAATTCTTTCTCCAGTTGCTTATTGTTGGCGTAAATAAAGGCTACTGATTTTTCTAGGTTAATTTTTTTATCCTCCAGTTAAGTGAAATTCTTAAAATTTTCTAGTTTTCTGGTGGAGTTTTTAGCATCCCTCATGTAAACTATCGTATCATCTGCAAAAAGGGATAGTTTAATTTCCTCTTTTCCAATTAGTACTACTTTAATTTCCATTTCTTGCCTTATTACCCTAGCTAGCATTTCAGTACTATATTGAAGAGGTGTGGTGAGAAAGGGCACACTTTAAGGTGAATGTTTCTAATTTTTCTCCATTTAGGATAATGTTGGCTGTGGGTTTGTTGTACAAGTCTTTGATTATATTGAGGGATGTTCCCTTCAGTCTAAGAAAAGTTCCAGACAATCATACAAGAATACATCAAAAACCTATGCTCCAATAAGGTTGAAAAACTAAGAGAAATAGATGAATATCTGAAATCCTGGGAATCAACAAAGCTTAACCAAGAAGAGACTGACAGTTTAAACAGACCCATAACATATGAGGAAACGGAAGATGCGTAAGTATATATATAGGATAAAGACATTATATATTATATTATTATATTATATATATATTATAGCCTTCCAGCGTTGCGATAAAGCCCAGGCACAGATGCTTTCACACCAGAATTCTATAAAACATTTGAAAGAGGTCCTTAATCCCATTAATACTCAAAATTTTCAGAAGGATAGCAGTGGAAAGTCTCCCATAATTCCTTTTAAAGCCGAGCAGTCACTCTAAACCGAATTTACCAGCAAAGAATTACAACCAAGTAATAGAAAAAAAAGATCATAGAGACCCATCTAATTAATGACACAGATGCAAAAATTCTAACATATAAGTAGTACTTTGGCAATTGTTATAGCAGACCCAGCATATCAAAAAGATCATCCATCATGATCAAGTTGGATTCATAGCAGAGATGCAGGGATGGCCCAACATATGTAAATCAAGAAATATCATAAAACACATTAATGAACTGAAAGCAAAAATCACACAGTCATCTCAATTGATGCAGCAAAAGCCCTTGACAAGATACAATATCCCTTCATGTTTAAAGTTTTAGAGGGAAATGTATTTTTTTCTTTTCTATTTTTTAAAATTTATTATTTTTTATGTGTATGAGTATACTGTCTGCATGTAGGTTGGTGCACCTGTGTCGTGCAATGCTGCGGAGGTCAGAAGAGGGCGTCGGATTCCCCTGGAACTGGAGTCAAAGATGGTCATTAGCCACCATGTGGGTGCTGGGAATCAAACCCAGGTCCTGTGCAAGAGCAGTCGGTGCTCTTAACCGCTGAGCTATCTCTCAAACCCCAGGGAATGTACTTCTTTCTAAAGCTACTTATTAATTCCCTCACTTTTATTCATGAAAAAAAATGTATTTTATTTGCAAAATATTGGGATAAGAAAGTCATGAAGAAAAAAAAGGGATTTTATATTCTACTTTTTATAATTATAAGGTGTCTAATAATGGGAGTGTTTATTTTCTTTGAGGCTTCTCTTTCTCCAGCCCCCCAAAATGAAGTCAATTAAATGTACCCCAAGTTCTGTTCTGAGGACTATCATAAATATTCAAAGCACTCAACAGGTGCCAAATGTAATTAGTGACCAAATGTTAGATGTCATCAATGAAGCACAGTGCCTACAGAGAATAGATGTTCAATGAGTAGTATTATTCAACAAATTATGTATTTATTTATCATTTCAAAAACATTTTAATCTCTGGCTGTTACCACACAACATCAAAATACACAGTATTAACCACATGCTGCCACTAAAATATTATAATTGTTATTTGCTTTTTATGAGAAAAACAACTTTGATATTTTACTCTAATTATAATAATTTCTCATCTTGTAGATATAAGAATTTAATCATAGAGGGATTAACAAAAATTAGCAGGATCTTATAGGAATTGAAAGAAGTATTAAAATCTAGGACTGTAATTTCCAGGTTTCTTAGTTCTTTTGAGGTTAGCATTTTATTAAGCCTATTATGACTTAAAAAACTTAGTTGCCATGGCATCATGAGCCTTCGAATGTTGTAGAATTTTAACATCTCCTACCTTACCTCCATAAATTAACCTCAGCAATGATTTTCCTGCCTTTTAATATTAAACATTCATATAAACTACTGACATTTTGTGCTTTCTTTGGAAATCTAAATATTATTTTATTGGATAGATACTTTGAAACTTTAAAGATATAATTCTGTATTTCAAATTGCTGTAAATTTTATTATAGAATAGAATTAAATTTTTCTACTTACAATTTAAATTTGAGGTTGGAGAGATGGCTCAGTCATTTAGAGCACTGACTTTAATCCTAGCACTTGGGAGGCAGAGGGAGGCTGATCTCTATGGATTCAAGGCCAGCCTGGTCTACAGAGNTCTGGCCTGATCTTGCACACAGGGTGCACCTGCACAGCATTACACTTCGATACGGATTGGTAGCCGTGGTTTACACTCATTTTGGAGGCTCAGGAGCGGAAATCCGAGGGTGTTACAGTTATGGGCACAAGCATCTGGCTAGTGTGACTTTTAGCTATAGTGGGCAAACTCTTTTTGTGGCTTAATAAAAGCGTGGTTAACTAAGGTGCCACTCTTCTGTGTGACTTTAGCTCGCCGCATTTCTATTCACGATAGGACTTCCACTACCCAGTACATCTGGGTCCGTACACAACAAGAGTTCAGTATTATCTACATTTGGACCATAGGGATAAGCACATCCTACGCTAAAAACCTTACCTTCCTATAACCTGCTAGGAATAAAATCTAAACAAGACTCTCTAGGGATACCAACCCTAGGGATTATGTAGGTGATTAGCGGCTGAGGTTTCTATGACATCAGCGGCATCGTAGCTCTTATTATAGTCCCCCACATGGAGGGCATATTTTGGCTACGCACGGTGGAGGACTCCCAAGCCGCAACTCCAAAAATCTCCTCGCTGTTAATCTATCCGAGGCCTTTTTAAGAATATGCTAGCTCACTTCATCGAGGGAGGATCACCACGAACAAGCGATCTCAAATGAATTTTCCACAGAGGGGACACGAGAAATGGGTGTATTGCTGGAATGGACTGTTCTGGACCAGGGGTAAATCGTTGAGGTGGGATATCTCACTCTCAACTGGCCTCGTATTATAACTACCTGTTAAAACCAAACTTCTAACGAAAGGACAAGACATAATACATTTGTGAATTATGTAGCACTCCATCTTCTGAATAACCAATAGCAGCGGCTGGTGTCTAAGTGTGGTGGATCTTGCAATGGAGGACGGCTCTCTTTTGCATTTCTGTTACTATGGCCACGGAGAGACCTTACCCAAGGCCAACTAAAATCAAAACGAAACAGCTCCTTTTGACTTCGAGGTCAAGGAGACGGCAGTGCGATCAATTCAGCAGATCAGGGCTTATTATTAGTTCCCTGGTCTGTCTTCATCAACCTTTTCTACTGTGCCAACATCGCATTGTTTGTCTACACGCTCTATAGCAATCCATCCACTGAAATTCCTTTATTTTCTGGTGACCCTCCTCATCTCTACAGCAATATCTTGACTTGTGGAGGCTAGTTGGGATTTCTTGTCGCTTGGGCGTGTGTCGTGAGGGACTGTTGGTATTGTGCACGCTATTAGATGGCACTTCTCAGTGTAGTGACGACTTTTTTTACCAGCCACATGTGTGATGGAAATACCGCTGTTGTGTCATGGCTATATGGTGGGTTCATACTAGGGAACTGTTTTTTAATAAATTGAAACAATCGCTCTATAATAGGCTCATATCATCATAAATAACTGCAGACTCCAATAGCAGGACCTCCATCCGACAATTCAATATAGTACAATAACAGCTAACATTCATACTGGTATCATCAGCGATACGTCTCTTGGTTTTAGTATCTTTGAAATTTCTTTACAGACTGCTCCATTTTGGAAACATTCAGGGCAGAAATTAAAAGATCCTCATGTGATCCCCTTCTCGGGGTGGTTCCATACCTCTTGTGTCTGCGAGGCCCTCTAGGGGTATATGCTTAACATTTGCGTAAAATTTTATGTACTTAATGATTCACAAGATATTGTGTACTCTCAGTGTCTTCATAGTTTGTAAAAGCAGACAGGCATAATTGCCCCCAGTACAGTATAATCTAATACTCTCTGTAGGCGGCTGTACCCAAGACTTTACGATCCATCTTAGGTGGAGTTGTTTAACTAAGAATTTCTGAGACTTATGTTCCCTATGGATAACCTGGCCAACCTCCAGGTGGATAAAATGGAAACCATAGCCTGGAACATTGAATCGGGAGGTTCGCGACGACTAATGTACACAGTCAAGGATAGACCAGGTTAGTATTGTAGGTGTATTTTGCACTGTGTTTTCTGTGAAACGGATGGCGAATCAATCAGAGTAAAGTTGGTGCGCTGCAAGCGCCATGGCTAAGTGGTTTCTAAGAGGCTGGGAGGCAAGGAAAGAAGGGCAGTGTCTTGTGGGAAGACGCAACGAGGTGGCATTGGCTCAAGCTATCATGATTGTGAGAACTGGGCAGGGCTCACGAGTGGTAGGGTGAATTAATGGAAATACCATCAAATGATAAATGCGATGCACTCTACTCGGCTGCTTCTTTGGTGATGATCTCAATGCAGCAACGCCATTCGCTTTGTAGCCTTCTCGTTAACGTTCCAGCCACTCAGGCACACACTCTCCGGTACAAGTGGGGATCTTGGGCTGCTAATTCGAAGTCTTGCGCTGTGCATTACCGCCTGGTTCTGCACAAAACTCCCAACAAAGTGGTCTGTCACCATTGGTATAAAAAGAAAAATCCTCGATATCTGCACCAGCCTCCCAACCACCTCGATCCGCCAGGGCGGTTTCAATCATACAACAGATAGGTTTATAACAATACCGCTCTCCTGGGACGTGTCTTGTTGGAGATCCTCATTCCAAACACCAAGGCCATTCACCAAGGTATCCTGGCATTTCCTCCTCCGGATCTCCATTCTCAGAAAGCCTTCTCAGGGACTTACCTCAGTTGCTTTGCTTACGGGTTTCACGATATTTTGCTGCACACTCTTCATTCTTTCTCATCTTAGTGGTCTATTTGGTTTCTGTCATTTCTCTACTGGTCCATCAAATTAAAAAACCAAGCTGAGGGGGTGGTGGTTGGGTGGCCATCACTCTTGCTTCAATTCCCTAGGGCACTTCACAGGAGTGGCAGGTAGGGAGCATGGAGGAATCTCACTTATAACGTCAATGAGTGCGGTTCCTACAGTCCACGCCGCCAGCCTGGGTCTACCACAGAGGACCAGAAGCACGCAGACGTTCGAAGTGTTCCTAGGGGACAGGCTCCTGGACAGGCGCACTGAAACAAGAGCTTCACTATGAGTGCTGTGACTTCGGTAAGTTGGGCAACAGGTATTATAAATGAAGATAGAACCTTTTAAGGAAAATCTAGTGGGACGCTGCTGTGCGAAAGAATTCGTTCATGCTAGTCAGAATGAAAGCCGGACTGTTCTGCAGTATCATCTTCCAAGATGGCCATGACCCCCTTTTCAACGGATACGACTTTTAACGCTCGCCTTATAGATCATTGGGGCCTATCCATTTTCTATCTGCTCGTCATGGTTGGGGGGTAGTGCTGGCCAAAAGAGGTGTCATTGTAGCCAATTGAGTGGTATTTGCCAACTAATTCGATGCTGCGGTGGAGGCAAGTGGTATGCGCATTGCGTGCCTTGCGAGTTTGTAATGTGTCAGGGGGGGGCATTATGTGGTGTTTATGAGTCTGATTTTGCCTCGGTACTGTGCATAAATCATTGCTGGTTTTAAGGCCAAGCTGTGGCAGTTCTCCTCAGTATAGGTAGCAGAAGTTCCCATATTCAAGACATCAATAGTTAGAGTTGCGCCTTCGCTGAAGGATCGCGCAAAGGGCCAATATTCACTTTTGGCTCATATTACTGAGGTCTTTATAAATCCTTTTGTGCTCCGGAGACATTTCAAATCGCACTGCTCTTGCTCTTTGGCTTGTGAGCCGCCTGTTGGAAGATGTGCAGTGGTTCACCTCTGTGTTTTGCTCACTCTAGCTCAGGATGGGCGAACTACTCTATGACGATTTGGCTCGCTTGCGGCCATCCAGGTGAATAATGGCCTCTGAAGTGGGTCCTCTGGTTCTGGTAGACGTTGTAGCTTAACGTTAAAACTTCATTTTAGTAAGCTTCCCTTGTCTCACTCGGTGTTTTAATAACAGCCCACCCAAGAAAAGTAATCTTGGCGGGTAACCGGGTCTGGGTGTGTCCTTTCTCGGGGCTAGGTGGGGGGAGGTAACATGCATACAGACAAGATGGTGAGAACATATGGTTGTTCCTTCGGCTTGGGTGTCACAAGGCTTCCAGAGACGAGCTCTTCTACCAGAGAGTAGCGTGCGAAGTTCGACGACTGGAGCTAGGGTTAGTCGGACCTGGCATAGTTGGGATAGCGTACGGTGTTCGCCTGCCTGCCTTGATCGGGCACAGGCAGCTCCCCACGCGCTGCTGAGCTACGTCAGTGGTCTTGCTTGTGTTCCTACCCGACTACCTCCACTACACATAAGCCAGGGCCACGTGGTCCCTGCCCGGCATACAAAGAGAAGCTTCCTACACCAACATGGACCATAACGATCAAACAATTAGTAGAGCTCACACACACATCGTAAACATCAAGGGCCATTTGACGCTCGAACAGAATGGGTTGCTAGGGCGCCAGGAGATAGAGATTGTAACGAGTGCCATAGTTCTACAATGAAGGCGAAACGAGCTCAAAATGCCATCTACATCATTGGTAATAGAGTGTTACTCACGAGGAAATTATAGTTAAGTAAAATTACTAAATACATAACTTTAATATCTTTGAATACGATTAACTACCTTAATTTGGCTCTCGGTTTTGCCGTCAAATACGCATGGAATTTCCAAAATTCCTGTCTCGTATGTCCGCTATCTTAAAGGCAAGCACTGATCATAAAAAAAAGAAAAATAAAAAGATTTGGAATATCTTAAACTGCGAGTTCTATTCTCAACATAAAATCCAAATCTTCCGAAATAAAAAAAGCAACATATAATGCTATGGCATCGTCACATTCGAGTTGGAATGAAAACGCAAAGCTTCTAATCACGCCAGCATCGAAAAGCAGGAGGTGCTAGTGGTGTCATGAGAAAGGAAGAGCCTCCAATGCATGACGTGGGGAGGGAAGCGGCAGGTGGATTATCTTAGAGCCATTGTGAAGTTTAAGGCCAGCAGACATTTCTAGCCTGCAGGCTTACGCATGCGTAGCCATCCTACTACTATTCAGTGAGTCGGTTATTAGGCCTTATGCTGGGATACTACAGACGAGAAGAAAGAGCGAGACAACTGGGAAACTCAGTGGATGAATCAAAAGTCTCTTATCTTCAGTCTCGACTCACTAAAAGCCAATAAATGGAGCCCTATCTCTCATATTCGGAATAAGTATCCCTATGGAACATTCCAATAAACTATTAAATCACCCTATCTGCTACATCTAAACAACACAGAGGATAGACATATGTAAAGCAGAGACACGTAGAGACGGCGACTGAGATTCGAGATGCAGCGTAGCTGCTAAAGATGGGTTCAATTCAGTGGGTCATAAAAATTATCTGTTTTACATGTAGAGATAAGAGGTATGGTTGGTAAGGGTCGTAGCTCCATATATTCATTCGACAGAATCAAAACATCCTCTTAATTCTCCTACTCATTCCATACTATCCATACATTGCCATCAACCATTCTTCTTCACTTATTTTTTAGCTCTTCTTTCATTTTTTTACTTTCTTTTTCTTTTGCATAGATTGGCTACTTCTATAGCCCCAGTGCCTGGCTCGGAACATTGCCTCTGTCCGTGTGCGATTGGGGTGAATGGTGGAAACTACAGCAATGTAGTCTGGACAGACATTTCCAGATCAATTTGATCAATTCATTGGATTTGAACAAACAACCTGTACACCCTTTCTCCCACTGGATGGTGGCGGGCTGGTAGGTGTTTGGGCAGCAACATGCACTGCAGTATAGGTTTGCTGAATAGATGGATTGCTATCACTTTTATTGCTATTTAAAAAGGTATGAAAAAAAAAAACTGAGAGAAAGATGCAGGACAGTGGTGGGGGCCCGGGTTAGTTAAGAGTGGCAGAGGGTACTTGAGTCATTAATGGAAATCTTGCCGCGCACTTTGTTAGGGTGGAGGCTTGTTTTCACTGGAGGGGTGCTGAGTTTGAGAATTGGTAGGGGTACTTATATAAGCCTTTGTTGGTAACACACTGTATAGTTCAGGAAAAAATGTTTATTGAATGCGGAGAATTATTTAGTCATCTATATTCCAACAAAAGGTCTCACACTATTAAGAAGAATGTTCAGTTTGGGACCATTTTTAATTGGAAATAAAAAATAAAAAGCGAGGAAGTGAAATAATGATAAAAAGAAATAAAAAAATTAATGATGATGGAGGTCATGAATACGGATTAGCACTTGTTAATTCATATACAAAGAATTTTAATTCTAATTGCTATATCTCCTAGTGAATGCAACAAGGAAAGCTATCGTGAAGGGAAGTGATCGTGTGTCTTGTTTCCCATCTTACTTGAAATAGGGAAGTTAGCATTTTTGCATTCTCCTTTTCTCACAGGGATGAGTTTCATAAATTTTACTGGTTGGTAGAGATCTTTGTTGTCTTTGGGTAGATTTGGGTGATTTATATAGGGATCACTAAGTCAGATTAGTATTTTTATCGAGTTTTGCATATTGACTGCTGTATTGCGTTATAATTTGGGTTAAAGTTTTATTCGTATATCTTCTTAGAATAAATACGTAGTGTCGCACAAATGTGTGGAAACTAATACTTAGTGTTGTGATTGGAGGCTAAAGTGATAATTTAAATCGGTTCTTAACTAGGATTTTTTTTTCTATTAACCGCTTTTCAAATATGAAAGTTTTTATCCCTCCTATCATTAACATGGCAGGTATGCTAAGTGAAATTCTTTAATACTTAATTTCTAAGTTTTTTTGCTAGATGGATAAGTTTTTAGTATCCCTTAGTTAAACTATCGTATCATCTGCAAAAGGGATAGTTTAATTTTTCTTCCGCTTCTCTTATTGGAACATTACCTAATACATCTATTAAAATACCATTAAACCGTCTAGTATCCATAATTTCCATTTTCTTTGGGGTTTATTACAACCAATGGGATGAATATTATTCTGCTAACATTTATATTCAGTGCAATTATTATTTCTTGAAGAAGTGGTTTGTCTGTCGATTAGTAGATAAAGGGGCAAATAACTTTAAGGTGATATGTTTTTTAAAAATTTTATCTTTTTTTTCCTTTCTCAATTCTATAAGAATATATTTGTTGTTGCTTTGGGTGAGGGTTTTGGTTGTCGGGTCTATATTTCCAATTCAATTGATTCGAGGATTATATGCGAAGAGTACAATGTATACTACCCCCTTTATATTCTAGCTTACTCTACATATTCCCAATAATCATAGAAAGTTTACCCAAAGAACCTTACGACACTCACTCACAGATATACATTCAAAATACCTATTGCATCCAATAAGTGTTGAAAAACTAAGAAGATAGATGAGATATCTGAAAATTCAGCTGGGAAATAGCTAAACATAAGCTTAACATAAAGAAGAGACTAGACAGTTTAAAACAGACACTAAACATAATGAGTGAAAACGAAGACGATAATAATATATATATAAGTATAATAATAAATAATAAAATATATAATGATATAGAAGCTATTACCTTAATCTATTAACAAATTGTTTCAACAGGCAGAATCTCAACAATATAAAGGAGGTCTTACGACCCATTAATCTCACAAATTTGTCAAGAAGGAGATAACAGTGGGAATCTCCCTAAATTCCTTTTAAAGCCAGCACAACTCTATAACCAAAACCAGGAAAACGATCATACAAAAAAAAAATATAAAAAATCATAGACCCATGCTATTAATGATCACAGATGACAAATTCCCCTCAACGAGAGGTACTCATTGCCAATTTGTATCAGACACCCATACTCAAAGCATCATAACCATAAAAGTACACAAGTTTGGATTCTAAGTAAGCAGAGATGCAAGGGGATGGCCAACAATAAATTAAAATCAAGTAGAAATATCATATAACAGCATTTAATTAACACTGAAAGAAAATCACAGCATCAATTATTCAATTATGCATTGCCAGCAAAAGCCCTGACAAGATATCAATATCGTTCATGTGTGTAAAGTTTTAGCAGGAAATTGTAATTTTTTCTTTGCTATTTTTTAAAATTTATTATTTTTTTATGTGTAATGAGTATACTGCTTGCATGAAGGTAATTGTGCACACCTGTTGTCGTGCGAATGCGTGGAGAGTCAAGAAAGGGCAGGTCGGGATGTCCCCTGGAACTTGGAGTCAAAGGATGGTACATTCTAGCCACTCATGGAGGGTGGCTGAGGAAATTCAAACCCAGTCCTGTCAAAGAGCAGATACGGAATTGCTAAACTAACCAATGTCTGAGCTATCTCTACAAACCAGAAATAGGTAATTTTTTCTAATGCTACTCTATTAATAGTCCCGATTACACATATTTTAATTACAAATGAAGATAAATGTATTTTTAGTTTGCAAAATTATTGTGGGATATAAAGAAAGTCCACATAGAAAAAAAAATAAAAGGGATTTTATTAATTCTTTTTAATTATTATATTTAATTAAGAGGTTGTCTAATAATGGAGCATGTTATATCTTTTTTGAGGCTTCTCTTTCTCAGCCTCCGTGCCAACAAATGAAGTTCAATTAAGTGTATCTCTCAAAATTACCACAAATCTGTTCTGAAGGACTCTAATAGATAAATATTATTCAAAGGCACTCACATGGTGCACAAACTGATAAATTATGATGACCCAATGTTAGAAATGTCATCAATGAAAGCACTACACGTGCCTAAAGCATACAAGAGAATAGTGTTCAAATGAAAAATTAATAATTAATTAATCAAACAATTAATTAATTAATTTATCAAATATTCAAAAAAACATTTTAATCTCTGGCTGTTACCACACAACATCAAAATACACAGTATTAATATATAAGCATCTGAAATAGCCGATAACCTAAAATAATTATTAAGTATAATTGTTAAAATATGCTTTTATGGATGAAAAATACAATTTGATTATTTACATCTTATTGAATAATATAATATAATCTTCATCTTGATAGATATATAGAATTTAATATCATAAGAGGGATATGAAATAACTAATAATAAGTAGACAAGGATCTTAATTATAGGATTGGAAAAGAAAGTTTAATTAGTTAAAAAAATCTAGGACTGAAGGTAAGATTTTACTAGGTTATTCTATCTTAAGTTCTTTTATGAAGGTTAACAAATTATATATAAGAATCCTATATTAAAACTAAATAAACTTTAATGTAAAAAAAATAAGCCGCCTTCATGCTCTCTCACCCAGCAGATATAAAAAGATAAATATAAAAAAATAATATTAATTAAAAGAATTAGAAAAAAAAATATACTGCATCTCGTGGGACTCTTCCTCCCATCCTCCTGTCCCCTCATAAACCAAACCTCATTTTCTTCATTATTTTTTTTTCCTTTTTTTTTTTTTTTTTGAGATAGGGTATTCCTATAGCCCCAGCTTGGCTGGAACTACACTCTTGTATCCCTTCCACAGTTCCCATGTCTAGTAGTCAATTAAAGAAAGCAGTTTTACCGGTTTTATAAGAGATCACCTCTACAATAGTTGTCTCCAATTTACAGTTGGGGAGCGACCTCATCATTGTCATATTTCTCCTTGTTCTATGGGTGGGAAGGCAAGGAAGTCTCTCATATCAGAACCTTTGTGGCACCTAGAAGGTAAGTTTCATTAGGACTCCATTTCTTTCATTCATGCCTATTTTACTGTGGTTTTGTGATCTACTATGTTTGATCTTGGCCATTTGTGTGTAGGAAGCTTCTCTTTGTATGCCGGGCAGGGACCACGTGGCCCTGCTAATGGGGATGGGGACACAGAACCTGCCTGCAGTTGCTGTGGGGAGCTGTCCCTTCGGCAGGCACAGAGACTAACAGGCTACCTAAGTGTTAACTCCAACTTCTTAGGCTCTTAGCCTGGACCCACGAGACACATGTTCCACTCTTGGCTGTGACTCCCCACCTGCCCAAAGCACCAGCTACCCAGGTTGGTGGTCCACAAAGGGAACCTTTATCCAGCCCACTGGCCACCTGAACGAAACTCAGGCCTACCTAAGCCTGTATGCACAAAATAATTAATAAAAATATTGGCCGGGAACTCCCTGATGATGTTAATTGGAATTCTATTTACTGGTTGCCACAGCTTGCTTTTATAAACCAAATGATGTCAGTTCCCAGGATCAATCATGAGCCTCCCCCCCCCCATACATTCCAAGCCACTGCACACCTTGCTCCACCCAGCATCGTGCACCCAGGTCATGCCCCTTGCTCCTCCTTGGGGTGGAGCCAGACTCTTGGCCGTGTGGTGCTAGTTGGAATTCCAGACTGCTATTCAAGCTGGATTTTCCACATCTCCCACTGTTTTTAAAATTTTTTTTGTCCTTTCGAGACAGGATCTCTCTGTAGTCCCAGGCTGTCCTGGAACTCACTCTGTAGACCAGGCTGGCCTTGAACTCACAAAGATCCACCTGCCTCTGCCTCCTGAGTGCTAGGATTAAAGGTGTGCACCACCACACCTGGCTTGTTTTTAATTTTTGAGAGGCAGACAAGCCCATGAGAGGTTGGCATCTACAAGGGAATCTGTTTCTAAATACATGACTGCTTAAACCTATCTTGAGTGCTGGGTGGAGGCTGGGCAGATATAAGATTTTTTTCTTTTATACCAAAACCACTTTGTAACCAGCTATGCCCCAAACTTATACAGCCCAAGATCCCCATTGTCCAGCTGGAGGGACTTGCATGTACAAGCATGTTGATCAAATAAGAGTCGAGTCAATATTGCTGTAGTTCCATAATTCACCCCAATCGTAGCCCTTACATTCTACCATGCCCCCTCTTCCACAGATTTTTCCCTAGGCTTTAAAAAAGGGGCACAAGTGGGCAAGAGGCAAAACAGTCTTTCTCTGGAGATGTCATTCTGGACTCCGATCATTTCAGGCTGTTTCCTTTCATGGGTTGGCAGTTTATCCAGGAATATCTTTTTAATCCTACTAATTAAGCACAAGCAATTAGATATACAGGCATTTAAACAGTACTAATTATTATGGTAAGTTACATACTGGGCATAGACACAGATGCTTAGGTGGAATGCTAATCCATGAACTATAGCTTTTAGTTAAAAGATGACAAGGTCTTACTGTGGCTTAAAGCGTTTCCTAAACACTAAAGGACATAAGCTTATGGCATCAGCAGAGAATTATTCCTCCAAGGAGAGAGCTAAGAGCCAATTAGATTTGAGATTTACAGACACATGGCAGCCACTGTTGCACAGTATTGTGCAGCAGGCAGGGGAGGTATAGCTGATGCTGATGGAGGAGTCTTGCTTGACTCATGAGACCAATGTTTGCTTTTTTGATTTAGTGGCCTTTGGTAACTCTCTCTGGCATTTCAGAGGCATTTCAGATCACACTTGCAAGTGTGGTCTCAAAATATTTTTCCATGCTTACATGAGATCTTCGACAACAGAGGCCTTACTGCCTCTTTCCTTGCAGGTATCCCAGTTACAGGCAAAAAGCCTTTAACTTTTGGGGCTTGGATCCCCTAGCCAAAATCTCCTTGGCAGAATAATCCACTGCTGATGTCAGAGCTCTCCTGTATTAATATATTTTGCTTAATTACACAGCTTATAAAGATTTTACTATTTTCCCTTGAATGGAGAATATCTTTTCACAGTTCTTATATCTATCAGTGAATTAAAGATAACAGTTATACCTGTTTTATAAGAAATTGCCACGATAACAGTTGGCTCTAATTTACGGTTGGGGAATGACTTAATTATCATTAAGTTTTCTTTGTTCTATGAAAAGGAGATAAGAAAGTATCTCATATTAAAACTTTGCAGCACCTTCGAAGGTAACTTCATTAGGACAAGGTATAAACAGTTATTACAAATAGGATCCACAGAGGTGTTTGATGCCTGCAGCTCAGGGAGTCTGAGGCTTTCCTTAATATTCAGTTGGGCCAGCTTCTCTGCTGGTATTTCTTGGTACATTCTGCACAATGCAAAACTGTAAGTTAATGACATTTTGACCTGTGGAAACATGCAAATCTTTTCTCATAGTTTTAAGATTTAAATTGAAAATTTTGACAAAAGGTTTAATATATAATCGTATTTGTGTGTCCAGGGTTTGGAACAAAATGTGATTATACACTTGAAAGTAATGACTGACCCTCTCCAGAATCTACTAGA
Source organism: Rhizomys pruinosus (assembly GCA_009823505.1). Lineage (NCBI taxonomy): Eukaryota > Metazoa > Chordata > Mammalia > Rodentia > Spalacidae > Rhizomys > Rhizomys pruinosus. The sequence continues at coordinate 401,791 of VZQC01012550.1, forward strand.
AGCCAAAGTTCAGAGTGTAAATGTAGAGTCTCCCCAACATATATCGAGGTGTTTATCCCTGATCAGTGATACAATTTATAAATATAACTGTTGTAATTTTTCTATTCCACAATTTCCAGTTCTAAAGAAATGTAATTTCTTCCTTGTTCTTTTCTTTTTTAAGCATGTTATTAGATATCATTACATAATTTTGAACAAGGTTTGTGTCCTATTTAATCTTCATTTATCAACTTCACATGTCCTAAATTCCTCATCAGACAATTAAATGACTCTCACTTGACAGGTTGCCTATATCTGATTGGCCTTTCACTAGATCTATGAGACTGACTGATGTGAGAAGGCCCAGCCCAGTGCAAGTGGGTATACAAGAATACAAGCTGAGAATGATCCAGTAATAAGACAGTGAGTTAATTAGCAAGTAGCTTTCTTCCATGGTTTATACTCTAGGTTCCTGCCCTGAATTGCCTCAGTGACAGACTACAGCCTAAAATGTGAAGCAATTCCCCTTTCTTCCCCTAGTTCATTTTGATCAGAGTGTTTATTTTTATCACTAGAAAAAAGCAAACTAGAACACTGTTTTTTGGTGATCCTCTTCCTTTTCAATTCCTTGCTTTTGCAACTCCTTATTTCCACTTTTGTGCTGTTCCGTTTTACATTATTTTTCTTTATATCCATCTTTCTCTTAGATAAGATTTTGTTATCATACTCCTGTTTGCTTCTTTTATGTAATATTTTCTGTTCCATTTTGAGCATCATTATAGCATTACTCAGTGAGTATAGTTCATGATTTATGCTATATCATAAGTTGTCCGTGTTACTTGCATTTCTACTATATTGTTGATTTTCCCTTTTTCTGCCCTGCATTCTCCAGTTCCTTGCCATATTTCACTATATATTCATGAATCTTCAAACAGTAAATTACATATTCCCATAGCTCCCAATTTTCACTGATTACAGTAAAATACTGTACAACTAGAACTGAAGACTGGGTTCCAAATATCCTCACTTTTCTGGCCAAATACACCCAACACTGATATTTTTTTTTGAAATATTGTTGTTGTTTTATTTTTTTGGGGTGGTCTTTTCGAGACAGGGTCTTCCTGTGGCCCCAGCTGTCCTGGAACTCACTCTGTAGACCTGGCTGGCTTTGAACTCACAGACATCCGCCTGCCTCTGCCTTCAAATATTTTTTTTTAATGCTTTGTGTATTTCCACTCATAGATCATTTTCCCAGTTCCAAGTTCCACCATCCCCCCAGAGCATAGGACCCTTATCTTCTCATTACCCCTCACCACACCACCCACCAAACCACCCCCCCACCAAACACAAAACCCCACCCACCGCCATCCATCAGAATAACCCCATCAAACCATCTCAATCAAAGGCAGTCCTGCCCTGCCTCAACTGTCCGTGGCATCTTTTCTCGAGTTTCCGTTTTCAATTTGTTAAAAATAAGGAATAATGTGTAGAGTACAGAGCATGCGTAATGCGTAAAACCAATGTGCAAGCACGTGGTCCAAACCCCCAGTTTGTGCCCCGAAGCCCATGGGGTCCCACCAGCCGAACGGGGGGGGGCTTGTATGGGTCAATCAAGTTGGATCCACATGTCCCAAGACTATGATTGTTATAGTTAGACATTCACCCCTAACACAGCCCTTACATTCTAACCAGTGCACCCCTCTACAGCAGATTGTTCCCTAAGCGTAGAAAAGGGGCACAGGTGACGAGAAGCAAAGCAATCTACTTACTCGTTGAGCTGTGTCTTGGTCTCTTTTCAGATTAGTGGGTACTGTTTCCTTTCATGGGCCTACAGTTTGTCCGAAGAGACCTTTCGATCCTACTATGAAGCACAAGCAGTTGATATGTAGGTAGTTAAAAACAGTACGCACTAATGTTATGGTAGGTTATTTGGTATAAAGAAACAGATGTTTGTATGGTATGTGTAATCCAATGAAAAGTTACATTTTCTGTTAAATATGAAAAGGTCTAAACTGTGGCTTTGATAACATACGCCTAACCCGCTAAGAGATGTAAGCCTGTGCAGCAGCACGCGGTTAGTCCTCCAAGGAGAGAGCCAGAGCCATTAGATTTGGGATTATACAGGCATATGGCTGCCCTGCTGCACAGTATAGCCAGGCAGGTGAGGTGTACTCTGCTGAAAGAGGAGCTTGGCTTACTCAGGAACGATATTTGCTTGTGGGTTTAGTGGTCTTTGGAACACTCTCATGCGGTGTTCCAGAGACCTCTGACACGGTGCAGTGTGATCTCAAACATCTTTCCCAATTTACATCAGGTCTTCGACAGCAGGCCTTATCGCCTCTTCTTGCAGGTAGCCATTTTGGAAGGAAGGAGCACTTTAGACCTTTTGATGGGGGCTTGGGATCACCTTGGCAGCGAGACTCCTCTAGGATAAAATAACCTTAGCTAAGGTCAGAGCTCGTAGTTGAATATATTGTGCTTAGTGCGCATACAGAGGAGACGTTAGTATGTGATGTGTTCTGAAATAAGAAATAATCCTTTTCACAGTCCTATATCTATTAGTCAATTAAAGCAATATTGACTGCGTTTATAGATTACCTCATAACAGTTGGCTCCAATTTGAAGTTAGAGAACAACCTCATCAACATCATATAGTCTCCTTTTCTATGGGGGGGTGGGAGGGAAAAGTCCCCTCATAGTAAAACCTTTGCAGCACCTGAAGGGAAGGATTTCATGAGGACCATTTAAGATAAGTTTATTCGAAAGTAGAATCCACAAGGTATGATGTTTGTAGCAGATCTGAGTCTTGTCTTCTTTCAGTGTTCAGACCGCAAGCTTCCTGTTGGTGCTTAGCTGGGTACATCCTACTTCACGCGCAAGCTGTAGTTTTGTCTTTCTCACCATGAAAGTTGGTGACCTGGTGTCCTGTTGGAACATACAAACCGTTTCCCGTAGTTAGTTTTATGAAGGATTGGAATTGCAAGGTTTTTGACGAAAATTTTTCATATCTATCTATATCCCTTGTTTATATTTTGTGTTTTTGGTTTTTTTGACCCATGAGTCTCACAAACAACGGCAGTTGTATTGATAATGACCTATAAGTGTGGAATCAAGGCACAGATTTCTTGAACTGAACCCAAGCTGTGTTGGGTGACTGTATGTGATTAACTAGGGGAGCAAACTTAAAATTTCCATGTTGAAATCATCCGTAGTGAAAGAGCATAGCAAAGTGATACTGTACAACAAAAAATTGTAGAGAACATTTGAATATGCCAATCCCAAGGGGGGTGATAGAGATTTTAAGTAAGCAACAAATGTGGACAAAGGCAATTTGAATCTCCAAGTAACGCAGATGCAGGACAGGTTTATGAGACCCAGTTAGACCAAAGGTTGTTTAATATACACATATTGACTTTTACTAAGACTAAAAGCCCAATGTAATCGGGACAAGGCTGGGGCACACGGGGATACTTGTTGACTCTGCAGGTCAAAATTAAATATGTATTAATCGAATGTACACCCGTGTCACTCTCCCGCCCCTCCCACCGTTTCCAATTCACCATTTCATCAGTTTTCTGATGCAGTCCTTTCGGGGTTGTGTGATTCTTTTAATAAAGTGCAAGTCCCGCTCCAACAAAAAAGTAAGTTACAAACTAGGGATTATTGCACTACATCCCATATAGGGAGCCAAGTTGTCAGTTGAGTTTTTGTCTGGGGAGACGGGGTTACGGTCACTTAACATAATGTCTTCTAGATCAATCCATTTACCACCTGAAAAGTTCATGACGGTAGGCTGTCTTGTACCGCCATAGAGTCTATGTTAGGTCCAATGATACCCACCTTGTACGATCAACTCCTCAGGTGAGGGCGTTAGGGTGTGGTTCCCACCTTGTGGATAGGGGGACAGAGCGGCAAGTAAATATAGCTGGGCATGTAGCTCTGCAGTAAGAAGAGTCTATGGGTATATACCCAGGAGTGAGATGACTGGGTCAAAAGGCACGCGAATTTGATCGGCCAAGGTTCGCCACAGGGCTTTCCATAGTGACTGATCAAGGTACACTTACACCAAGCCAGCAAATGAGATTGGAGTGTTTCCCCTTTCCCTCCCCACAACCTCTGACCAGCACTTGGATATCATTTGTTTTCTCGACCCTAGACAGTCTTATCAGAGAAAGAGGACATCTTAAAGTAGTTTAATTTATATTGTCCT
>VZQC01012550.1:413410-491937 GCA_009823505.1 Rhizomys pruinosus
ATGCTATCTTTTGAGACAAGGTATTTGTCCCTACATCCTTTTGTTTGTCTCTTTTTTCTTTCTTTCTTTCTTTCTTTCTTTCTTTCTTTCTTTCTTTCTTTCTTTCTTTCTTTCTCTCTCTCTCTCTTTCTCTTTCTTTCTTTCTTTCTTTCTTTCTTTCTTTCTTTCTTTCTTCAGCACTGCATATCTACTCTAGGACCTCATGCTGATAAGCAAGTTCTCTATTGCTGAGCTACATCTGCAGTTCTACCATGTCCTGTTAACTTTTACCAGTATACTATAATATAAAATAACTGAGATTCTATTTTAATTCATTAAGAATTATCTATCTGTCAGGTATGAAAATGAATAGGAACAAAGTTTGTATTGAAATGTCATAATGAAATTCATGACTTAGTATGGATAACTCTAAAACTCAAATGTCCATCTATACTAACTAAACAAGGAAAGAATATCTCTAGAAGACAATTTACAGTCCTTAAGGAGTATTTTATGTGTGTATGTGTGTGTGTGTGTGTGTGTGTGTGTGTGTTATACTAGGTAGTTAGTATATTTTAGAAACCACAGCTTAAGTGAAATTTTATTGTTTTCTTTTTCTTTAAAAAAATGCTGTCAGCCATCTAACTGAAATAGCTAAACAAGTGACAGGTCAAGAAGATAAACTGTGACAAGTTTGGGACCCAGGAGACTAAGTTTCAGTCTTCAACAGGAAATCATTATCTTATTTCTGTTGAATTGCAGAAGGAATATATATATACCTATTAAATATATATATATACCTATTAAACATATATAAATATATATTTATATATAAATATATAAATATATATATCAAATATATACCTATTAAAGCAACTCCAGAATTGGGCTATAATAATTTTTAAATTTAAAATGGCTTATTATAATAAGTTTTTGAAATTATAGTATAATACAAGAAAGAATAGTAATTAGATTAAAAGTTTATATCCTAAACTTTTTTTTTTTAACTTTTATCAGTAAACAACTCTTGTTCTTATTTTTGCTGTTAACTGCGGGTAGCCTAAAGGCATGGCAAAAGTTACAAAGTATTTACATTTTCTCATTAGAGTTTCAATGTATAACTAACGAAAAATTGGTATACATAGGTACCTGAAGGTATATAAATATTTACCATGTTCCACCTTATTATAGAAACAATGAAAAACATATTTTCTAACATGACCTAAAGTAGCACAAGTAAGATGTCCTTGTAAATCTGAGTTAATATCTATGCATGGTAATACACATGATATACTGACAAAAAGTGAAGCAAAAATATAAAGAATTTTAAGAGGGACAAACTAAATTATTGTGTTATTTCAAAGTGACAATGATCAGATTGATCTCAATCTCTTTCTCTCTCTCTCTCTCTCCTCTCTCATACCCACTCACTCACACATACACACAGAATAATCAGTTTCTCTGTAAGACACTCTGTGCATCTGTAACCTTTACTAATAAAACATAAGCTTCTAATTAATTGTACAATAATTTATTTATATTTCTAATATAAACATGAACATTTGATTCTTATGTTACATTAATAAGAATAGTAAAAGTTCAGGAGCTATGGCTTCAGTTAAGAGCACTTACAGCTCTTCAAAAAGACCTGGGTTCAATTCCCAGCACCCACATTGTGGTTAAAATCCCTACATAACTGCAGGTCCAGAGGAAATCATATGCCCTCCTCCAGCCTCCACAGGCATGAAGCATGAACATGATGCACTTAAATACATGCAGAAATAAACACACATACACGTAAAATAAAAATAAACTCATGTTAACAATAAGAATGCATAGTAGTGCTGAAGAACAAGTTTGGAGAAAGGAGAAAGAAGGAATAAGGAATGAGTTTATGTCAGAGGAAACTACCACCGGGCGTTGTGGCAAACGCCTTTAATCCTAGCAATTGGGAGGCAGAGGCACGCAGATCTCTGTGAGTTCGAGGCCAGCCTGGTCTACAGAGTTCCAGGACAGCCAGAGCTACAGGGAGACCCTGTCTCAAAAAGACCAAAAAAAAAAAAAAGAGAGAGAATCTACCCTGGCATCTAATTTCTATTAGCTTAACATAAGGTAAAACTCACTATAGACTAAACCTCTCCCGAGTGTCAATATTCATGTGGTTCTAAATTTTTTTAGGTTATTATATGTACATGGAATATCAAATGGCTGCTGGCTATTCTAAAATACTCCTCTCCTGCCTTTTGACTTAAATGAAGGCTGTTATTTGTTGTAATGAAATTTCAACTCCAATAACAAGTTCTGGACTTATGGTTTTATACCAATATTTGCAATAGGTTGTATTTATTTGTTTTTGCCTTGTTCTCTTTTGACATGATGTCTCCATGTATCCCCAACTCTGTAACCCATTTTGTAGACCAGGATGGTCTTGAACTCACAAAGATTTACTTGCTTCTGTTTCCTAAGTGCTGGGGTTAAAAGTGTGTACCACAATACTAGCATTATTTTATTTATTTGTTATGACTTCCCTTAATTGCCAACTTATTATTTTATGTTACTTGAGTTTCTATCCCAGACAACCCTTCTCTCCAAAAGTAGCATACTTAACACACATGGTAATCACTTAAATGTTTGTCTTTCTCATACCTACTTTTGAGCAAAAAAAGAAATTCACATCTAAGTGATTTTATCTTTGAAAATGTATACTACTTTACTTTTTAACATATGATCAATTTTATTTTTCTCATTATTTTGCATATTTTTCAATGTGTATGTCTTATTGAACATTTGTGCATTTCATACAAAACAAGCAAATCATTTTCACACTTCCTCTCCCACTTGCACATCCCCACAGCTGACCCCACAGGATTTCATGCATTCTGCCATATATGCTAAGGCATATAGAATCAAGTTAATGTACTCATATGTCCCTCAGAGAAAGTTCATCCACTGGGGCCTAGTCAGCTTTTCTAGGGTCTTTCCCTTAAAATTAATATGGAAAGGGGGCTGAAGAGAGGGCTCTGTGCTTTCACAGAGGACCCAGGTTCTATTCCCACCATGCACTGTCCCTAAATCCAGTTCCAGTGGATACAATGGCTTTTTTTGTTTTTGGTCTTTTTGAGACAGGGTCTCCCTGTAGTCCCAGCTGTCTTGGAACTCACTCTGTAGACCAGGCTGGCCTTGAACTCACAAAGATCCTCCTGCCTCTGCCTCCAGAGTGCTAAGATTAAAGACATGCACCACCAAGCCCGGCTACAATGTCTTCTTAATACCTTGGTCACTTTAGGACGTGGATGCACCTACCTGCATAGAAGCAATACAGATTAAATAAATAAATAAATAAATAAATAAATAAATAAATAAATAAATAAAATTCAATAAAAGGACTGGATTTTAAATACACTCAATAGGAGACAATTCATGTGTGAAGAGAACATATACCTTAAAATAAACCCTTTGGGGCTGGAGAGATGGCCTAGCAGTTAAGAGCATTGACTGCTCTTGCAGAGGATCCGGATTTCATCCCCAGCATCCAGCTCCAGTTCCAGGGGAATCCGACCCCCTTTTCTGACCTCCATGGCATTGCACCACATGGGTGTGCAGACTTACAAGCAGACAGTACACTCATACACGTAGAAATAAATAAATAGATAAAATCAAACAATATTTAAAATAAACCCTAAAATTGTCATATCCCCAGAAGAGGTTAATTTTTTTTTTAATTTGGTCTTTTTGAGACTGGATTTCCTTGTAGCTCCAACAGTCCTAGAACTCCCTGTGTAGACCAGGCTGGCCTCAAACTCACAGATACTCTCACTGCCTCAGTCTCCCAAGTGCTGGGATTAAAGGCATATGCCACCACACCTGGCTAGAAAAGCTTAATTTCTCAATATATGCTAAATATGTATCCTTATTTTTGTATTTTAATTGAAATTTTATGCATTTCATACAGAATATCTTTATACACTCTCCCCCCAACTTCAGTCCCCCATATCCTCCCACCAGATTTCATACACTCTGTCACATATGGTAAAGTTACTGAGTCAAATTTTTGTACCCAGATATCCCTCAGTGCAATTTTCTGGAGTCTAGTAGCCTGAAGGAAGATTTTCTCACTGTAAAAGCAGGTACAGCAGTCAGAGTAAGGGAAGGGGAGCACAATGGCTACCTGAGGTCACCATGGGGACCTTGGTGCAGAAAGTCAGTTGGCTACTTTCATAACCCAACCTGAGAGGTACTTCCAACCCAGATCCTTAGCCTGGAAAGTGGAACACTTTCCATTTGGCTGTGCTTTCCTACCTGCCCAAAGACTGCTGGTCTCTAGACAGGAATTTCAGGCTGAAGGCCTATCTTCAGCCTACACCCACTCACAATTCACTCAACAGGCTGGTCACCTGATTGGTCTCCATCCAACACCCCCCTACCCAGCTTCCCAGGTTCATAGTCTGATAGTCTCCTGTCCAACCCACTAGCCACCTACACTTGAAATCCAGACCTGCTTCAGCCTGTATACACACAAAATAACAAACCCAGGAATTCTGTGTAATGATGGTAATAGAGAATTCAACTTATTGCCTGCTAAAAGTCACTTTTATAAGCAAACTGTTGTCACCTCCTAGAGCCAATCACAGAGCCCCAGTTTTGAGCCACTGTTTACTGCTGTTCCCTAGCATCATGTGCCTGGGGTAAGGGTCAGAGGAATCCCATGACTCCCACATTTTGCCATCAGGGATGCTAGTTGAGAACTAGCCCCTAATTCAAACTGGATCTTCCCACAGTCGCCTATTTAGAGTCTCCATTAAAGAAGATCATCTCTCTTTCATCCAGCAGTAATCACCTGTCAATAATTTTTTTCAGCTAATTTTGGGGCCTGCTGACCATTTCCCCAGTTCTATGCTGGATTTTTGTCTGATTGAGTTTGCATGATCTTGTACATTCTGGACATCATTGCTACATGGCAGAATGCATGATCTGGGTTGGGGTGGGCAGAAGGTAAAGGGAAATAGGCCTGAACTGAATTGAAAAATGATGTCTGAAATACACAAAACATCAATAAAAAAATAAAGAAAACAAATCTCTATTCAAAAAAACCACAAACAAAAGGATCATAGCAGCATGTACTTAGAGACCTGGAAGAGTGTTTCTTTATGATCATGGACAAACCCTGGCTAATATAATCTTTCTGCTCCCTCTTCTGTAATGGTCCCTGAGTCATGGGTGGCTGAAGTTTAATATAGGAGTCCTGTTCAAGGACACACTGTGCAATCTCTTATTCACTACAGGTTGGCCATTTGTGGCCTTCTATGTGCATCATACTCTGTTGTATAAGGAAGCTTACCTGGTGAGAGTTAAGAAATGCATAAGCATTCTCTCTACCCCCTGTTCTGCTATGTTCCACAAGCCTTAGGTGTAACATGATGACTCTACATTCCCAAATTAGTTACAAGGACCTCATTTACTACAAACACACATATTCAGTAGTAGTGTATATATCTTCTGATGCAGTTTCTTTTGTTTTTATTGATGCTTTGTGTATTTCATACATCATTTTCCAATTCAGTTCAGGCATATATCCCCTTCCCTTCCCCCCACCCCACCCCGACCCATCCCAGATCATGCATTCTGCCGTAAGTTTTTTGCATCTTTCTCTGCTTTTTTTGTTTTGTTCTGTTTTCATTTTTTTAACAATAAGTGATAATTTGTGAGTACAAGCATCCTTCATGTAAAACCAATTGCAAGCAGTTGTGCCCAAACCCACACAGCTCATGGGTCCCACCATCCAGCAGGGGGGGCTTGTATGTTCAATCAAGTTGATCAAATGATTGTCCACTCTATATTGTTGTAGTTTCACCATTAACCCCAATCAAAGCCCTTACATTCTACCACGCCCCCTCTTCCGCAGATTGTTCCCTAGGCTTAGAAAAGGGGCACAGGTGGATGAGAAGCAAAACACTCTACTTTCCCTGGAGCTGGGGAGGCCAGGACCAGGCTGCAGGGCAAATTCCAACCACACCTCAAAACCTTTAGAAGGCAAATTGATGGGAGAGGAGGGGCTCCTCTCACAATTTCTCTGAATGCCCACCACCGGGCAAGGCTGGGGGAGCAACAGATGCCCCCAATGCAGGGAAGCCAAACCAGCACTCATGGCTGTAGCCCCAGCTGTCCTGGAGCTTGCTCTGTAGACCAGTCTGGCTTTGAACTCACAAAGATTCACCTGTCTCTGCCTCCCAAGTGCTAGGATTAAAGGTGTGTGCCACCACACCCGGTCCCAAGGGGCAACAAAACTGCCCCACCCAAAACAAAAGCTAGATAATTCTAAAGCAAGCAAGTTACATTTTCGAAAGCAAACACAAACCAAAATGGGATCTTTAAACAGTCAGCTCTGAGGCTGATTTCTATAAACAACTATCACCTATTGTGAAGCATTGAGAAACTCAGAGACAATAAATTTAGATGACTACGGTATCAATTTGGGCCGTTAAATGTATTTTTTAAATATAATTTTTTAAACTTTGCATTGCATATCTAGTCTGGCATGCCAAAATGAATCGATTCTATGCACATAAAGGATTGAAACTTGAAGTGGCCACTTTGTTTGACAGAAACCAACATGAGACAAACACAATAACTGAATCACACACACACACACACACACACAACCACACACACCACAAAACTTAGATGCATAATAAGCTACATGAATCTTAGCACAACAGTTACCATAAACACAAGACATAGATAAAGGCTTGAACTAATTTAAGGAGTGACCCCCCTTTTCGCACCTCGGCGATAAGCCGGTGGTGGGGAGAGTTCCTCAGAGAAGCGTTGTTCTGTCTCTCTGGCCTCCTGCCTCAAAGCCGAGTAGGGGGAAGGGATAGGGGCCCGTGGAGTCTGGACACTCAGGGGTCGATCCCTTGTCTACCACCCGTTCTGTTGCGAAGGCGTCCCAGGCCGTATCCTCCTCCCCGAGACCAGGGGATCTCTCAACCTTTTCTGAAGCTGAAATTCCACCCCCAGGAGGTGGAAGGGAGTCGGGATGAAAAGTGGCTTTAAGCGCCACAATCATGGGGTAAAAGCCCAAAGGGGGTTCTGCTCCAAGAATCCTTTCTCTTTCTATTGCCAGCTTTTGTATTCGCCCCCAAACTTCCCAGGAGAAAAGGTTGGCCCCTCTTACCCAGGGGGCCAGAAAGAGGATGTGGTCCCAGGCAGACTCCGCAACCACATCGGTCAGTTCTAACCCCCTGGATTTTAACATCAATCTCAGCACTTTAAGCGCTGGGTCCTTATTTTTTCCGTTGCATTTCCCATCGCGGGGACTAACTTACCCAAAAGACCAATTGGCCCCAGCCGTATTGCTAGCTGTTAGGGTCTAGGGTGGTCTTCGAGCTCCACGTTGGGCGCCAGATGCGGGGTCGTAGAGAGGTGGTAGGCAAAGACCACCCTGTCCAGTTTCCTCGCCGCCGAAAATCTTCACACTCTGTTCGGCCCGCGACGGAAGGGGCTGGGGAGTAAGTGCACTGCCAAACTGAAAGTAACGAATAATGACAGGGAGTTGAGTCGGGTTTTACAGCTCAAGCTCACTTTATTGCAGGTTTACAGAGTTTATAAGCCGTGCCGGTTTCCCTACTGGGGTACGTGTCTCTTCCTAATTGGTCCTTTTTAGGAGGCTTAATTTATAAGTCCCTAATTGATCCAATCCCTTCCTTCCTAGCATAGTCCCTAACTATCATGTTAGTATGTATTGGATTTAATTTGTAAGTTTTGATATTAACTTCTTTCCTTTGCTTCGTATATTTGTTGGTTTTGGTGTGTGGGTGAGTTCTGTGATAAATTTCTTAAGTTTGCGTCTAGGCTTTTTTTTGTCCTTCAGGCCTATCTATTTGGCTATTCCATGCTGTCATGGGCCCCCTTTGCCACATTTTATTTTTTACTTCATGCATTTCAATTGTCCTGCTATCCTTTGTTTGTGGTTTTTAATGCTTTTTCTGATTTATATTTTTCTGGAGTCGTTTTGGTTTGGGCTTGGTTTTCCTGTGCCTTTCTGCCGGCTTTTTTCAGTGTTACCTTTTATGTTGGTCTTCTTGATGCAGTTTTTTCTTAGTTTAATAATTCTTAATATAAAATTTGGTTTATACATAATTTTTATTTTATGGTCGTTATCATGGATTTTCCTATAAACTCTTATTTATCTTTCTGTATTCATTTAATTTTGTTTCAGTAATATGAAGATTTTTCCTCTTATTTGTTATTTATTTAATTTTTTTTTTTTTTTTTTTTTTTTTTTTTTTTTTTTTTTTTTTTTTTTTTTTTTTTTTTTTTTTTGATTTTATTTTTTGGTCTATGTGCCATTCTTTCTCATTTCTTTGCATGTCTTCTGATTTTTAAAGAAACATTTCATGTATTATTTTTCATGAGTAATATCTTCTTTTCTAACGTTTCCTTTATATAATTAGCCTTGTTTCTTCATTATTTCTCATTTAGTTATGTTGTTTGATTTTATATTAATGAATTCCTTGCATTTTATAATGTAATTGTTTTTAAAACACTTTCTACGTTTTTTTTTTTTTGTTCTCTCTTTATTTCATCCTTCTATTCCCTTTCTCTTTATTCTATTCAACTTTTAAAAGAGGCCTTTGTCTTACTGATAATTTTTAATTATCATATTTATAATTGATCATTTTACTTTTTAATTATTTTTATTAAAATAAAAAAAAAATTTTTTTATTTGTTTATTTTAAGGGATTTTACAATATAAGAGCAACGAGTTCTTTTCAGATCATATTAACGTTGGTCAGTTTGCCATATTGAAATAAGTTAATTGGTGTTAGCATCACAGATGAGGGATAACATTTGTAGTTTGTTTTTTTCTGGACTGTGTTACTTGTCATCCGCATGATTTTCTTTCTAGCTCCATCCATTTTCCTGCAAATTCATGAAATGTCATTTTCTTTTTTTACCGCTTGCATAGAACTCCATTTTGTAGATGTACCCACATTTTCTCTATACAGCCATTAGTTGAGGGGCACTTGGTTGCTTCCAGCTCTTAGCTATGTGACGCAAAGCTGAGTAAACATGGCTGTGCATGTATTCTCTGCAGTAAGATGAGTCCCTTTGGGTATGTATCCAGGAGTGGTATGGCTGGGTCAGGTTAGACGATTGCAGATTCATTCCAAGTCTTCAAGTGATTCTCCACACTGCTTTCCTTAATCCACACAGATTAAGACTGAGTGTTCCCTCTTTTCCCCCTTGCCACAAACTCTACCAAGCACTTATTCACTCATTTTTTTTTCTTGATCAATTAGCACAGGTGCTCTTTTTGGAGTGAGTTGATATCTTAAATTGGTTTTTTAATTTGCATTTCTTAATTATTAGGTGATATTGAATAGTTTTTAAAGAAAACAACTTCTATATCAAGAGCAGAGAATTCCAGGAAGTTGAATATATTGACGATCGTTGAGCATGGGTAGTATATCTAATCGGGTGACCGCGTGCTATTACCGCAAGGTCGCACTTCCACTCCGACACTATCTTCGACAGTGGCAGTGGGATGGGGACCAGGGTGTAGAATGTGCACGCTCTCTGCGACACGCAGTTGCTATATAATGGGGTGCTAGATATCGCCAGGTGGTAATCCGACCACATCCCTCTTCTGTTACCTCTTCTGCGCCATACAATTATATGTCATACGTGAGTCTTGCATATGTGACTCTCGCGTGAGTCGCAGTCTGAGCCATATGAAGTCCTCGTCGACGCATGTGGTTGTGAGAATACAATGCACGATAACAGAGCATACAGTGAGACATTATAGTAAGTAATCATGGAGTGAGACCACAAGAGATATCTATTCTATGGCGGAGACGTGCCGAGTGACAGGCCGTGTGTCATAGATCACTTTGTGTAGAATGCACTAGAGCTTCCGAGCAACGGACCTTAGATCATGTCTTTCGTGTATCATGCGTTCGTTGATGAGGATCATTTGTTTATAATGTGTGTGTGTCTATGTGTTATATGGGTGTGTTCTCGCGATTAGTACTGGGCACGCTCTCCCACTTCTCTACGATACGATCAGATGTTAGTACTGCGATCCTCAGATATCTCAGGTACATGGTGGGTATTCTTTACGCACATATTTATATAGTCTCTCTCTCTCTCTCACAAGTGTGAGGAGAGCGGGCATTTGTGCGTCTTAGGAATTATAGTAGAGTTTTCTCTCATGGTCATTGTTGAGTAGTTTTTAGCCCATGTGTCTCGAGAAGAATCTTAGCACGTCGTGTGTGGTGAGTTTGGTGCTGGCGTAAATGTGGAAGCGAAGTGATTCTGTGGCTACGAGACAGGCTCCACTGTCTCTTGCGCTAGGTATGCCAGGCTGACCTCGATATCTGATTTTCAATCTACTGCCGTGATCAGTAGGCTATTTGGGTTCCAACCCCAACAACAGTTATCATATAAACTTGAAGGTCTTTAATACATCTAGGATTGCTCTTTATGTCAGGGTAAGAGGTAAGGGTGTCTGAATTCATTCTTCTACAAGTGGTGATCCCGATTTTTGTCAACACCATTGTTGAAGAAGCTGACTTTCGTCCATTGTGTTCTTTTTGCACCCCATTGTCAAATATAAGACGCTGAAATTGTCTGTGCTCAAATTTTGATCCTCATGTATTTGTATTGTCATTTTTTTGTCAATAAGCTGTTTTTGTGCTTGTACCATGCTCTTTTTATGAATTACATATATAGAAGTTAGTCTAGGTTCTGGGATTGACAGTTGGTAAGAGATCCTGCCCTGTATTCCTCTTACTCAGTGGATTGCTCTTAGCGCTATTGTGAGAGTCTTTTGTTTTTCCATCAAAGAAATTCAGAAATTTTTTCCAAAGCCCTGTGAAGAAAACCTTGGATTTTAATGTTTAGGAATTTATAAAATCTGTTGAGAGATTTGGCTCGATGTATGGACATTTTTATACTATATTAATTTTCTCAATCCATGAGCATGGGAGGTTTTTTATTCTTCTTCTGATCTGTTACTTTCATTATTTTCATCTACAGGGGTATATAAATTTTTTTGTAGAGAACTTTGTGGTGTCGTTGGTTACTGTTTTGTTCTTAGGTATGTTATTATTGTTTTTGATAGTTTGTGAGTGGGATAAGGTCTCTTTGTATTCCTTCTTTTAGTTGTTGTTGTTGTATAAAGAAAAAGGCTACTGATATTTCTAGGTTAATTTTGTATCCTGCAACTTTACTGAACTCTTAATTTTTCTATGAGTTTTCTGGTGGCGTTTTAAGCATCGCCCTTAAGTAAACAATGAATATCCATCAGCAAAAAAGGGGTCAGCTTGACTCTCTCCCTTTCTCAATTAGTACTCTCTTTAATTTCTTCCTTTCTTGACCTTCTTGCCCTAGCAAGTGTTTCAAACACTATACTGAAGAGGGGTGGTGATGGGGCAAGCCTTTTCTGAGTCTCGACCTTAAAAGGGAGTGATTCTGTCATTTCCCCATTTAGGTATTTGCCTGTGGTTTCCTGTATATGCTTTGTTACATTGAGGAAGATCGCCTTAGAGCCATTCCCTCCTAGGACTTTAAGTAGAAGCTGTGTGAGATGTCAGATTTTTCCGCACGTTTGAGTGCAATCTATACATCGATCCATGTCGTATCTTGATGTTTGGAGTGTGATGCTCATTCTAAAGATATTTTGCCGTTTGAGAATCATTTTTAATTTCATTTGAGATTTCATTTAGGTATGAATATATATGTGTACATTGATGGATGATCTTCTTTATGTGGGTCTGTATGTGTTTTGAAAGTATTTTGTTGAGAATTTTTGCATCTGTGTTCATTCAATAATAAGTGGGTCTTTAGTTCTCCTTTTGGTTGTATCTTTTCCCTGGTTTTGGTATTAGAGTGAGTGCTGGCTTCTTCGTAGAAGGAATTTGGGAAAATTCTTTCTGCTTTTATCCTTCTGAAATATTTGAGTAAATAACGGTTGTAAGTCTTTTAGAAATGTTTCATAGAATTCTGCTGTGAAACAATCTCGGCCTGGGCTTTTTTTTTTTTTTTTTTTTTTTTTTTTTTTTTTTTTTTAATTTTTTTTATTTATTTTCTGTATGTGTATCAATGTACTGTCTGCATGCGGTTTGTGCACCCGTGTCTTGCAATGCCCGGGAAGTCAGAAGAGGGTGTCGGATTCCCCTGGAACTGGAGTTCTCCTGGAATTGGAGTTTCAGACGGTTCTCGACCGCCATGTGGGTGCTGGGGATCGAACCCGGGTCCTCTGTAAGAGCGTTCGGCGCTCTTAACCGCTAGGCCCATCTCTCAGCCCCGAAGGTTTCTTATTACATCTTCAATTTCTTCATATATTATGGGTCTGTTTAATCTGTCGATCTCCTCTTGTTTGAGTTTTGGTGATTCCCAATATTTCAGGTATTCATCCATTTCTCCTCGGTTTTCAAACTTAGTAAAGCAATAAGTTTTTGAAAGTATTTCCTTTGATTGTTTGGATCTTTCCCATTGTCTGTTGTGATATTTCCCCTTTCATCATGGATCTATTGATTTGGAGTTGTTCTTCTTTCTTTTGGTTAACTGGGCTAGTGGTCTATCTTTTTTATTCTCTCACAAGAACCAACTTTTGGATTCATTCATTTTTTTTTTTTTTTTGTCTTATATTCTTTGTTTCTATTTCATTGATTTCTGCTCTGATTTTTGTTATTTCTTCCTGTCTCTTGCAATTAGGGTTCATTTGTTGTTTTCTCTCAAGTGTTTTTAGCCTAGTGCTAGATCATTCACTTGTGCTCTTTCTGTTTTTGTAATGTAGGCACCCAGGGCTAATTAAATTACTCTTTAGGACTGCTTCTTTTAAGAATCCCATAGGCTTTGTTGTGTTGTATTATCATGTCATTCAGTTCCAGGAATGGTTGTATTTCTTTCTTTATCTCTTCCTTGACCCATTCATTATTCAGAGGAGTGTGTTGTTTAGTTCATGTGTTCTTGTAGATAATAGGGCTTATCCTGGTGTAGATAATGGAGCTTTATTGTGCTGTGGTTGATATAAAGCATGAATTATTTCATCTTTTTTATTTTGGAAGTTTTCTTCTGTGTCCCAGTATGTGGTTGTGATTTTGGAGAATGTTCCATGGTGTCCTCTAAGGAAGGACAGGAAGGAAAGGCAAACAACCAAACTCTTTGGTATGTGACAAGTCCTTCCTCACAGAACATGGCACCCCTTCATTCAAGGGTGTCTGGGTCTGTGAACTATCTCAAGTCTGGAAACTGGTTGACTGGACTAGATTTGCTATTGTTAAAATCCAATGTTGACTTTCCGTCATTTGTTCTGAGAACTTTTCTGCTTTACAGATCAAATAAAAATTAGTAGGCTTCTTATGTATTTGGATCCTGGGAACACATGATTAATTAGCAGTTCCAAAAATCCATTTGGGTCATGCCATATAGAGCATTGTTTTGCCTTTCCCCATTATGATAACTAAGATAGCTATGCTCATCTGGCTTGGTGATTCATTGCTGCCACTTGAGCTTACCCTGAGGTCCTGTAAACCTATTATGTGTACATTTAATTTATTGCAAGTGAGCAACAGCTTCTCTAATTGAAAGATCTGGCATAATAAACAGAGAAAAACCAAAGGTTTTCAAATGTTTTGGTGTCTCTCTCAGTACTTTCCATCTTATAAACTCAGTGAAAGCCATGTCCTCTGGGCCCTAACATGTGGAGAATGTGGTTTTACACTTCTAATCCACTCAAGCATGCACATTTGCCTGACCTTATACTCCCTTCATCAATACTCAGCAAAGGAATATCGGGCATCTCTAACTTCGCTGTTAGTAGGCCATGTTTAAATAAATTTCTCATCCAACTAATCAAATAAATTTTAACACATTTTTTAAACACTGGAGCTTTTTAATATTCCATGTTAAACCTAGAATCTCTACGTGCAGTAGGGCCATATGGATAAACTCAGTCTGACCCAATTTTATTTTCTTCTACCATTATCCCACATCCTTAAATCCATTCCCACATGTATTCGTTAGGCTTCTGCTGAATGAATCAGCAAACTCATAATTTTAGTGGTAGTGCACCTCCTATGGACCACACTTTCTATCTCATCTTTAGGGGCTTGCTTAGCCGTCAATCTGGTTATGGTCTAGAGGCAACAATTGTGGAACTGAGGGACATTAGCTCCCTCTGGGAAGGTGAGATTAGTTTCCTCATGAAAAAATGGGGAGGGCAGGTCTGCAAGGTATGTGAATGCATTCTCTGCTGAGGGGGGGGAGATTAATTCTTCAGATAAAGTAAATCCCTCAGAATCTGAGGGTTCAAGGGCCTCATCATCCTGGTTCTCCCATACATCTCCATCCTAAATTTCAGGGTTCCACTTTTCCCCAACAAGTGCCCCTCACTTGACTGCTGACACTCTTCTGGCTGGGAATTAATTTGCTTTGTAAATCAGCCAAACATAAAATAAAGGTTGATTTTCTGCTACTTTAGCTCTTTTGCTGCTCTAGAGAAGACTCTCTTCCAGGGCACACTTGGAAACTTTCAAACTGTTGTTGCGAATCTGGATCTGGTTAATTTTATCACTGAGCTACTTATTTTCCTCTATCAATTTATCTAGAGATGCTAGGAGGAACTAGCCAAATCATTATTTCTTAATTTTTCCACATTTCTAAACATTTTATACAGAGGTTGCTAAATCCCTCGCTCCTCAAAAGAGGCGAATTAGGCAACTCAAATGGATCTATCTTCATAATACATCAATAGTCTGCACCAAGAATTATCATTCCTCTTCATCCTCTTCATGCCACCAGAGAGCCTTCAGTAACCCTAGGCTTCATTGGTTGGAGATCTGGCTCCAGAAACTACCAAGCCCACAAAATAAATTCATCCTTTAATTCTGTTTCTTTCTTTCTTGTCTTTCTTTCTTTCTTTCTTTCTTTCTTCTTTCTTTCTTTTTTTATTATTATATACTTTCATAAAAAGCATGGCAATGCTAATATTTGCAGTATTAGACCTGTGCTTCAGGTGGTCTTGGGAATCCCCGATCCTCTCATTCTGTTTCTTTAGAACCACTCCTGGTACTAAAAATCTGTATTAGTCGAGGTTATAAAGAAACAGAATCAATAGAATAAATATGTATCTATATATAGATTTAATGAATTTGCTCATGGGGTAGAGTCCAAGATATCCAACAATAGCCACACCAGCACTGGAGAGACTGAGATCCAGAGAAACTGCTCAGTCTACAAGGCTGGATATCTCAGTAGTCCAATTGGTGCTGAAGGCCAATGATTCCAAGAGATCTTCCAGTCTTAGTACAGGCCAGGATCCAAGGAGTTGATCACAGCAGCAAGACAAAACCACCAGTGAGAGAAAAGGCAAGTCACAGGAAAAAAAAGGACCAGCTCTTCTGCCATGGCCTTATATTGCCTTCCAGCAGAAGGTAACAGTTTCATTTAGGGTGCCATTGCCTTGAGGTAGTCCCATCTGAAGTTTGTTTCCTCATATTTGTTCATCCCTATCCAGTCAAGTTGACACCCAAAATTAAACCATTGCAAAGACCCTAGTAGGTTATTAGCATGATTCTGGTCATCATATCTGTCTTGGCTTTGTAAAATTAGATTGCATTATATTGTATCAAAGTTTTCTTTTTGTTTTGTTTTTGTTTTGTGTGTGTGTATGAATGACCTGTCTGCATGTAGGTTTGTGTACCCATGTCTTGTAATGCCACGAGGTCAGAAGACGGTGTCACATTCCTTAGAAAATGGAGTTAAAGATGGTTTCTAGCGCCATGTGGTACTGGGATATGAACCACAGGTCCTCTATAAAGCAGTCAGGACTCTTAACCACTAGGACCATCTCTCTGGCACTAAGTATCAAAGTTTTTTTCAGATATTAATAATCTTGGTTTTACACATAATTTTCATGATGGTCATTTCTAGTCCTATAATTTTAGAAATGGGAAGAATTGTACTCAATATTATTCAGTGCAATTCAATAATAGATAATTTCATTAGTTCCAAACATCTCATTTTATCACTAAAAATCTGGAAAAATTATCAGAAAGAAAAAGCCATGGTGATTATTAAGAATGTAGGATCAATAGTGAAGACAAATGTGTCAATTAACTGTCTTTGTAGAGTTTGTTATAATTGGTAAGCTTATTACTTTATGTCAATAGAATTCAAGATAACCAAAGCAATCTTCTTTTGAAATGGTAGAGAGATTCTGATTGACATGATCATGTGTTCACTGAATGTACTTGTGTCAAACCTACTTCATGCCAGATGGAATATTGCTTAAGGATCTGGGCTATCATTTCTACTCTATTATCAGTCAAACTTTAACGTTTTATTCAAAAATTATACTAAGGAAAACCACAAAAATGATATATTGAAGAATAATGATGTATTATTCATTCAAACTAAGTATAATAGATCATTTTAAGATGAAACGGGCAATTAACAGAATATATTTTGACATATTTTATTCAAAACTGAGTGTCTTCACATATCTGCATTTCTAATGGCATTCCTAAGGAATAAATGTCTCATTTGAAGGTCAAAAATAAGATAAGAGAATCTCAGGCTCATTAACATCTCTGAACATTTCTAGCACTGATTTAATAAATATCATGGAATAAATTGTGTTGTGTTCCTGAAAAATGTAGTCTTACAAAACCCAGTTTGCATTTTTATCTTTCCTTATTACCTGAAACTTTAATTATGTATGTGTTAAATATTTCAAAAGGTAAAGCATGTCACATGCACAAATGAACCGATGATATAAAATATGAAAAGCTATATTTGTAAGACACATAAATTTATGGTAAAAAGATAGAAGGTAGATAGGCAAATCTTCAAGATTGAATCCTTCAAAAAGGCCGGAAAAAAAAATATGGTACTCATCACCCCAAGTACAGTACTTGGAAAAAATATTTTTAAGACTGATTTATCCAACCAGAGAAGAAGCTCCATCTTCAAACACAAATTATAATTTATCCATAAAGAAGATACTGGATGGAACATATATTATAAATTAGTCACTTTTATTTTCTACAGCATAAAAAAGAATAAAATATGTAATGTATCAGAATCATAGCCATCTCTTGTACATTCTCAGTGTTCTTTTCTTTTTATAGAAATGTTAAATACAGGAATAGACGAAGGTCCATGAGAACTTGTTTGGGTTCTATTTTTGAGAATCATTCCCAATAATTTTTCTTTTGAGAATTGGAGTTCGCTGACAATTCTGTTTCCCTGGTTTAAGAAATCACAAAGACAGCAGGACATCTGAAAAAAAAGATAAAAAAAATCACTAAATTTGAGACTTTCACATATGCCTCATTTACCTATGAACAAGTTTATACATTGTCAACAAAGGACATGACTATTTAGATAAAGGATGGTTGACTAAGCAATTACACTTCTGCTACCTTTCAGACTTATTTGAATTATGTAAAGATCGTAATTCAGTCACTAAGCATCATAGATATGTAATACCATGTCAATCTGTATTTTGTAGCAAAATATCTATATGCAGAATTCACAATGGTTTGGAGAGTTAATGAATCGCTCCTGTATGCAGAAACAAAGGCAGCTCATTCAGTATCTAACTATTTCTTATAAACACTTTGATAGGACACAACATTTTTTGCATATTGTACTTCTTAAACATCCTAAATTTTTAATTGTGTGTTATTTAAAATCGTGTCAATTAATTCTAGACAAAAGTCTGCTTAGGAAAGAAAAACTTCTAGTGGCTGGAAAATGTCTAGGACATGAGATTTTTGATAATGAATGTAATTAAAATTAAATTTCAACTCAAACATTCATTTATATATGCCTTGCAGCTTTTTAGTAAAAATATCAAGGACACTTAATTTTTAAAGTAGTTTCCACAGATAACATAGTTTATATTTTGTAGCACATATATGACCACTTAATTGTGAAAAAAACAGTGCGAATTCTGCATATAATTAACCATTCTATTAATATTCATTAATGGAATGTGTCTTACTTAATCTTCCTCTTTTTTTTTTAAATTTATTTATTTCTGTATGTGTATGAATGTACCTGGCTTGCATGCAGGTTTGTGCACCAGTGTTGTGCAATGCCGCGATGTCAGAAGAGGGTCCAGATTCCCCGGAATTGGCAGTTCTCCTGGAATTGGAGTATTCTCAGACGGTTTTCTCGGCCCACCAGTGGGTGCTGGGGATCGAACCCCGGTCCTCTGTAAGAGCGGTCCGGTGCGTCTTAACCCCTTAGGCCATCTCTCCCCAGCCCCTCCCCCCTCTTTTTTTTTTTTTTTTTTTTTTTTTTTTTTTTTTTTTTTTTTTTTTTTTTTTTTTTTTTTTTTTTTTTTTTTTTTTTTTTTTTTTTTTTTTTTTTTTTTTTTTTTTTTTTTTTTTTTTTTTTTCTTTCCATGTGATCAATTCTAATGTAAGTAGCTTTTTAGTACAAGGTGTCATTTGAAATAAATAAGCTATGACTTGAGTGGTCAAGGTAGTCTCTCTTTACCTTCAACTTATGATGCTTGTACCTCCCTTTACCTTGTACTGCCTATATTCTCACCAAATTGCAGCATTATGAATGCAACACAATTCTATTCTCAAAAGACACTATAGAACAAAGGGATTTGAACAAACAACACATAGCAAACCTTAATATTACGTGTATCTACTCTGTTAATGTTCAGGATTCACCACTTTTTAATATTATTAGATTAAGGGACTTATGTCTAGGAAAACTTGTACCAGAAGCATATTCGAAGTAACGTCTTAACATATTTAGAAGAGAGTATTCACCGATATTCCAGACAAAGGATATCGAGTCTATTCAGATCTACGTATATGAAAGCGCGGATACGAGCCAGATATATTGTCAATGTTCACATATGCTGTGAGATTCATGTCGGATAGGTGAGTGGAGAGTAGACATAGGATAGAGATAAAATCAGCTATCAAGCAGAGTATAGCTTGAGTAGTTAGGGCAGCCGACCAGTGTTCTTCTTTCAGGTGAGAGAGCTGTCGAAACATACTTATGAAGCTCATATAAACTAGAGCAAGGTTCAGTCAATAGGACAAGCAAAACTGAATAGGTATTTGAGGAAGTTGGTACTGATGAAATAAAACTCTGTAGATTGTGCAATTAAAACATTTACTGAATTCCTTACCTATAGTAACTACCAATGAATATAATCTGATTTGATATTGTCGAACAGAGAGAGTATCGTTTCAGGTGAGGGTATAATTGGACAAATGAAAGAAGAAGATATATAAAGCTGGTTCGAGGAAGTGAGCCAAAAAAAAAAAAATAAGAGCATCATATGGAGTATCTTGTGAACTCACTACTACCAGAGGCAGAGGCAGGCGGATCCTTTGGAGTAGCTCTCTAGGAGTCAGAGCCTCCTCTAGCAGAGGGTGAGTTTGGCATACAGGACAGCTCGGGCATACAAGGGACAGCACGTATTCAGAATCGTGGTAAGCGGTAGAGCTAGTCATAGGGAGAAAAAGCGAAAATATACTGGCATCGTGGAACTTTGTATATTACTGAGGCATATTTGTTGAATTATGTATTAATCGTCTCATACGTTATCGGCACTATCGTTCAAGCTCGTGTTGATAAGAGTGGAGGACAGATACGCGAGCTTAAGAGAAGCCCACCTAAATAGGAGCAATTATGAGTCACACAAAAGTGCAGTGTGTATATACAGCCAGCGACCCCAGGAAAAACGGAGATGGCA
This sequence comes from Rhizomys pruinosus, assembly GCA_009823505.1. Classification (NCBI taxonomy): domain Eukaryota; kingdom Metazoa; phylum Chordata; class Mammalia; order Rodentia; family Spalacidae; genus Rhizomys; species Rhizomys pruinosus. The sequence goes on from VZQC01012550.1 coordinate 433,131, forward strand.
CACTCAGAGAGCCTCTAATAGTTTTTATGTGTTTGTTCGATTAATAATATTTTTATATTATTCTTAGAACTCGTAAGATGAGTGAGAGGTGGAGTAGAGTTATCTAGTGAGTGAAGTGTCTTAGATTTCTCAAAGGAAAAGGGTAACTCATACATTGGATAGTTTAAACATTTAAACAAATTAAATAATTTTGATGTGAATTATAGGTTAATTCTAGCTTATGAAAACTTTGGTTATAAACTCATATGAGTAGGCTACTAGAATTAACTCTCTATGCATTCATATATTAAAAGGAAATAATAATATTTTGAAAGAATTTATATTTGTCTTGTCTGCAAGGTTTACATATGTGTGTGTTTTAATGTCTTGTACATATCTACTGTACCACATTCCAGAGCATTTTGAGTCTATTGTGGCATGGAAATGAAACATAATTTGGTACCTAAGATGATTGATAAAATGGACTTTCTTCTAAAGTTAATGTAGAAGGCTTTCTTTCTGTTTCTCTCTTGATTAATGTTTCACCATTACAATAAGTGGAATAAATATTTAACGACATTTAATTTTGCCATTAGCTGATACTAATTTCTTAAATTCGTGAATAGAAAATAATAAAGAGTAAAACAAAGAGTTTGATATACTTAGTGGTTTCTATAGAGTGAATGTGGGGATGCATGGTTTGGGAAGGTTATTGAAGATGAAGTTGGAAATGTCTTCAATTGAATTGGTGCCATTAGGTAAGAGATCCCTAGAGGAACTGCCTTGTCAATTTCTACTTTGTGGGATTAAAGCAAGAAGACCTCTTTCTATGAACCAGGATGTGGAAACAACCTGATTCCTCTTTTCCACCTTAATCTTAAGAATTTATTTCTTTCCTGTACTGGTGCAAAATAAATGTCAAATTATTCTAGTCCGTACAACGTTTATGGCATGCAGATCTTACTATTTCCCCAGTCTATGAGCAAGATTTTTATGTAGTGAAACTACTAGAAAAAGATGAAAAATGAGGGTTTGCTTTAATAGAACTCATGAAGAGTAAATCTAAGTGTGTTAGTATTATTCTCTGTACAAGTTGTATTAGAATCTTAGAATATCTGGGATATTGGATGGAACCATCTTTGACTTGCTTTGAGGAATTATGCTTCATTTTATATTGTGAATAGTTTGTTTATGGGTAGCGTTTTTAAACATCACATCTGAAACTGTGGGGCAAACACATGCTTGTGCATGTACTCTTGGTACCTGTACTATAAATGGGAAAAACAGAACCTGACGCAAGAGTTAGGACAGCGAATGCTTCATGCTCAGGTGTGCATGTTTTTAATTGTTTTTTCATGCTTTTGACACTAGATTTATGAATGTGTACAACCATTGTGCGGAAGTCGCATATCTACCTCTATGTGGAGCTAAGATATGTCACACTCGTTGAGAGATTAGAATACCGCCCATTAAAATCAGCCCGTCAGTGCATTGACCAAAAGCAATAATATGTCTTTTCTTTGATAATAAATGTATACATTTGTGTAACAGATAAGAGATAATGTACAAAAGATCAAATTTGGCTAGTATTGGTGGTGATGAAGAGTATTGTAGTTGGTACCGCGAAGATGCAACCATCAGAAGTGTTGTACGCTGTCATTCGAGTGATATTCTATCTAGAGATCACAGCATCTATGAGGTTGAGAATAGTTCTAACGATTTTAAAGCTAGGCTCTGATGACACACATCTAATTACTGGTCATAGCTATCTCTTGGACCGACCACTTGGAGGGCTTAATTATTAAACGTTTACATTGTCAATTTTTGGTGCTGTGTTACACATACTATGTGAGGCTTGCGCTGAGTCTAAGCTTTGAGTTCGTAGTATTTGGACACAACCGGTAATATTGAAGGCCTAACTGGGGAGAATTTGACCCTATCCATTGGACTTGGGTATACACCTGTGTGGTGGCTATTGCATCTATAAGCTGGGCTTTTTCTTCTATTGTTGGGTCTTTTTTACAGTGGTGGGAGGGCCTGCCACAGAGTGTTGTGTGGCCCCTGGATTTGGTTTGTATAAGAAAGCAGGTTGGGCAATGGGGCCAGTGGATCAAGTTAATAAGCAGTGTTCCTCCACGGAGTCTATTTTCAGCTGCCTGCCTCTGGGTTTCCTTTCCTGAGTACGCTTGGACTCCTAAGTGACAGACTGTGATGAACCTAGGCGTTCATTGGTCGATCACAATATATGACACTCAGAATAACCCTTTCTTTCCAAAATGGTTGCGCTATTGGTTAGAGTGTTCTGTAAACAGCATGGAAACAAAAAATCTAGATAATACATGTGGCTCCTGTGTCAAAAGTGGTTGTAATTGTTTCATGCTCCTTAGTGTGCCAACTGGATTTACCCCAGATATGTGAAGGGTTTTGTTTTATGTAACGACAATGGACCCCATATATTTGGAAATGGTAGATGACCACAGGAAATGAAGTCTTTCAGGCAGTTGCCGGGTTCTCAGAGCTTGCTCATATGAGACTCACTATAGTGAAGATAATATACACAAGTCCTTGGTAATGTGAAGCTAGACAATATCCTAGTTTAGAGCTGGAAAATGTGTAAGAAACCCCTTACCTGAGGAAAGTTTGGCCACCAATGTCTGCTAGGAAGTGAAGTCAGTCTCCTTGAGAATGAAACTTTTGGCGATAAGGGTCACCCAATATCGTGGTCCACAACCCACACATACACATACACAGTAACATACAGATATCAGAGTGCATGAAATTGGATGGAGAAGTGTGGAAGAGAGTGCAACATTCAAGAAGAACCAAATCAAAATATGAACAAATATTTGTAGAAATTTGCGAGGCTGAAGTGATGGCTAGTGGTTAAGAGCGTGACCGCTTCTTACAGAAGGACCTGGGTTCGATCCCAGCACCCTACATGGCAGCTGAGAACCGTCCCTGAAACCTCCAATTCCAGGAGAAACTTCCAGTTCCAACCTCTTCTGACCTCGCGGCATTGCCGAACGGGTACACAGACTGCATGCAGACGGAAGTACATTTGTACACATACAGAAATTAAATTAATGGCCAGGCCTGGTGGCGCATGCCTTTTAATCCTAGCACTGGGAGGAGAGCACGCGGTCTCTCTGAGTTCGAGGCCAGCCTGGTCTTGGATGGACAGAGGTGTTTCGCTCCTTGGCTTCAAGACAATTTAGAGCTAACAGGGAGAACCCTGTCCATCAAAAAGAACCAAACAAAAAAAAAAAAGAAAAAAAAGGAAATTTGCAGCTCAATTAAAACATTCATATGAGAAAGACTAAGACATGATTTACACACATTATGACAAGCCAATGTGCTTTACAAAGAAGTACACACTGAAGGCCAGGCATGTTGGTGCACACATTTACTCCTAGCACTTTGGAGGCTAGAGGCAGATCTTTGTGAGTTCAAGGCAGCCTGGTTCACAGAGAGAATTCCAGGCCAGCTGGGACACAGGGACAGACCCTTTGTCGAAAAGACCAAAAAAAAAAAAAAAAAAAAAAAAAAAAAAAAAAAAAACCTGAAAATACCTATAGGTTTAAGTCCAAAACATGTTTGGGATTTACATTTGACACAGCAGACTACCAAACAGAAATAAGAGGTCAAAGAATTGATGATATAGTTAAATTCTGTGCAAAACAGTAAAACTTCTGCATTAAGTATTTTTAAAAAGACTGAGAATAAGATACAAGACATGTATGTCAGAGTGCATGAGCCCTGGCAGGGCAGGGAACGGGAATGGGTCTAAATTGGATTAATAATGTATCAAAATCGCATAAAATCTTCGGTAAAAAGAAATAAAACATGTTATAATTAATTTTTAATTGATTTGTAAATGGTGTTTAACAATAATTTTTCAAGTCGTCTACAGCACATTATACCTGTTTCTCCCTTGTCAATCCCCCTTACCTCACCCCTCACAGTTCACACCTGCTGCAGTTCCTGCTAGAGTCCATTACAGTAAACTCATGCTCACTCCTTAGTGTCCGCTCCTTCACGGAGCTATCCAGAGTCTCATTTCTAAAACAGGCCAGGTCTTCTTCTCACCTGACCACCATCTGTTGACAATATTTGTTCAGCCAAGGTTGGGCTCTGCTACGAATTTCTCCAGTTTGTGTTGGCTTTTGTTTAACTGAGCTTTGCATGGGTTCTTGTGCATGCTGATACCAATGCTATAGTTTCATATGAACAGGGTCCTAGGAGCTTGTAGGATTTATTTCCTTTGGTCTGATATCCCTCCCTGGTTCTTATAATCTTTCTTGCGAGTGTAGATCAACCCATCCATGGAACCACACCCTGTAGACTCCCAATCATGTTTGCCCATTTGGCCTTTTTGTGATTCATGTCCTTCTTGAATCAGAGCTTCCTTGTTATATAATGCTTGGGTCTTTGTGTGTTAGAATCAATTGTAGAAGTGTGGGCCTTTGGACATGAGGGGATTCAGGCACACATATGGAGCCACATGTCCTCATTTGTCCAGTTGTGCACCTCGGGGTGGTACTTGGGTCTCTAAGTCGAGAGAAGAGGCAGATGCTGTCTTGGGTTTTGAGTTGTTGGTCCTGGATATTTGTCTGTAAATGTAAATACTTTCTTTCGTAAGTTGTTAAAATGTGGCATAGACTGGCAGTATCTACCTTGTGAACCTGTCTATTAGACTTTAATGGGGCATTATTCATTCCAGCTGTGCGTATCTGGCTATGTTAACAACACCAAAAATGAGTTTCCTTCCACTGAGTTGGCTTTAGGTCCAACTGGTTAACCATTGATTTCCCCCAAAGAAGTGCTGTCATTACACAATATCGTATAGCTGTGTGGTCTAATTGATGTGTTTATTTGGTCTTGAAGCTTGTGTTGGACCATTAATTGATGTTATTCCTTTGTGGCTTGCATAGTGGGCTCTCCTTCACAGGAACCACTCAAGGCAACATTTCTCCTGTCTGGCACTGGTTTCTTGACATGCAGCCTTCATCTTTCCATATGTACTCATGTAGAATGTATTATGTGTGTAATTTTTGCCACACCCATAGATTGTTAGACTAATTTAATTCTCTCAGGTTTTTTCACCCTAGAAAAGCCATTATTTATTCTTTTTCCTTTCCTTTACGTCTCTAACATTCTCTGTCTTCTTTATGTGTTTCCCCCATTTCTCCCTTGGTATTACCAGTCTCTTATGGCAAGCTTTTCTTTTGCTCCTTTTTCCACTTGTCCCCCATTTTCCCTCTATACTTTTCTCTCCCTCTCATTTAGATCCTCTGATTTATACTTGTCATCTACTAGCCTTTTGTCTCCTGTTCCCTCTTTCCCTTTACCTTCATGGTTCCTTTTCATTTACACAGTTCCTGCAGTTACATCATGGTATATACTTACTTACTTTTCTAGTTTGCTTCTCCACTGTTGTGCTGGGTGCAAACATTTCATTTCTGACTGAGACTGGAACTTGGAGATGGAAAGGTTGTGGTATTTGCTTCATTATCTCTTCGCCCGTGTTATAAGTTCATTAATGGTTTTCCTGAAGGGAGCCCAAGTTAAGAACTCAGAACAGGAACCTGGAGGCCAGAACCGAAACCGAAGTCAAAGGCCTAGTTATAGGATTGTTTTTCTGGTTACTGACCACTTACCCTGGTCCTGCACAGCCTGCTTCTTATACAATACACAACTACCTGCCGCTCAGGGCTCCTTAGCACAACCCCTTGGAGGGCTGGGCCCTCCACATCACTCAACAATCAAGAAATACTCCACATAATTGTGGCCATAGGCGAGTCCAATGGAGCCAATTACACAACTGAGTGCTCCCTCAACCCAAGTGTGGTTTAAAGTTTGATTACCAAATAGCTTATTTCCAGCATTACTCTTACATTATATGATATTTGGTACTTTTTAGAAAATCCACAATGAGTTTGTTTATTATCATAATCCTGTTTTTTATTTTTTCTCGGTTTGTTTAGTCTTTGTAGACTCACTTTAGGCAATAACAGCTTCTAGATCATTTATTTTTTATATTTTTCAAGTTTTTTTCTCATGATTTTCATCTTTTTTTTATATATACATCTAGTTATTTTAGAACTCTCATTTGTCACTGTTTCAATTAATCATCAATTAATCATTCACCTCTCTCTAGTTATTTGAGGGAACTTAAGTTTTTGGCTTCCAGGGGACCTGTTGTTATTGCAGATGGAAAACTTGGGTGAGAAGACAGATTATTACATTTTAGGAGGTGGTGCATGGAGTTATTTTTCTTATAGTATAATTAGGGGATGATCCTTTGTGTATAGAACGCCAGGATGGTATGAGTAGGATTGGTCAACAGTGGTTAGGTTAAATTTTGTTATTTTCATTTAAAGAGGTCTCCACATCTTGCTTATTACAATGTGGGGTTGTCATTGGAAGGGATTAAAAATTTTGGATTAAGTTTAAATGAAATCCTACTCTCTGATTGTTTGTTACCTTTTTTCCTGTGCAACTACTATCTGATTAACAATGTTTTCCTACATCTGGATCTGGTAGGTTTCTGCATTTTTTTCTTGTCATTTTCAAGAGTTTTCTTGTTTTACAATTGAAGTCCTTTGATCTATGGTTATTCAAGTTTTTTGTAGCAAGGTGAAATGTTGGGGTTTTAGTTTCAATTCTCCTACAGTGTGATTCAATGTTTTTCGACAGCATCCTTTTGGATAAAAGAACACTGCCCTTCATACATTGATAGCCTGTCTGGTAGGATTTTTCCTTTGGGCCAGAGTAGGGAGTGTTCCATGTTGTTTGTTTTTTGTTAAATTTGCATGTCTTCAAAGTCTTGTGTTCTTCTACATTTTTTTCATTTTTGATTCTTTATTTTTGTGCATTTATACCTATGGCTTCTTTTCTTTTCATTGACTGTCATTCTTTCTGAATTTTTTGATTGTTTTTGATAATCTGTTTATTGTATATCCTATTCTCTATTCCGCATTACTTCTTTTTGGTCTTAAGAGTTTCGGTTCTTTGAATATTCGGGTCTTTTGTATTTTTTTCTTATATATTATTGATTTTTTTTTAGGTTTTTTTTTTTTTTTTTTTTTTTTTTTTTTTTTTTTTTTTTTTTTTTTTTTTTTTTTTTTTTTTTTTTTTTTTTTTTTTTCCCTTTAATTTTTTATCTTCTTTGGGTTAGTGTATGTTCATTTTTTTCTTATACTATATTTCACAATACTGTATACAAATCCATGAGCATTAATGGACATCCTTACATCTTCCTGCGTGCTCTTCCTCAATCTTATATCAATTGACCATCATAAATTATTCATTGTAGAGATCTTTAAGCTCTTTGAATATTTCCACGTGGACAGAGGATACTGCACTATTTGGATAACAATAATGACAACATTATTTAGACAGTCATTTTTTGTTTCTATTAGTATTCGCGGGGCTTTTTTCGAACATGAAAACAAATACTTTTGTCTTCATTCTCAAATACAATCGATTGATTCTCTTCACCTATTTGCAAATGAAAAATATTATATATCTTTTGCTATAAAGGTATTAATCACATCGTATGCTATCTACATAAAAATGTATACACCTAGAACCTTGAGTAAGAGTAATTAAACTCAGTGTATTATATTGGCCCAAATACAGTTATAAATAAACATAAGCAATTCAAGAGATGAATTAACAAATAATGCCAATGGTAGTTCATAGCAATTAATTGTTTCTCTTGATGCTATATACAAATTTCTAGTGTCAGTGACTATGAGTCTAAGAATCACCACCATACATTTATTATAGGAAGGGTTTATAAGAAAAGTTGAACTACAAATCAAGAGGTCACATTAGTGGAACATATTTTCATTTAATAAATATGCATCATACAAGTATGTTCTTATTTTTCTTTTTCTTTTAATTTTCTGTTTGTTTGAGATTGTCTTGCTATAATATCTCATGATTCTTCTGCATCAGGTTCTTGTGTTAGGTTTACAAGTGTGCATCAAAATGGAACAGACTATATTAATGCATATTTCTAAATGCATCACATGGGGGGGGGAAACACTCTGTTTTAGTTTTAGGATTTTCAGCTTGAATTTCCTATTCTTCAACATAGACAGTTTTGTTAACTACGTGAGAAAATTTGTCTTTTAAAATGTGTGTATCTCCCAAAAGGCCATTGGAGAAAGAACAGAATCTTCAACCTATGGTGCCCCAAACCCTGGAATGAAATGTAATTAGATCCTTATCTCTTATCCTAGGGAAAACTGAATTTCAAATGGAATAAGGACCTCAACATAAGACCAGATAACTTGAAAACTGATTGAGGGAACAGTAGAGAGTATGATTCAACATATAGTCACAGGTAGAGATTTTATAAATAGGACTCTGATAGCACAGGAAATAAAACTGATTGTCAAATGGTATCTCATGAAAAAAGCTCTGTACAAAAAACAAAGGAACTATCAACCAAGTATAGGGTCCACCTATAGAATGGGAGAAAATTTTGCTATTTATATGCTGGCTAAACTTATTTGTCTGTTATAGATAGAACAGCAACTAGGAAAAAAAGCCCAACAAAAAATAAAAAACCAATTATTAAAAGGACTACAATAAACAAATAGGGATTCTCAAAGGAAGAAATTTACAATATTACGGAAACTTTGGTCGCACGCACACTCACTCAACTTCCTTAAGCCATATAGGAAGTGAATATTAAAAAGTAACTCTCTTTGAAGATTCCATCTTTAAGTCAGAATGGCCATTGTCAAGAATACAAATGACAATAAGGACTGACTGGCACAGATGTGGGTAAAGAGAAACTTCTGCACACCACTAAGGGGAATGTAAGCTACTACAGTCACTTGAGAAATCATTCTGAAGGTGTCTCAAAAACTAGAAGCCTATCTACCATAACCCAACTATGCCACTTCCCCACATAGTCTCAAAGGAGTCTACATCGTGCTACAGAGACATACTACCAATCCTGTTATCTGCTGCTCTACTCATATGTTTAGCTAAGAAGTGGAGGCAGCCTCAGTGTTCATCAACTGAATAAATGGCACTAAGAAATGGAGGCAGCCTCAGTGTTCATCAATTCCGAACTTGAGTAAATAGCTAAGAAGTGGAGGCAGCCTCAGTGTTCATCAACTGAATAAATGGCATGGTCAGTCATTTACATACACCCAATGGAATTGTATTCTTCATAATGAAAATTAAAATTATGAACTGTTCACGTAAATGGATGAAATTGGGAAAATATATACCCAGTTTAGTAACCCATGTCCAGAAGGACAAAAAAAAGTGTATCTCAATTGGCCTTGGAGAAGAGGGCTCAGTAGTTAAAAATACTTACTGCCTCTTGCAGAAGACTTGGGTTCAACACTAGCAACCCCACGTGGGCTAGCGATCATTTCTAACTCCAGTTTGAGGGGATCAACACCATCTTCTGACTCTATGGACATTGCATTGAGAGGGTCATTTACACTAACATGTAAGCAATATACTCAATAAAATAAACATTATAATACATCAATATTTTAGCATGTGTACATCCCTTTGTACTACGTTCTTGCTCAGATTTTGTGTAAAAATATCTTCTGAGAGCTTTCTAATGTACATATCTCATCATGGGAGGATAAAATGAAGTGTACATTGTTTATCAAGGAGATGCAAGTGATTTAAGTAAGAATGATAGCCTTTACACACAAAGTTTATTATTAAAGGCTGTTTCTTACACTTTTCTACAGCTGTTATATACACCTAACAAACCTCAAAACGTCAGTGGCTTAAAACAACATAATTTATTCTTACATTTCTGTGGATCAAAAGTTTGAAGTGGGAATGGCATTTTTTGGTATTATAATATAGCCCTTGTGGTTTCTACACAGCTTGTGATTCCTTCTCTTTCTATAGTCTTTAGGGATGTTATTTGGTCCTATTGCTCTTCTTTTTGTTTTAGTCTTTTTTTTTTTTTTTTTTTTTTTTTTTTTTTTTTTTTTTTTTTTTTTTTTTTTTTTTTTTTTTTTTTGTTGTTTTCTTGGAAATTTTATCATTTAAACCTCATTTGAAGGCACTTAAATGTACAAGCATGTTTCCTTTTCAGATTGCTTTGTATACATCAGACCGACAGAGTTCAATCAAAATAAGGCCACAAATTTAAGGCAGATCTCTACCAATCTTTATTTATCTGAAGCCTGCTTTTTCCTTTACCATGTACGATTCAGTTTTGTGGAATTAGGTTAGGGGAAATACTATGCCAGTAGAGGCACATAAGATAACATGGGGGTACTAGATATTTTAATTGATATTGTTTACAATTTTAGCTATAGGGTCATAGGACGTTAACAATGTTGTGATATCTGTGCTAAATACAGGGCAACAGAGTTGTACATCATGAAACTATCAGGTAGCAAAATTTCTCTAAGCCATACTATGTTTTTTAGATTTTTTTGATATTAATTTATTTATTATGTGTTTTATTGCATGTGTATGTGTGTACCATGTGTATGCCTTGTGCTTGCATCAGATCTTCTGTGAGCTGTAACAACAGATGATTGTTAGCTATCATATGGGTGTTCAATTAAGGTGAGCCAATCAAAGGCATACACTGACTGTACTAGAAGTATGCTGGTCCAAAGTGGCTCCTTAATCTCTGAGAGCCTTCTCTCCAGCACTGCTATGACAGTGGCACCCTACTAAATATTATCCTAAAATATCAAGGACACAAATTAATCCATGGCTGTTAGAGAAATAATATGAAATAGAACATAAATCACCAGAATTTCCAGAGTAACTATATATTAAGTATAAACAACTATAACACAAATAGGAAATTATGATACAAAAAAAAAAAATTATTTATTTTTGGGGTCAGCATAAATTTTGTTGATCTTTAATTTGAGCCTCATGTAGTGCAGCAGTTGTCAGTCCTGTCATTGTTGGAAATAATTTTCACTCATAGTCCTCCCATCTTCTCTGGCTCTTACAATATTCCTCTCTATGCTCTCTTCCATGAGAGTTCCATAGAACCTTGGAGAGAGGATGAGATGTAGATGTCCCATTTGTGGCTGGGTGCTCCTCAGTCATTTATTCTTTGCATTTTCACCAGTTGGGTTTTCAACATTTACCACTACTTTATATGAACAAGAAAGTTTCTTCTTTGAGATGAAGTCTGAGATAAACTCTAACCTACTAAGTCGGAAGAAAGATAGGAGATTTAGTAAAGTATTTGGTACAAATGATATTCACTTGGGAAAATATCAGTAGTAGGTCCAAACCCGGGTCTTGGAAGCTCCGCAAAAATGGGTTATGCCCAAATTCACAGTACTAGGCAAATTTAAGCAAGAATAGACACATGATTCCTCCTGCAGAGCAGGGCTTAAATCAATAAAAACTAGTTTGGCTATCAACTTAACCCATGTGAAACTATTATACCCATGACCATATCTTGCTACATTAGTCATTATTGCAGTTCATTGGGTTCACAATTGGATATGCCTATTGATGTCTTTTTTTTTCCTGGTAGCTTCCAGGACTGTGAGAGTTATCCTAGTTAAGGTCCAAACTGCTGCACTCCTAAACACACAGGAAATGTGGCTGCTCACACAAGACCTTCACTTAGATTAAGCCAGTCAGCCTGCAGTGACAAGGGGTACATGAATCCTCACACATAACTGAGGAGCTAATGATTAGTTGATGGCATCTGAGCGTTGAGAGATCTAATTATCTTTAACTGTTGTGACTTCCTGGTGGAGGGTTCATTTTTCCTTCCTCCAGTTTAATTGGCCCAATTACAAATGTAGTTAATGGACAACACAAATTGGAACCTATGAGTTATAAGAAGAAGAGGGAGAGAGATTGGCATAGGAGTGTGGAGAAGAGAGAGGAGAGAAGATGAGAGGAGAGAGAGACGAGAGAGAAGAGAGATCATTTGAAGATGGAGTAGGGAGATTATCAATAATCCAGGAGGAGTTGGGATTGCATGTGATAAAATCCATTGATTGTATTTTCATCTCCAGGAAAGGTGTTCAGTCCTCTCATACTTGGGGTGCTNCTACTTTCATGTCTCTTTTTGCTTTTCTTTTTTCGCCTTTGGCCGTCTCTTTTTGTCTGCTCTTCCGGTATTGCGACCCTGCTTTCCTTTTTGGTCCCAGTTAAACCATTTTCTTGTGAATCACCTTTCTGTGTTTCTTCCATTTCTTTTCTTTTCTTTTCCTTTTTCCTTTTCTCTTTCCATCCCTTCACCTTACGTTTGTGCCTATCCTTGAAATTGAGAAGATTGGTGTTTCTTGCAGACACCATATAATAGAAGGCTTTTGGTTTTTCCCTAATAATCTAGTCTCCCAGTGCTATGTCCTAAATGCCCCCTTTTTTGGATTGGGGAGTTTTCAAGCCCATTTATTTAAAGTTCAGGTTAACATCGCACGATGGTGTTTTTTTTTTTTTTTTTTTTTTTTTTTTTTTTTGTTTTTTTTTTCTTTTGTCCCTTTCCAATATTACCTATTATCCATTTGGAAGACTTTTTTAAGTCTCTAAATAATCATCATTCTCACTCAAATAATGTTCCCCTACTCCTAAATGTTTATTTTTTATGTGTATATTTTTAAAATTTTAAATTAGTGTCGTTTTTCCCAGGTGCTGAGGGATAAGTGGGCCTCCTCTCTTCTCTCTTCTGCCCCTTTGCATTGCCCCTTCAAGCATTTTTTTCTGGAGAGTTGGTTTTCAAGACAAAAATGGTATTCTAAAAATCCAAACACATCTTCAAGATTCTATCATCTCTTGCTTATCATCATGGTTTTTTGTCTTGGAAAATTCTTCTCTCTCCTTCAACAGCTGTAAGTGACATTTTTGGTTTATGCGCTGGGTAAAGTATGTCCCTGGGATTATTTGGGATCCATAGTTCCCTTTAAGAAAAAAAACATAAATAAAACACTGGGAATGATATTTGCGTTCCATGTTTTGTTTTCTTCTCTTGCTTTCCCATGTTTCATCATCATCAATCCATGGCGTGGTATGGGCGAAAAGTCTTGTAATTTCTGAATGGGTTGTCCCCTTTGTAAGATGGTGACTTGTTTTTTCTTTTGTGGTCGTCAGAAATGTTTATTTTTAATATATTCTTGTTTTTGGGGGCATCTAGCATTTTTGACTATGATATGTGGCAAATGGGGGGTTTCTTTGTCCTGAATCTTGTGTCTAGGTGGAGTTCTATGTGCTTTTCTTGTATTTGAATGGTTTGTCTATTTTTAGTTTTTTGGGAAGTTTTTCATCTATTATTCTGTTTGAAGAGGTAAGATCCCTGTGCAATACTATTCTCTTGAGATTTTCCTACGTGTTCATAGTCTCTTCTTCTACGTTCCGCTATTCTCCTATGAATGAGGGAGGTTGGAAATCTGTTTTCCACATCATAGTTGTCCCCTATTTCCCTTGGCCTCCTGTATGTTCCTGGTTTGTTCCACGTTTGTGTAGGTGTAAATTTTTCATAAATCTTTATATATTTTTATTTGAGGAGTGTTGTAGGTAGTTGCTCCTGTGGTGTTATCTCTCCAGATCTGAATATTCTTTTGTTCCCTTTTCTGCTTGGTTCTTGCTTCCCTGCGTTCCTCCATTCCTTCTATTTCTGTTCTTGTGTCTGGAGGCTTTTAACCGTTTCCTATTTTCTTTCCTGGTTGGATAAGGTGTTCTATCTTCCTTCCTTTTTCATTTTCATTCATTCACATTTCATCCGTGGGGGAATTTCTTAAATATATAATCCATTTGCTTTTTTCTATATATAAATTATGCCATTTTCCCCCCCATTTTTCTTTTAATAGTTTTTCTCAATCTCTTCTTGGGTGCTCCTTATTGGTGTAGTTTTAGCCTCCTTTTTTTCTCAGTGGTTTCCTACTTTTTTTCTTAACGTCTTCCTTCCTTAAGTTTTGTTTTTTTTCTCCTCCTCTTTTTTTTTTTTTTTTTTTTTTTTTTTTTTTTTTTTTTTTTTTTTTTTTTTTTTTTTTTTTTTTTTTTTTTTTTTTTTTTTTTTTTTTTTTTTTTTTTCTTTCCTTTCTCTTTTAACTTCTCTGAAGTGCTTCCTTTAGAAGTTTGTTCCCAGTGTATCCCTCTAAGGTGGTCCCGTTTTTAATTTTTAGTTTTCATTTTGTCTTTTATCTCTTTAATTACCTTTCTCTTGAAGGTCGTCTTTTATGTTTCTTTAAAGTGATTTTATCTTGCATAGGTCTTGCCAATTATCCTCTAAAGTCTGTTTTCTTCTTTCTCGTGCTGGGTCCACCTCCAGGGGGGATCTGATTGGTGTTGTGTTCCCCCCCCTGCTACCCAGGTTTTGCCTCTCAGAATAGTCCCTTGGGTGGTCGGAATTAATCCTGCACCTTTTCCTCCCCATGTTGGTCTTCTTCGTCTCCTCACCTGGCCATGGTTGGGTGGGGGGTTTGCCCTTTTGTGATTCAAATCTCAAAATATGAGATGCCTTTTTCAGTTTGGTTGAAGGCGGAAAGCCTTTTTTTTTGATTTTTGGTGTTTTTTTTTTTTTTTTTTTTTTTTTTTTTTTTTTTTTTTTTTTTTCTTTCTCCTTTCCTTCCCTCACTTCCTTTTCCCCCTCTTTCTCCTGTCCCAATGCCTTTTTTTGTTTTTTTTTTTTTTTTTTTTTTTTTTTTTTTTTTTCTTTTTTTTTTTTTTTTGTGTTTTTTTTTTTTTTTTTTTTTTTTTTATATTTTTATGCCCCTTTTTTTTTTGTGTGTTTGTTGTTGTTTTTTTTTTTTTATATGCCTTTTTTGCCTTTTTTTAAATGCGCCATTGCCTTTTTTTTTTTTTTTTTTTTTTCCCCCCATTCCTTCCCTCCTCCGGTGTTTAATGGAGGTCTGACTTGGTCCTAGTTTTTTCTCCAGGCTTTGCCCCCTTTTGTTTTTATATATATGTGAAATACTGCAAGTCTGCATACTCTTCTCGCATCTCCTGATTACATGCGATATAGTTTCTATCTCTTAAGCATTCTCTTAATCCACTGGTACGGTGCGAGTGCTACATCTTCTTTGCGTCAAGGCCTAGTTGCTGTTGGCGGGGGGGGGTATATCGCTTCTCTCTCTTATAGTTCAAGATAAAAGCAAAAGGATCCTTAGTGGAGCCCTACAAGCTACATACAGCGGGGTAACAAACCAACACCTAAGCTTTTTTTTCTTTTAGTGTTAGCTATAGGCGTTTTGCTTCTTCATTCGCGTCCCTTGTTGTCCCTCCCCGGCTCAGGAACCCCATGTGGCCCTCTGTGCCCTGACTCACTCAAAAGGCCAGGATCCCCTCCAACTTGTGACTAAGGGGTGGGGGCGGGGCCGCCCAGCCGGGTAGCCCATGCTTTGGGTGGCGGGGAATTGAGGAATGTGGGGTCTTAGGGGCCGCCATCCCACTGGGTGCCCCCCTTTGACACAACTCCCAGCAAATCCAATTGGGTCCCTACACAAACAACTGGGGGATCAATGACCCTGATTGTACCATTTTCTGGAGTGGTGGCTGGCTTGTCCTGTGCCCTGCCCGGCTCAGGAACCCAATGTGGTGCCTGTGCCTGACTCCAAAGCCAGGACACCCTCTCACTTGTGACTATGGGGTGGGGGCGGGGCCGCCCAGCTGGGTAGCCATGCTTTGGCAGGAATTAGGAGTTGGGTCTAGGTCTGCCAGTCACTGGGCTGCGGGGGTCGTAGAGAGGTGGTAGGCAAAGAGCACCCTCTCCAGTTTCCTTGCTGCCGAAGATTTTCACTCTGTCGGCCCGCGACAGAGTTGGGCTGGGGAGAGTAAGTGCACTACCAAACCGAAAGTTACCCCAAGGCAGGTAGTCGAGTCAGAGTGTTACATCTCAAGCTCTCTTTATTGCAGGTTTTATAGAGGCTTATATAAGCCGTGCTGCCTTCCCTACTGGGGTATGTGTCTCTTCCTAATTGGTCCTTTTAGGAGGCTTAATTTACAAGTCCCTAGTTGATCCAATCCCTTCCCTTCTTAGCATAGTCCTTAATTATCATGTTAGTATGTGAAAGTAAAGAAGTGAAACTAGCCTTCCTTGCTCGATGGGTGGGGGTGAGTTCGCGAAACCTTAGCACAGGCTTTCAGGCCTATCTTCTCAGCCTATCTATCCGTGCCATCATTTCCCCCTTTTTGTTTTTATGTGGCCAATAGCTGTCCTGTCTTAGGTAGGGTTGGTGGCCGTTTTAAACTGGGCTCAGCTCGTACCAAACCCTACCCTTAACCACAACCCCAGTCCTTTTGGAAGTATATAGTCAGTCAATTCTGAGCTCTATCCCCTTTTTAACTAATGTCTTAGTAGCTATTTAGGGTGCCATACTATTCACAATAAATGTCCAAGGCCATAATTAATGAACCCTTACAACGTTTCAGGTATTGTACTGTACCACCGTGTACTTTGTGGATCCATGGAGCTGAATGTTGTCCTATTGTTTGTCATGTGTACCTATTTGCACTGAGGGGAGGGGCTCAGTACGTTGCCCCCTTAGAAGGCCCATTAATTAATTGGCGTCCTCGTTTTCCTGTTACTCTGCCTGGTTTTCTTTCTAGCGAACCCTTTATAAACCCCCTGGTTGAGCAAGCAAGGGCCTACCATGAACAAAAAAGCAAAAAAAGAATAAATAAGAAGGTCCCGGCGTATGCCATTAGCAATGAAGGAAAAGCAGGGGCGGTGTGGAAACCAGCGGTCAAAACCAGCCTGGGGGATTAGCTAATCTCTATCTGGCTGCTGGCGGTCTTTTCATGCTACAGGTTTCCTCGTTACAATCTTTCATTGGGTCTTCGTTCCAATATCGGCCTGTCAATCAAAGCTATGCCGAAGGCAGCGCTAGAATTCGGGTTGAAGGCAGCTTTGTAAGTACATACACCGGAGGGGGGTTCACCGGCGTAAAAAGCAGCAGTCTGTCGTCTTCGTCCCCCTTCCCCGAAAGCCGGGCCAATATTTCCCTCCCTGTACTAGTGCCAAGGAGTCAAGCCCGCTGGTGTAGGCTGAAAAAGGCACCATCGCTGCGAAAGAATCCATTGAGCCTTTCCATGTGGCAGAGTTTATTTTCTATTCTTTTTCTTTCCTCGAAAACCTTTTCTTCTATATCTCATCCTAGTTTTGGCTGATGTCTGAGGCTCTCGTTCCATTGTTGTGTAGTGATAAGCTGTTTCTTCCGCTCCGTCATGTGTTCCTGCGATTCCCACTCCTATATGCCTGCCAGGGCAAGGGGAGGTTCCTACTCTCTTTTATCATCTAGAAACTGAAAGGCCTCCGCTTGGGTGGTATAATATTCTAGGGTATGACGACATCACTATAATGCACAAGAGTCTTTACTTGTCTTTACAGCTTCTGGGTTGACACAAGGGGTTATCCTTTGCATCCTTTTTTTACATAACCATTGAACCCCCAGAGTGGGGGATCAAGGCCCATTTCCCTGGGGGGAGGTGAGGTACATTTATTAGTCCCAATGGTTTGCCCGGCTTTGGCCGCGATGCCAGGTAGCATTTTTCCAGAGAATGGTGTAGTAATAAGCCCGGCCCCTTTTCATTCATGGTTGGTCCCGGGCAATACATAACATTCCACCACTTTCTTCTAGCATTTAGTGCTATCCACTCCCTTCGGCACTGTTCCCTTGTCCATTGAAGTAACCATTCTGCTAACGAGCAGAAATCCGATTTGGAGAGTAGGCCAGACACTCTCTGTTGTTCCTTTATTTGAGACAGCCTTGACAACATTTTCCCAGTAGCGACGTTCATCACCACGGACCAGATGATGGTGCGAGGCTTGTGTGACTCGTCTGATGACTAGCCTTCCCATGGGGCCATATGAGTAGAATTCCAATGGCCAGGAGCATCAGATTCATTTCTGTAAGAACAGGGGATTTACCTTAAGGAGTCCATCCTTAGGTTGGGGGTTAAGAAAGTTTCCGGGAGGTCATATTTGAGTTCCTTGCCAGGACCCAGAAAGGTGTATTGAGTCTTTGGCATAATACAGCCAATCCTCAGCCTCGTGGTTATAATGGCGTTCCGGCCTCGCCATTGACTGGGTTAGAGGATCTCCTCCACCAGACCTGTATGCCTGGGTGTCTAGGTATCTGTCCCCATTGTTTTTTTTTGAAATTCTATTGTAATGTACATTTTTTGGAAAATTTAAAATATTATGTTTAATAATGCCCCCGCCAGCTGTAGGTGAGGACTGCGGTGGTACCAGTCTCTCCCCCCTCTTTTTTTTTGTAATTTGTTGTTTTTAAAGTCTGGTGAGTTTTATTCCATCAAATTAAAAAATTGGGCTTAGGGACTGAGATTGTAAAGCAAGGCCATTGTCTGTTTTTGACCTGTTTAGGTAGGCCCAGGGTTGAAAAACATTGTAATAGTGTGATTTAGCATGGGCGGCTTTTTTCTCCTCCAGATGGGTGGCCATTGCCCCAACATGCTCCTGAATATGTTATCGATTGAGACAAAGACAAAATGAGTTTTCCAAAAGACCGGTAGTGGGTGACATCTGTCTGCCAAGATGATGTTGGGTTGAAGGCCTCGGGAATTTACTCCAGGCCCCTGCAGAGGCGGACAATTTATCGGACCAAGTTTGTTTTGTTAGAACTTCAAAGGCCTATAAATTCTCCTAGAATTGTAAGAAAGTAAACATGCTGAGATGGATTCGAATCACTTAATTGATACAACTTGGTAGGGTGGAGGATTTGAACAGGCTTGCACCTTTAAAAAGACAATGAAACTGGTCCCCAGGCTGGAGACTAGGCCCCAGAACTCACAGACATCCATTTGGATTAAAGCTGTGAGCCACCATCATGCCCAGAATCCCCAAGCTCATTTTGAGCATAAAGCTTTAGGAACACCTCTATGGAATTTGCTGCAAAATGCTCCACGGGCAGCCTCTTTCAGCCTCTGTGACCTTCTCACCTGAACTGTGCCAGAAGGCAGGACCGGCCCCAAGGTGCAGGGCAATTCCAACAATCAAAACCTTAGAAGGAAAATTGATGGGAGAGGAGGGCTCCTCTCTCACAATTTCTTTGAATACCAAACCTGGGAAGGCTGGGGGAGCAACAGATGCCCCCAATCAGGGAAGCCAAACCAGCACTCATGGCTGTAGCCCAGCTGTCCTGGAGCGGCTCTGTAGACCAGTCTGGCTTTGAACTCACAAAGATTCACCTGTCTCTGCCTCCCAAGTGCTAGGATTAAAGGTGTGTGCCACCACACCCCGGTCCCAAGGGGCAACAAAACTGCCCCACCCCAAACAAAAGCTAGATGATTCTAAAGCAAGCAAGTTAACATTTTGCGAAAGCAAACACAAACCAAAATGGATCTTTAAACAGTCAGCTTGAGGCTGATTTCTATAAACAACTACCACCTGTTGTGAAGCATTATAGACTCAGAGACAATAAATTAGAGATGCTACGGATTCAAATTTTAGGCCGTTAAATGTTATTTTTTAAATATAAATATCAATTTTAAAATTTGCACTTGCATATCTAGTCTGGCATGCCAAAATGAAACGTTCCTGCACATAAAGGATTGAAACTTGAAGTGGCCACTTTGTTTGACAGAAACCAACATGAGACAAACACAATAACTGAATACAAACACACACACACACACACACACACACACACTCACAACACAAACTTAGATGCATAATAAGCTACAACTGAATCAGGCACACAGTTACCATAAAACACAGAAACATAGATAAAGGCTTGAAACTAATTAGAGAGTGACCCCCCCTTTTCGCACCTCGGATAAGCCGGTGGTGGGGAGAGTCTCCTCAGAGAAGCGTTGTTCTGTCTCTCTGGCCTCCTGCCTCAAAGCCGAGTAGGGGGAAGGGAATGGGGCCCGTGGAGTCTGGACACTCAGGGGTCGATCCCTTGTCTACCACCCGTTCTGTTGCGAAGGCGTCCCAGGCCTATCCTCCTCCCCAGACCAGGGGATCTCTCAACCTTTTCTGAAGCTGAAATTCCACCCCCAGGAGGTGGAAGGGAGTCGGGATGAAAAGTGGCTTTAAGCGCCACAATCATGGGGTAAAAGCCCAAAGGGGGTTCTTGCTCCAGAATCCTTTCTCTTTCCTTGCCAGCTTTTTATTCGCCCCCAAACTTCCCAGGAGAAAAGGTTTGGCCCCTCTTACCCAGGGGGCCAGAAAGAGGATGTGGTCCCAGGCAGACTCCGCAACCACATCGTCAGTTCTAACCCCTGGATTTTAATAAACATAGACTTTAAGGCTTCCTTATTTTTTTCCGTTGCATTTTTCCCATCGCGGGGACTAACTTACCCAAAAGACCATTGGCCCCAGCCGTATTGCTAGCTGTTAGGGTCTAGGGTGGTCTTCGAGCTCCACGTTGGGCGCCAGATGCGGGGTCCTAGAGAGGTGGTAGGCAAAGACCACCCTCTCCAGTTTCCTCGCCGCCGAAGAATCTTCACTCTGTCGCCCTGCCGCGCGACAGAGTGGGGTTGGGGAGAGGTAAGTGCGCTGCCAAACTGAAAGTAACGATCATGCAGGGAGTGAGTCAGGGTTTTACAGCTCAAGCTCACTTTATTGCAAGGTTACAGAAGTTTATAAGCCCGTGGCCTGTTTTTTCCCTACTGGGGTACGTGTCTCTTCCTAATTGGTCCTTTTAGGAGGATTAATTTACAAGTCCCTAATTGATCCAATCCCTTCCCTTCCTAGCATAGTCCCTAATTATCATGTTAGTATGAGGAAGTAAAGAAGTGAAACTAGCCTTCCTTGCTCGATGGGCGGGGGTGAGTTCGCGAAACTCTAGCGCAGGCTTTCTTTTGTCCTTCAGGCCTATCTTCTTGGCTATTCCATGCTGTCACTGGGCCCCCTTTGCCACAACTCAGCAAATCAATTGTCCTGCACCCGTGGGTCAATGCCCTGATTATATCTTTCTGGAGCGGTGGTGGGCTTGTCCTGTGCCCTGCCCGGCTCAGGACCCCAATGTGGCCCTGATGCAGTTTCTAGTTTAAAATCTCAATAAAATTTGGCTAATACATAAATTTATAGGCTCACAAGATTTTTCAAAACTCTCCCTTTGACCACTTATTTGTTTCAGTAAAGAAGATTTCCCATGTTATATTAACTCTGTTATTTATCATACAACAATCGCCTAGGCAACTATGATACACGTGGAAGTGGTTTCATAAATGTTGAATCCTTGCATTCTTCATAAGCAAAAACATCATGTAATCATGAGATACTATTTCTAACCCTTAATAAGCTTTTCTTCATTATTCAATTTAGCAGTGTGATTTATATTAAGATTCCTGCATTTTAAATGTATCTGTCTTTAAAACAACTTTCACGATTTTTTTTTGTTTTGTTTTCTTAACAGTCCACCCTTTCTCTATCAAACAATAAAAGCAGTTTGTCTTACTGTATTAATTATATATTATATGATCATTTTACTTTTTAAATTATTTTTTTCACATTTTTTATTTGTTTATTTTTAAGGGATTTTACAATATAAGAGCAGAGTTCTTTTCAGATCATATTAACGTTGCTCAGTTTGCCATAGAAATAAGTAATTGATGCTAGCATCCACAGATGAGGGATACCATTTGTAATTTGTTTTTCTCGGACTGTGTTACTTCATCCAGCATGATTTCTTCTAGCTCCATCCATTTACCTGCAAAATTCATGATGTCATCTTTTTTTACCGCTGCATAGAACTCTATTGTGTAGATGTACCACATTTTCTCTATACACCCATTAGTTGAGGGGCACTTGGGTTGGTTCCAGCTCCTTGCTACTGTGACGCAAGCTGCAGTAAACATGGCTGTGCATGTATCTCTGCAGTAAGATGAGTCTTGTGGGTACATACCCAGGAGTGGTATGGCTGGGTCAGGTGACAAGTTCATTCCAAGTCTTCCAAGGATTCTCCACACTGCTTTCCACCAGCAGTAGATGAGTGTTCCCCTTTCCCCACAAACTCTTCAACACTTATTATCATTTTTTTTTCTTGATCTTAGCCAGTCTTATGGGAGTGAGATGATATCCTAAAATGGTTTTAATTTGCATTTCCTTAATTATTAGTGATATTGAATAGTTTTTAAGATATTTCTCAGCCATCTCTAATTCCTCACTTGTGAAGTCTCTGTTCAGCTCTTTGCTCCATCTTTTGAGTATCTCATTTGTTTTCTTTCTTGTTTTTTGATTAGTTTATATAGTCTGGAAATGAATTCTGGAAATCAATGCTTTGTCAGATCAGTGAAGTTTTCCTCCTACTCTGTGGGTTTTCTCTTAACTTCCTTGATTGTTTCTTTTGATGTACAGAAGCTTTTGGATTTAATGAGGTCTCATTTGTCAATTGTTGACCTTAATTCTTGAGCAGGTGCTGTCTGATTTAGGAAGTCCTTTCCTACACCCATGTCTTGAAGGCTGCTGCCAACTATTTCATCTACTGCCTTCAGAGTTTTGGGTTTCACACTGAGGTCTTTAATACATCTGGAGTTGGCTTTTGTACAGGGTAAGAGGTAGGGGTCTAATTTCATTCTTCTACAAGTGGTGATCCAGTTTTGTCAACACCACTTGTTGAAGAAGCTGACTTTCCTCCATTGTGTCTTCTTGGCCCCCTTGTCAAATATGAGATGGCTGAAATTGTCTGTGCTCAAGTTTGATCTTCAGTTTTGTTCCATTGGTCAAAAGCTGTTTCTGTGCAAGTACCATGCTCTTTTTATGACTATAGTCCTGTAGTAGAGTTTGAAGTCTGGTATAGAGATCCCCCTGTATTGCTCTTTTCACTCAGGGTTGCTTTGGCTATTTGGAGTCTTTTGTTTTTCCAAATGAAATTAAGAAATTTTTTCCAAGCCTGTGAAGAAACTCTTGGGGATTTTAATTGTGATTTCATTAAATCTGTATGAGAGTTTGGTCGAATGGACATTTTTACTATATTAATTTTCTCAATCCATGAGCATGGGAGGTTTTTCCTTCTTCTGATGTCTTCTTCAATTTCATTCTACAGGGGTATAAAATTTTTTTGTAGAGAACTTTGGTGTCATTGGTTAGGTTTGTTCCTAGGTATGTTATTGTTTTTGAAGCTATTGTGAGTGGTAAGGTCTCTTTGTATTCCTTCTTTAGTTGCTTGTTGTTGGTATAAAGAAAGGCTACTGATATTTCTAGGTTAATTTTGTATCCTGCAACTTTACTGAAGCTCTTAATTATTTCTAAGAGTTTTCTGGTGGCGTTTTAAGCATCCCTTAAGTAAACAATCATATCATCAGCAAAAAGGGGTAGCTTGACTTCCCCTTTTCCAATTAGTACTCCTTTAATTTCCTTTTCTTGACTTATTGCCCTAGCAAGTGTTTCAAACACTATACTGAAGAGGAGTGGTGATGGGGGAAGCCTTTCTGAGTCTCGACCTTAAAAGGGAGTGATTCTGTCATTTCCCCATTTAGGATGATATTGCCTGTGGGTTTCCTGTATATGGCTTTGATTACATTGAGGAACGATCCCTCTAATCCAATTCCCTCTAGGACTTTAAGCATGAAGGGATGCTGGATTTTGTCAAAGGATTTTTCCGTGTCAATTGAGATGATCATGTAGTTTTTGTCTTTCAGTCCATTTATATGTTTGATGATATTTATTGATTTTCGTATGTTGAACCATCCCTGCATCTCTGGTATGAATCCAACTTGGTCATGATGGATGATCTTCTTTATGTGGGTCTGTATGTAGTTTGAAAGTATTTTGTTGAGAATTTTTGCATCTGTGTTCATTAATAAGATGGGTCTTTAGTTCTCCTTTTTGGTTGTATCTTTCCCTGGTTTTGGTATTAGAGTGATGCTGGCTTCGTAGAAGGAATTTGGGAAAATTCTTTCTGCTTTTATCCTTCTGAAATATTTGAGTAATAACGGTTGTAAGTCTTTTAGAAATGTTTCATAGAATTCTGCTGTGAAACAATCTCGGCCTGGGCTTTTTTTCAGTTGGAAGGTTTCTTTTTTTTTTTTTTTAATTTTTTTTATTTATTTCTGTATGTGTATCAATGTACTGTCTGCATGCAGGTTTGTGCACCCGTGTCATGCAATGCCGCGGAAGTCAGAAGAGGGTGTCGGATTCCCCTGGAACTGGAGTTCTCCTGGAATTGGAGTTTCAGACGGTTCTCGACCGCCATGTGGGTGCTGGGGATCGAACCCGGGTCCTCTGTAAGAGCGATCGGCGCTCTTAATCGCTAGGCCATCTCTCCAGCCCCCGGAAGGTTTCTTATTACATCTTCAATTTCTTCATATATTATGGGTCTGTTTAATCTGTCGATCTCCTCTTGTTTGAGTTTTGGTGATTCCCAATATTTCAGGTATTCATCCATTTCTCCTCGGTTTTCAAACTTAGTAGAGCATAAGTTTTTGAAGTATTTCCATTTGATTGTCTGGATCTTCCCATTGTCTGTTGTGATATTTCCCCTTTCATCATGGATTCTATTGATTTGGAGTTGTTCCTTCTTTCTTTTGGTTAACTGGGCTAGTGGTCTATCTTTTTTATTCTCTCACAGAACCAACTTTTGGATTCATTCATTTTTGTTTTGTTTTTGTTTTTTTTTGTCTTATATTCTTTGTTTCTATTTCATTGATTTCTGCTCTGATTTTTGTTATTTCTTCCTGTCTCTTGCAATTAGGGTTCATTTGTTGTTTTCTCTCAAGTGTTTTTAGCTACAGTGCTAGATCATTCACTTGTGCTCTTTCTGTTTTTGTAATGTAGGCACCCAGGGCTATAAACTTACCTTTAGGACTGCTTTTAAAGAATCCCATAGGCTTTGTTGTGTTGTATTATCATTGTCATTCAGTTCCAGGAATGGTTGTATTTCTTTCTTTATCTCTTCCTTGACCCATTCATTATTCAGGAGTGTGTTGTTTAGTCTCCATGTGTTCTTGTAGATAATAGGGCTTATCCTGGTGTAGATAATGGACTTTATTGTGCTGTGGTCTGATATAATGCATGAAATTATTTCAATCTTTTTTATTTGTGGAAGTTTCTTCTGTGTCCCAGTATGTGGTTGATTTTGGAGAATGTTCCATGGTGTCCCTCTAAGGAAGGACAGGAGGAAGGCAAACAACAAAACTCTTTGGTATTGTGACAAGCTCCTTACTCATCAGAACTTGGCTACCCCTTCACTCAAGGGGTTCTGGGTCTGTGAACTATCTCAAATCTGGAAACTGGTTGACTGGACTAGATTTGCTATTGTTAAAATCCAATGTTGACTTTCTGTCATTTGCTCTGGAACTTTTCTGCTTGTACAGGTCAAATAAAAATTTAGTAGGCTTCTTATGTATTTGGATTCTGGGAACAGCATGATTAATTAGCTAGTTCCAAATATCCATTTGGGTCATGCCATTATAGACATTGTTTTGCTTTTGCTGCCCATTATGATAACTAAGATAGCTATGCTCATCTGGCCGTTGGTGATTCAGTGCTGCCATGTGATGCTTACCCTGAGGTCCTGGTAAACCTATTATGTGTACATTTAATTTATGCAAGTGAGCAACAGCTTCTCTAATTGTAAGATCTGGCATAATAAACAGAGAAAAACCAAAGGTTTTCAAATGTTTTGGTGTCTCTCTCAGTACTTTCCATCTTATAAACTCAGTGAAAGACATGTCCTCTGGGCCCTAACATTGTGGAGAATGTGGTTTTACACTTCTAATCCACTCAAGCATGCACATTTGCCTGACCCTTATACTCCCTTCATCAATACTCAGCCAAGGAATATCTGGCATCTCTAACTCGCTGTTAGTAGGCCATGTTTTAATAAATTTCTCATCCAACTAATCAAATAAACTTTTAACACATTTTTTAACCACTGGAGCTTCCATGTTAAACCTAGAATCTCTACTCAGTGGGCCCATATGGATAAACTCAGTCTGATCCAATTTTATATTCCTTCTACCATTATCCCACTCCTTTAAAATCCATTCCCACATGTATTCGTTAGGCTTCTGCTGGAATGAATCAGCAAACTCATTAATTTTAGTGCTATAGTGCACCTCCTCATGGACCACACTTTCTATCTCACCTCTAGGGGCTTGCTTAGCCTTGACTATAGGTCTAGAGTCAACAATTGCTGGGCACTGAGGGACATTAGCTCCCTCTGGGAAGGTGAGATTAGTTTCCTCATGAAAAAATGGGGAGGGCAGGTCTGCAAGGTATGTGAATGCATTCTCTGCTGAGGGTGGGGAGATTAATTCCTCAGATAAAGTAAATCCCTCAGAATCTGAGGGTTCAAGGGCCTCATCATCCTGGTTCTCCCATACATCTCCATCCTAAATTTCAGGGTTCCAACTTTTCCCCACAAGTGCCCTCACTTTGACTGCTGACACTCTTCATGGCTGGGGATTAAATTTGCTTTGTAAATCAGCCAAACATAAAATAAAGGTTGATTTTCTGCTACTTTAGCTCTTTTGCTGCTCTAGAGAAGACTCTCTTCCAGGGCACACTTGGAAACTTTCAAACTGTTGTTGCGAATCTGGATCTGGTTAATTTTATCACTGAGCTACTTATTTTCCTCTATCAATTTATCTAGAGATGCTAGGAGGAACTAGCCAACATCATTATTTTCCTTATTTTTCCACAATTTCTCAAACATTTTATACAGAGAGTCGCTAAATCCCTCGCTCCTCAAAAGAGGCGAATTAGGCAACTCAAATGGATCTAT
Source organism: Rhizomys pruinosus (assembly GCA_009823505.1). Classification (NCBI taxonomy): domain Eukaryota; kingdom Metazoa; phylum Chordata; class Mammalia; order Rodentia; family Spalacidae; genus Rhizomys; species Rhizomys pruinosus. Next base: position 459,731 of record VZQC01012550.1, read on the forward strand.
CTTCATAATTACATCAAGTAGTCTGCACCAAGAATTATCATTCCTCTTCATGCCACCAGGAGAGCCTTCAGTAACTCTAGGCTTCATTGGGTTGGAGATCTGGCTCCAGAAACTACCAAGCCCACAAAATAAATTCATCCTTTCAATTCTGTTTCTTTCTTTCTTTCTTTCTTTCTTTCTTTCTTTCTTTCTTTCTTTCTTTCTTTCTTTCTTTCTTTCTTTTTCAAATACCAGCATGGCAATGCTAACATATTTGCAGATCCTTAGACCTGTGCTTCAGGTGGTCTTGGGAAATCCCCGATCCTCTCAATTCTGTTTCTTTAGAACCACTCCTGGTACTAAAATCTGTATTAGTCAGGGTTCTCTAAAGAAACAGAATCAATAGAATAAATATGTATCTATATATAGATTTAATGATTTGCTCATGGGGTAGAGTCCAAGATATCCAACAATAGCCACACCGCACTGGAGAGACTGAGAATCCAGAGAACTGCTCAGTCTACAAGGCTGGATATCTCAGTAGTCCCAATCTGGTGCTGAAGGCCAGATGGATTCCAAGAGATCTTCCAGTCTTAGTACAGGCCAGGATCCAAGGAGTTGATCACAGCAGCAAGACAAAACCACCAGTGAGAGAAAAGGCAAGTCACAGGAAACAAAGGGACCAGATCTCTCTGCCATGGCCTTTTATACTGCCTTCCAGCAGAAGGTAACAGTTTCATTTAGGGTGGGCCATCTGCCTTGAGGTAGTCCCATCTGAAGTTTGTTTCCTCATATTTGTTCATCCCTAGTCCAGTCAAGTTGACACCCAAGATTAACCATTGCAAAGACCCTAGTAGGTTATTAGCATGATTCTGGTCATCATATCTGTCTTGGCTTTGTAAAATTAGATTGCATTATATTGTATCAAAGTTTTCTTTTTGTTTTGTTTTGTTTTGTGTGTGTGTATGAATGCACTGTCTGCATGTAGGTTTGTGTACCCATGTCTTGTAATGCCACGGAGGTCAGAAGACGGTGTCACATTCCCTTGGAAATGGAGTTAAAGATGGTTATCAGCCGCCATGTGGGTACTGGGAATCGAACACAGGTCCTCTGCAAGAGCAGTCAGGACTCTTAACCACTAGGCCATCTCTCTGGCACTAAGTATCAAAGTTTTTTTCAGATATTAATAATCTTGGTTTTACACATAATTTTCATGATGGTCATTTCTAGTCCTATAATTTTAGAAATGGGAAGAATTGTACTCAGTATTTATTTCAGTGAATTCAATAATAGAATATTTATATAGTTCCAAACAATCTCATTTTATCACTAAAAATCTGGATGAAATTATCAGAAAGAAAAAGCCATGGATGATATTAAGAATGTAGGATCAATAGTGAAGACAAATGTGTCAATTAACTAGTCTTTGTAGAGTTTGTTATAATTGGTAAGCTTATTACTTGTATGTCAATAGAATTCTAAGATAACCAAAGCAATCTTCTTTTGAAATGGTAGAGAGATTCTGATTGACATGATCATGTGTTCACTGAATGTACTTGTGTCAAACCTACTTCATGCCAGATGGAATATTGCTTAAGGATCTGGGCTATCATTTCTACTCTATTATCAGTCAAACTTTAACGTTTTATTCAAAAATTATACTAAGGAAAACCACAAAAATGATATATTGAAGAATAATGATGTATTATTCATTCAAACTAAGTATAATAGATCATTTTAAGATGAAATGGGCAATTAACAGAATATATTTTGACATATTTTATTCAAAACTGAGTGTCTTCACATATCTGCATTTCTAATGGCATTCCTAAGGAATAAATGTCTCATTTGAAGGTCAAAATAAAAGATAAGAGAATCTCAGGCTCATTAACATCTCTGAACATTTCTAGCACTGATTTAATTAAATATCATGGAATAAATTGTGTTGTGTTCCTGAAAAATGTAGTCTTACAAAACCCAGTTTGCATTTTTATCTTTCCTTATTACCTGAAACTTTAATTATGTATGTGTTAAATATTTCAAAAGGTAAAGCATGTCACATGCACAAATGAACCGATGATATAAAATATGAAAAGCTATATTTGTAAGACACATAAATTTATGGTAAAAAGATAGAAGGTAGATAGGCAAATCTTCAAGATTGAATCCTTCAAAAAGGCCGGAAAAAAAAATATGGTACTCACCCCAAGTACAGTACTTGGAAAAAAAATATTTTTAAGCTGATTTATCCAACCAGAGAAGAAGCTCCATCTTCAAACACAAAATTATAATTTATCCATAAAGAAAATACTGGATGGAAATATATATAAATTAGTCACTTTATTTTCTACAGCATAAAAAGAAATAAAATATGTAATGTATCAGAATCATAGCCATCTCTTGTACATTCTCAGTGTTCTTTTCTTTTTATAGAAATGTTAAATACAGGAATAGACGAAGGTCCATGAGAACTTGTTTGGATTCTATTTTTGAGAATTCATTCCCAATAATTTTTCTTTTTGGAATTGAGTTCGCTGACAATTCTGTTTCCCTGGTTTAAGAAATCACAAAGACAGCAGGACATCTGAAAAAAAAGATAGAAAGAAATCACTAAACTTTGAGACTTTCACATATGCCTCATTTACCTATGAACAAGTTTATACATTGTCAACAAAGGACATGACTATTTAGATAAAGGATGGTTGACTAAGCAATTACACTTCTGCTACCTTTCAGACTTATTTGAATTATGTAAAGATCGTAATTCAGTCACTAAGCATCATAGATATGTAATACCATGTCAATCTGTATTTTGTAGCAAAATATCTATATGCAGAATTCACAATGGTTTGGAGAGTTAATGAATCGCTCCTGTATGCAGAAACAAAGGCAGCTCATTCAGTATCTAACTATTTCTTATAAACACTTTGATAGGACACAACATTTTTTGCATATTGTACTTCTTAAACATCCTAAATTTTTAATTGTGTGTTATTTAAAATCGTGTCAATTAATCTAGACAAAAGTCTGCTTAGGAAAGAAAAACTTCTAGTGGCTGGAAAATGTCTAGGACATGAGATTTTTGATAATGAATGTAATTAAAATTAAATTTCAAACTCAAACATTCATTTATATTATGCCTTGCAGCTTTTTAGTAAAAATATAAGGACACTTAATTTTTAAAGTAGTTTCCACAGATAACAAAGTTTATATTTTGTAGCACATATATGACCACTTAATTGTGAAAAAAACAGTGCGAATTCTGCATATAATTAACCATTCTATTAATATTCATCTAATGGAATGTGTCTTACCCACATTATCTCTCTTTTTTTTTTAATTTTATTTATTTCTGTATGTGTATGAATGTACTGGCTGCATGCAGGTTTGTGCACCAGTGTTGTGCAATGCCGCGGAGGTCAGAAGAGGGTCTCAGATTCCCCTGGAATTGGAGTTCTCCTGGAATTGGAGTTTCAGACGGTTTTCGGCCACCATGTGGGTGCTGGGGATCGAACCCGGGTCCTCTGTAAGAGCGGTCGGTGCTCTTAACCCCTAGGCCATCTCTCCAGCCCCTCCCCCCCACATTATCTCTTTTAATCTGACTAATGATCAAGAAAGGAATGAAAACATTGTAGGGTTCCTATTTTTTTTTTCTTTCCATGTGATCAATTCTAATGTAAGTAGCTTTTTAGTACAAGGTGTCATTTGAAATAAATAAGCTATGACTTGAGTGGTCAAGGTAGTCTCTCTTTACCTTCAACTTATGATGCTTGTACCTCCCTTTACCTTGTACTGCCTATATTCTCACCAAATTGCAGCATTATGAATGCAACACAATTCTATTCTCAAAAGACACTATAGAACAAAGGGATTTGAACAAACAACACATAGCAAACCTTAATATTACGTGTATCTACTCTGTTAATGTTCAGGATTCACCACTTTTTAATACAAAAAACATGTTCAAAAACTTAAGACATTTGATAGTAACTCAATTTAGAGATTTAGAACAGCAAGGATATCAGCATTGAATTTAGTATAGCATGACATCATCTTGCTTGCATTCTGAGTTCTGACGCAGTACTGGGAAAAAAAAAAGAATTCCCAAAATAAACACATATCAACAGAGGAAAATGAGTAAATGACCCAGCAGTGTCTCTTCTTAGAGAAAGCATGACAGCTATTTTCACAGAAGTCATTTGAATCCTAGGTTCAGTCAATAGGACAAGCAAAACTGAATAGGTATTTGAGGAAGTTGGTACTGATGAAATAAAACTCTGTAGATTGTGCAATTAAAACATTTACTGAATTTACTATAGTACTAATGTACTAACATAGTACATTAATGGAATTTAGTAGAAGTTTTGGTGGAAAAGAAAAAAAGAAAATAACTGGTTCGAAAAGACCAAAAAAAAAAAAAAAAAGAAAGCCAGGCGTGGTAGCCCACATCTTTAATCCTAGCACTCAGGAGGCAGAGGCAGGAGGATCTTTGTGAGTTCAAGGCCAGCCTGGTCTACAGAGTGAGTTCCAGGACAGCTGGGCCTACAGGGAGACCCTATCTTGAAAAGACAAAAAAAGAAAATAACTGGCATGTGGACTTTGTATATTACCCTTCTATTATTATTAACTCCATATTATCCATGAACGTGTTGAAGCAGGGAAGTCAAGGTTTAGAGAAGCCCACTAAATAGGAGCATTTGAGTCACACAAAGTGCATGTTTACACAGCAAAGGAAATCAAACTGATCATAATAAGCCTGAAAAAGAATGTTGTTATTAATATCATAGATTCTATTTTGTCAACACAGTTGAATGTGGAGTAGAGTTATCTAGTGAGTGAAGTGTCTTAGATTTCTCAAAGGAAAAGGGTAACTCATACATTGGATAGTTTAAACATTTAAACAAATTATATTTGATGAAAATACATGAAGTTAATTCTAGCTTATGAAAACTTTGGTTATAAACTCATATGAGTAGGCTACTAGAATTAACTCTCTATGCATTCATATATTAAAAGGAAATAATAATATTTTGAAAGAATTTATATTTGTCTTGTCTGCAAGGTTTACATATGTGTGTGTTTACATGTCTGTATATATCTATGTACAATTCCAGAGATTTGAGTTATTGTGCATGGAAATGCAAACATATTGTACCTAAGATGATTGATAAAATGGACTTTCTTCTAAAGTTAATGTAGAAGGCTTTTCTGTTTTTTATTAATGTTACATTTCAATAAAGTGGAATAAATAATAAATGACATTTATTTTGCCATTAGCGATATATTCTTAAATTCGTGAATAGAAAATAATAAAGAGTAAAACAAAGAGTTTGATATACTTAGTGGTTTCTATAGAGTGAATGTGGGGATGCATGGTTTGGGAAGGTTATTGAAGATGAAGTTGGAAATGTCTTCAATTGAATTGGTGCCATTAGGTAAGAGATCCTAGAGAACTGCCTTGTCATTTCTACTTTGTGGGATTAAAGCAAGAAGACCTCTTTCTATGAACCAGGATGTGGAAACTAACTGATTCTCTTTTCACCTTAATCTTAGAATTTATTTCTTCCTGTACTGTGCAAAATAAATGTCAATTATTTCTAGTCCTCCAAGTTTATGGCATGCAGATTTACTATTTCCCCACAGTCTAGAGCAAGATTTTAGTAGGAACTACTGGAAAAGATGAAAATGAGGTTGCTATAGAATAAAGGATAAAAATCTAAGTGGTGGTTAGTATTAATTGACAAGTTGATAGAATCTAGAATCATCTGGGATATGGACCTCTGACTATGCCTTTGAGGAATTATGTTCATTGTATTAATTGATGTGGCAACACACATCTGAACTGTGGGCAAAACAATGCCTTGTGCATGACTCATGGACTGTCTAAATGGAAACAGACCTGAGCAGCAGCATGCTCTCATTCATAGTTTTCTGCTTCTTGACACTAGATGCAATGTGACCAACTGCTTTTCCTTCACACTTGGGTAATGATGCACTAAACCTTGAACCAAAATCAGCCCTTCCTCCCATAAGATACTTTTTATCAGAGTATTTTGTTACAACAAAAAAAGTAACAAAGTCAATTGGCCTGTAGTGGTATAGCCCAGAAAGTGTCCTGTCACTTTAACATTTTCTTTTGTGGATTATGTATAGCAATAGTTTCTAAGATTTTAAAGCTACTCATGATGACACACATCTGTAACTCTAGTATTGGAGACACTGAGGGCTTATTATTACAGTTTGTTGTCATTCTGGACACATAGATACTGCGCTGAGTAGCTTTAGTGTCAGTTTGACACACCTACATTGAAGGAGCCTCAACTGGGAAATTGCCTCCATTGGATGTACATGTGGCCATGTCTATAAGACTCTTTTCTTCATTGTTGGGTGATGTGGGAGGGCCCTGCCCACAGAGTGGTGCCACCCCTGGGCATGTGGTCTTGTATAAGAAAGCAGGTTGAGCATGGGCCAGTGGATCAAGTTAATAAGCAGTGTTCCTCCACAGTCTATTCTTCAGCTCCTGCCTCTGGGTTCCTTTCCTGAGTACCTTGGACTCCCTAAGTGACAAACTGTGATGACCTAGACAATATATGATGAATAACCCCTTTCCTTTCCAAATTGGCATTGGTCAGAGTGTTCTGTAACAGCAATGGAAACAAAAACTAGAATACTGTGGCTCCCTGTGTCAAAAAGTGTGTATTGTCCATGCCAGGAACTGATTCCCTGATTTGAAGTTGTTGACAATGGACCCCATATATTTGGAAATGGTAGATGACCACAGGAAATGAAGTCTTTCAGGCAGTTGCCCAGCTGCTCATATGAGCTCACTATAATGAAGATAATATACACAAGTCCTTGGTAATGTGAAGCTAGACAATATCCTAGTTTAGAGCTGGAAAATGTGTAAGAAACCCCTTACCTGAGGAAAGTTTGGCCACCAATGTCTGCTAGGAAGTGAAGTCAGTCTCCTTGAGAATGAAACTTTTGGCGATAAGGGTCACCCACCCCACCCCCACACATACACATACACAGTAACATACAGATATCAGAGTGCATGAAATTGGATGGAGAGTAGTGAAGAGAGTGCACATCAGAAAACCAATCAAAATATGAACAAAATATGTTGTAAGAAATTTGCAGAGGCTGGAGAGATGGCCTAGTGGTTAAGAGCGTTGACCGCTCTTACAGAGGACCTGGGTTCGATTCCCAGCACCCACATGGCAGCTGAGAACCGTCTGAAACTCCAATTCCAGGAGAACTCCAGTTCCACCCTCTTCTGACCTCCGCGGCATTGCACGAACGGGTACACAGACTTGCATGCAGACAGTACATTGATACACATACAGAAATAAATAAATGCCAGGCCTGGTGGCGCATGCCTTTAATCCTAGCACTGGGAGGCAGAGGCACGCGGATCTCTCTGAGTTCGAGGCCAGCCTGGTCTACAGAGTGAGTTCCAGGACAGATAGAGCTACAGGGAGACCCTGTCTCAAAAAGACCAAAAAAAAAAAAAAAAAGAAATTTGCAGACTCAATTAAAACATTCATATGAGAAAGACTAAGACATGATTTACACACATTATGACAAGCCAATGTGCTACAAAGAGTAAAACTGAGCCAGGCATGTTGGTGCACACATTTAATCCTAGCACTTTGGAGGCAGAGGCAGATCTTTGTGAGTTCAAGGCCAGCCTGGTCTACAGAGTGAATTCCAGGACAGCTGGGACTACAGGGAGACCCAGTTTCGAAAAGACCAAAAAAAAAAAAAAAAAAAAAAAAAAAAAAAAAAAAAACCTGAAATGACACTATAGGTTAAGTCCAAAACATGTTTAGGGATTTACATTTTGACAGCAGACTACCACAGAAAAGAGTGGCTCAAAGAACTGACTGAAATAGTAAACTTCTGTGCAAAACAGTAAACTTCTGCATTAAAGTATTTTTAAAAGACTGAGAATAAGATGAAAGACATGTATGGCAGAGTGCATGAGCCCTGGCAGGGCAGGGAACGGGAATGGGTCTAAATTGGATTAATAAATGTACAAAATGCATAAAATCTCGGTAAAAAGAATAAAACAACTGTTATATTAATTTTTATTGAATTTGTAATGTGTTTACATAATTTTTCAGTCAGTCTTAAGCACCATTATACCTGTTTCTCCCTTGTCAATCCCCCTTACCTCACCCCTCACAGTTCACACCTGCTGCAGTTCCTGCTAGAGTCTATTACAGTAAACTCATGCTCACTCCTTAGTGTCCGCTCCTTCACGGAGCTATCCAGAGTCTCATTTCTAAAACAGGCCAGGTCTTCCTCACCTGACCACCATCTGTTGACAATATTTGTTCAGCCAAGGTTGGGCTCTGCTACCAATTTCTCCAGTTATGTGTTGGCCTTTTTGTTTACCTGAGCTTGCATGGGTCTTGTGCATGCTGATACCAATGCTATAGGTTTATATGAACTGGGTCCCAGGAGCTCATAGGATTTATTTCCATTTGGTCTGATATCCCCTCCCTGGTTCTTATAATCTTTCTGCCGAGTGTAGTCAACCCATCCATGGAACCACACCCTGTAGACTCCCAGTCATGGTTTGCCCATTATGGCCTTTTTGGATTCCTGGTCTTCTTGAATCAGGAGCTTCCTTGTTATATGATGCTTGGGTCTTGTGTGTAGAGATCAGATTGTAGAAGTGTTGCCTTGGCATGAGCCATTCACACACATATGAGCCACATGTCCATATTTGTCCAGTTGTGGCACTCTGTACTGGTCTTAAGTCGAAAAACAGATGCTTCTTTTTTGAGTTGTTTCTGGGATATTTGTCTGTAAATGTAAGTATACTTCTTTCGTAGTTGTTAAAATGTTGGCATAGACTAGGCATGTATCTACCTTGTAGAACTGTCTAAGATCTATGATATTTCCAGCTGTGCGTATCTGGCTATGTTAACAATACCACACATGAGTTTTCTTCCTCTGAGTTTGTTTTAGAGCCAATTGGTTAGCCATTGATTTCCCCCAAAATAGAAGTGCTGTCATTACACAGATATCGTATACTGTGCTGGTCATTGATGTGGTTATTTTGGCCTTGAGGCTGATGTTGGACCATTAATTGATGTTATTCCTTTGTGGCTTGCATAGTGCTCTCCACAGGAACCACTCAAGGCAACATTTCTCCTGTCTGGCACTGTATCTTGACATGCAGCCTTCATCTTTCCATATGGACTCATGTAGATGTATTATGTGTGTATTTTGCCAATAGATTGTTAGACTAATTTAATTCTCTCAGGTTTTTTCACCCTAGAAAGCCATTATTTATCTCTTTTCTCTTCCTTTACGTGCCTAACATTCTCTGTCTTCTTTATGTGTTTCCCCCATTTCTCCCTTGGTACTTCCAGTCTCTTATGGCAGCATTTCTTTTGGGCTCCTTTTTCCACTTTATCCCCCATTTCCCTCTATAACTTTTCCTCTCCCCTCTCATTTAGATCCTCTGATTTATACTTGTCATCTACTAGCCTTTTGTCTCCTGTTCCCTCTTTCCCTTTACCTTCATGGTTCCTTTTCATTTACACAGTTCCTGCAGTTACATCATGGTATATACTTACTTACTTTTCTAGTTTGCTTCTCCATTGCTGTGAAACACACTCTGACTGAGACTAACTTGGAGATGAAAGGTTTTATTTGGCTTTCATCTCCCAGGGCATAGTTCATTCCTGAGGGAGCCCAAGTTAAGAACTCAGAACAGGAACCTGGAGGCAGAAGCCAAACCGAAGCAAAGGCCATGAAGGAATGCTGGTTACTGACCCACTACCCTGGTCCATGCACAGCCTGCTTTCTTATACAATACACAACAACCTGCCCAGGGCTAGCACAACCCACGGAGGGCTGGGCCCTCCCACATCACTCAACAATCAAGAAAATACTCCACATATGTGACCATAGGCCAGTCCAATGGAGCCAATTACCCAACTGAGGCTCCCTCAACCCAAGTGTGTCAAGTTGATACCAAAGCTATCCAGCACACTTACATATATGAATTTGGTACTAGAATCCACAAATGAGGAACAAATCCTGTTTGTATTTCTCAGTCTTTGTGACTTCACTTAGCATAACAGCTTCTAGATCCATCCATTTACATTCAAGTTTCATGATATCATCTTTTTTTTTTAACCACTGCATAGAACTCCATTGTGTAAATGTATCACATTTTCATTCACCTCTCATCAGTTGAGGGACACTTAAGTTGCTTCCAGCCCTTTGTTATTGTGAAAAGAGCAGCAATAAACATAGATGTACATGTATCTCTGCAATAGGATGAATCCTTTGTGTATAGACCCAGGATTGGTATGAGTAGGTCAAGTGGTAGGTTAATTTTGAGTCTTTAAGAGGTCTCCACATTGCTTTCCATGGGGGTTGCATGAGAAACATTTTAGTTTAATGAAATCCTACTCATTGATTGTTGACCTTATTTCATGTGCAACTACTATCTGATTAACAAAGTTTTCCTACATCTGGATCTGGTAGGTTACTGCCAATTTTTTTCTTGTCATTTTCAGAGTTTCTTGTTTCACATTGAAGTCTTTGATCTATTTTCAAGTTTTGTGCAAGGTGAAATGTAGGGGTTTAGTTTCATTCTCCTACAAGTGATGATCAAGTTTTGACAGCACCTTTTGATAAAGACACTGCCCTTCCTCCATTGAGTGTTCTTGGTTCCTTTGCCAAATATCAGGTGGCTGAAATTGCATGTCTTCAAGTTTGTGTCTTCAATTTTGTTCCATTGATCTATTTTTGTGCCAGTACCATGCTATTTTTATGACTGTCAATCTGTAGTAGAGTTTGAAATCTGTTTAGTAACCCATCCTGCATTACTCTTTTGGCTTAGAGTTGCTTTGAATATTCAGGGTCTTTTGTATTTCTAAATGAATTTTAGGATGTTCCTTTCTAATTCTGTGAAGAAAGTCATGGGGATTTTGATTGAGATTGCATTGAATCTACATATTACTTTGGGTAGGATGGTCATTTATACTATATTAATTGTTCCAATCCATGAGCATTGGAGATCCTTCCATCTTCTGGTGTCTTCCTCAATCTCCTTCAATGATTTAAAATTTTCATTGTAAAGATCTTTAGCCTTTTGAATATTTCAGTGGAAGAGGATACTGATATTTGGATAAATATAACAACATTATTTAGAGTCATTTTTGTTTTATTAGTATTGGGGCTTTTTGACATGAAAACAAAATAATTTGTTTATTCTCAAATAAATGATTGATTTATATTTGCAAATGAAAAATATTATATATCTTTTGCTATAAAGGTATTAATCACATCGTATGCTATCTACATAAAAATGTATACACCTGAACTTGAGTAAGAGTAAATTAAACTCAGTGTATTATATTGGCCCAAATACAGTTATAAATAAACATAAGCAATTCAAGAGATGAATTAACAAATAATGCCAATGGTAGTTCATAGCAATTAATTGTTTCTCTTGATGCTATATACAAATTTCTAGTGTCAGTGACTATGAGTCTAAGAATCACCACCATACATTTATTATAGGAAGGGTTTATAAGAAAAGTTGAACTACAAATCAAGAGGTCACATTAGTGAAATATTTTCATTTAATACTATAATATACAAGTATTGGTCTTATTTTCTTTTTTTCTTTTAATTTTCTGTTTGTTTTGAGATTGTCTTGCTATATATCTCATGATTCTTCTGCATCAGGTTCTTGTGTTAGGTTTACAAGTGTGCATCACCTTGACAGACTATATTAATGCATATTTCTAAATGCATCACATGGGGGGGAAACACTCTGTTTTAGTTTTAGGATTTTCAGCTTGAATTTCCTATTCTTCAACATAGACAGTTTTGTTAACTACGTGAGAAAATTTGTCTTTTAAAATGTGTGTATCTCCCAAAAGGCCATTGGAGAAAGAACAGAATCTTCAACCTATGGTGCCCCAAACCCTGGATGAATGAAACTAGATCCTTATCTCTCATCCTAGGGAAAACTGAATTTCAAATGGAATAAGGACCTCAACATAAGACCCGGTACCTTGAAACTGATTGAGGGAACAGTAGAGAGTATGATTCAACATATAGTCACAGGTAGAGATTTTATAAATAGGACTCTGATAGCACAGGAAATAAAACTGATTGTCAAATGGTATCTCATGAAAAAAGCTCTGTACAAAAAACAAAGGAACTATCAACCAAGTATAGGGTCCACCTATAGAATGGGAGAAAATCTTTGCTATTTATATGTCTGGTTAAACTATATGTCTGTTTAGAGTAGACAAAGAACTAGAAAAAAGCCCAACAAAAATAAAACAACCCAATTTTAAAAAGGACTACATAAACAAATAGGGAATTCTCAAAGGAAGAAATACAATATTAGGAAACTTTTGAGAAGTATTAAACTTCCTTAGCCATTAGGGAAGTGAATATTAAAAGTACTCTCTGAAGATTCCATCTTCAGTCAAAATGGGTCTCATCAAGAATACAAATGACAATAAGGACTGACTGGCACAGATGTGGGTAAAGAGAAACTTCTGCACACCACTAAGGGGAATGTAAGCTACTACAGTCACTTGAGAAATCATTCTGAAGGTGTCTCAAAAACTAGAAGCCTATCTACCATAACCCAACTATGCCACTTCCCCACATAGTCTCAAAGGAGTCTACATCGTGCTACAGAGACATCCTCAAATCCATGTTCATCTGCTGCTCTACTCATAATAGCTAAGAAGTGGAGGCAGCCTCAGTGTTCATCAACTGAGTAAATGGCACTAAGAAGTGGAGGCAGCCTCAGTGTTCATCAACTGAGTAAATGGCACTAAGAAATGGAGGCAGCCTCAGTGTTCATCAACTGAATAAATGGCACTAAGAAGTGGAGGCAGCCTCAGTGTTCATCAACTGAGTAAATGGCATGGTAGTCATTTACATACACCCAATGGAATTGTATTCTTCATAATGAAAATTAAAATTATGAACTGTTCACGTAAATGGATGAAATTGGGAAAATATATACCCAGTTTAGTAACCCATGTTCAGAAGGACAAAAAAAAGTGTATCTCAAGGCTGGAGAGAGGGCTCAGTAGTTAAAATACTGACTGCTCTTGCAGAAGACTTGGGTTCACTTCTCAGCACCCACGTGGTGGCTAGCTACCATCCATAACTCCAGTTTGAGGGGATCCAACACCATCTTCTGACCTCTATGGACATTGCATGAGAAGGGTGCATTTACACACATGTAAGCAATATACTCATAAAATAAAAACATTATAATACATACAATATTTTTAGCATGTGTACATCCCTTTGTACTACGTTCTTGCTCAGATTTTGTGTAAAAATATCTTCTGAGAGCTTTCTAATGTACATATCTCATCATGGGAGGATAAAATGAAGTGTACATTGTTTATCAAGGAGATGCAAGTGATTTAAGTAAGAATGATAGCCTTTACACACAAAGTTTATTATTAAAGGCTGTTTCTTACACTTTTCTACAGCTGTTATAACACCAAAACCTCAAAAACTCAGTGGCTTAAAACAACATAATTTATTCTTACATTTCTGTGGATCAAAAGTTTGAAGTGGGAATGGCATTGGAATAAAGCCTTGGGTTCCACAGCTCTGTGATCCTTCTGCAAGCTTTAGGGAAGGAACTGGTCCTATGTCCTTGCCAGCTTCCAGAGGTCAGACACATTCATAAATATGTCTTCCATGCCAATCACAGTGGATTCATGTCTCACACTCTCATATCCATCCCAGTTCCCGTGCTGCCATCCTCTCCTTTTCAAATTGCTTTGTATACATCAGACCGACAGAGTTCAATCAAAATAAGGCCACAAATTTAAGGCAGATCTCTACCAATCTTTATTTATCTGAAGCCTGCTTTTTCCTTTACCATGTACGATTCAGTTTTGTAGAATTAGGTTAGGGGAAATACTATGCCAGTAGAGGCACATAAGATAACATGGGGGTACTAGATATTTTAATTGATATTGTTTACAATTTTAGCTATAGGGTCATAGGACGTTAACAATGTTGTGATATCTGTGCTAAATACAGGGCAACAGAGTTGTACATCATGAAACTATCAGGTAGCAAAATTTCTCTAAGCCATACTATGTTTTTTAGATTTTTTGATATTAATTTATTTTATATGAGTGTTTTATCTGCATGTGTATGTGTACCATGTGTATGCCTTGTGCTTGCATCAGATCTTCTGCGAGCTGTAACAACAGATGATTGTTAGCTATCATATGGGTGTTCAAAAATGAATCAAGGTCCTCTGTAAGAAGAGCTGCCAGTGCTCTTAATCTCTGAGCCTTCTCTCCAGCACTGTAAGCCCTACTAAATATTTCCTAAATATCAAGGACACAATTAATCCATGGTCTGTAGAGAAAATGATTAATAGACACTTTAACACCATTAGGTCTAAAAATCAAATAACACAAATAGGAAATTATGATACAGTTTTTGGGGTCAGCATAAATGTTGATTATGAGCTCATGAGTGCAGCAGTCCTGTCATTGTTGGAATAATTTCACTATAGTCCTCACCATCCTCTGGCTCTTACAGTATCTCTATGCTCTCTTCCATGAGAGTTCCATAGAACCTTGGAGAGAGGATGAGATGTAGATGTCCCATTTGTGGCTGGGTGCTCCTCAGTCATTTATTCTTTGCATTTTCACCAGTTGTGGGTTTCAACATTTACCACTACCAATGAACAAGAAAGTTCTTTGATGAAGTCTGAAGATACTCTAACCTACTAGTGGAAAGATAGGAGTTTAGAAGGTAGTTTGGTACAATATGTATTTAGGAAAATATCAGTAGTAGGTCCAAACCCGGGTCTTGGAAGCTCCGCAAAAATGGGTTATGCCCAAATTCACAGTACTAGGCAAATTTAAGCAAGAATAGACACATGATTCCTCCTGAAGAGCAGGGCTTAAATAAATCAAAACTAGTTTGGCTATCAACTTAACCCATGTGAAACTATTATACCCATGACCATATCTTGCTACATTAGTCATTATTGCAGTTCATTGGGTTCACAATTGGATATGCCTATTGATGTCTTTTTTTTTCCTGGTAGCTTCCAGGACTGTGAGAGTTATCCTAGTTAAGGTCCAAACTGCTGCACTCCTAAACACACAGGAAATGTGGCTGCTCACACAAGACCTTCACAAGATTAAGCCAGTCAGCCTGCAGTGACAAGGGGTACATGAATCCTCACACATAACTGAGGAGCTATGGATAGTTGATGGCATCTGAGGGAGACTAATTTATCTTTAACTGTGTGACTCCTGGTAGGTCATCCATTCTCCAGTTTATGGCCCAACAAAATGTAGTTTATGGACAACACAAATTGGAACCTATGAGTTATAAGAAGAGAGGGAGAGAGAGGGCAAGAGAGGGAGAGAGAGAGAGGGAAAGAGAGAGAGAGAGAGAGAGAGAGAGAGAGAGAGAGAGAGAGAGATCATTTGAAGATGGAGTAGGGAGATTATCAATAATCCAGGAGGAGTTGGGATTGCATGTGATAAAATCCATTGATTGTATTTTCATCTCCAGGAAAGGTGTTCAGTCCTCTCATACTTGGGGTGCTCTGCTTCTGCCTTTCTATGGATCTGTGATAATTCCCTTAGATTTCTTAAGCTTTTTCCACTCATAACCAATTCTTCCCAATAAAATTTCATGACCTAAGATCATCTTTAGTATATATAGTATATATATATTATATATATATATATATATATATAATTACAAAATTAAAACACTTGACAGAAATATTAAGGGAATTTTATTTTATGAAAAAAGTTGTTTGCTCTGTATATAACTGCGGCACTTATTAAAGATGAAAGTGTTTGCACACAATGAAAATAATATTTTTTTTTAGTTTTACAAATCTTGGCTGAATATTAATGCAGCATGTAAAGCATCTTTGGTGTTAACCAAATTAATAGTTTAAAAAATATATTTATTGGTTCAAAAACTTCATGCATTTGGGGAGCTGGAGAGATGGCTCACTGGTTAAGAGCAATAGCTGCCACCAATTGTCTCTACATCAAAAGTTTTAAACCCCTGAAGAAAGAAACTGAAAAAAGACATCAGAAGATGAAAAGACCTCCCATGCTCACGGATTGGAAAAAATAATACAGGACAATGTTCATTCTACCCAAATTAATATACAGATTCAATGCAATCCCAATTAAAATCCCCAAAAATTTCTTCACAGTCTTGGAAAACATCCTTAAATTTATATGGAAAAACAAAATACCCCGAATAACCAAAGCAACCCTGAGCCAAAAGAGCAATACAGGGGACATCACCTTACCAGATATCAAACTATACTACAGGGTTATAGTCATAATAACAGCTTGGTACTGGCACAAAAACAGACCTGTAGACCAATGAAACAAACCTGAAGATCCAAACTTGAACACATACAGTTTCAGCCATCTCATATTTGACAAGGGAACCAAGAAGACACAATGTAGGAAAGACAGCATCTTGAGCAAATTGTATTGGCAAAATTGGATCACCACTTCTAGAAGAATAAAATTAAACCCCTACCTCTAACTCTGTATAAAAGTCAACTCCAAATGGATCAAAGACCTCAGTGTGAAATCTGAAACTCTGAAGGTCTTGTAAGTTGGCAGCAACTTACAAGACATGGGCATAGGAAAAGACTTTCTAAATTAGACAGCAGGTGCACAGGAAATAAGGTTGACAATTGATGAATAGGATCTCATTAAACTCAAAAGCTTCTGTACAATGAAAGAAACAATCAACAAAATGAAGAGAAAATTCACAGAGTGGGAGGAATCCTTCACTGATGATATATCTGACAGAACATTAACTTTCAGAATATATAAACTACTCTAAAAACAAAGAACTAAGAAAACAAATGACTCACTCAAAAAATGAAGGGCTGAACAGACTTCTAAAGTGAGGAAGCTGAAGATGCTAATACCTATGACATCATAATCTTGATATATGTGTGGCATGCATATATGCATACTGTGGAGTGATGCAAATTAGAACGAACAACAACAATAAACAGACTGGATCAAAGAACTGAAGAAACAGTAAACTGCACCGAAAATTTTAAGAGACTGAGAAAGAGATGAAAAACATGTATGGCAGGATGCATTAGCTGTTGTGGGGTGCAGGGAAAGGTAGGAAATGCACAAAGCTTCAATAAAAAATTGGCTTTAAAAAGAAAAAAAAAAAGAGAGAGAGAACACTAGCTGCTTTTCAGAGGACCTGGTTTTAGTTCCCTGCACCCACACTTTAGTTCACAATAATCTTTAACTCCACTTCCAGGATATCTGATGCTCTCTTCTATCTTACACAGTCATTACATACGTAGGTGCATTTACATACTTATAAGAAATACAGACATACTCATGAAATAAAAATAAACTTTATAAAATAATTTATGTCATATATATATATATATATATATATATATATGTATTTTTGAGACATTGTCTCTCTTTAGTCCCACCTCTCCTGAAGCTCACTCTGTGGACCAGGTTGGCCTTGAACTCACAGAGATCTGCCTGCCTATGCCTCCCAAGTGCTAGGATTAAAGGCATGCGCCATCAAGCCCCCTATGCAATATATTTTTACCATACACAATGACTTATGTCTATGTTGTTCAAAGTTTTGTGTGCACAGAAATCATCCAGGAACATGGGGTTTTTAAATACTTTTTATTCTTTGGGAATTTCACATATGCATTAAATGTACTTTGAAACATATTCACCCCCAAGCTTCCTAATTCGATTCCTATAATTTTGTTAAAGTGCAGAATTCAGTTCATCCTGTAAGGTCTTCTCTGTCTGTATTTTTCAAGCTTCCAAGTTATACTGTAGCTTCTGTTATGGGAAGTATTTATTCTGACTTGTACAACACATAATTCTGCATTAGTTTATAGGGGAGGAATGTGAGGAAAAAGTTCTAGGTGACTCAAGTTAGAATTAGATTTATCATAAGAACTTTAAATTTTAAGAATTAGTCTTAACAAAGTAATTTTAACAGTTAAATACAAACCACTAAAAATAAAAATAGATTCTTCATGAAAATGATAACCATAACTTAACTTCCAACTTCTGCTCTACAAAATTAGCTCACTTGAACTACTTTAGTAATTTTTATGGAATTTGAATCCACATTGCTAAAGAGCAATTCAAACTACTCTGTTGATTTATTTCCATATTTTGGTTGGTTAAGTTTACATAGTTAAGAATTTCATCAATCAAAAATAAAATATATATTCATAAAATATGTTATATGAAAGTCTCAAATAATTAATTTAAATATTGGCTTAAAAAATTCAGCCACTATTTTCTTATTTTATTTTAATTCATGAAATTGATAATATTCCATAAACTGAAAAAAACCCTTTAATCCTATTGTGTTAGTCACTGTTCTGTTGCTGTGATAAATCCACCATGACCAAGGGAACTTATAAAAGGAAGAGCTTAGTTTATTTAAGTTTAAGATTGACAGTTTCACAGAATTAGAGCCCATCATGGCAGGAAGGCACAGTGGCAGGAGCTGGAGCAGAAAGCTAAGGTTCACATCTTCAAGTGGGCACAGGAAGCAGAGAGAACAACTGGAGACTGGCAAGGCTTTGTGAACACTCTATGCCTAACCCCAGTGATATACTTCCTCCAGCATAGCCATACCTTTTTTTGTTTTTTAGGAAAAAAGTGTTATTTAATTTGTTTTTCATTTGACAAATATTTGCCTGAAATATCCTTCAGATAAAGATGCTATAGGAATTACAAGAAATTTTTTGAGGGGGAGGTCACATATTTTCCTTATTTATGAACTATAAAAATTTATGTTTTTCATCTCTTTCTCTCTACCTTTATCAAGAAAATCTTTGATGGAAATATCTTGAATATAATGTCATTTTTCAGAAAAAGAGATGAAGCATTACCTGATGTTCATTTTTCCTGTCAAATAATTGTTACACTAACAGAATCCCCAAGACATTATATCACACACTCTTGGCTGCTAACAGGAGACTGCTTTCTGTTTAAATACTACTATGGTAGATATAATAACAGTAACAAATGCAATAGAATTTTAACTAAATCAATATGGCAGATTGAACTACTGATGGCCAGATGAAGATATACTACCTGCTATATCAAATTCTGTAGGAAAGTAGACTCAGGACTTTAGGGGTTTTAGGAAATTTCTGAAAGGGAAGGAATAGATGTCTTCCAAATAGATTCCTATTTTTTTTTTTTTGTCTTTTCAAGACAGGGTTTCCCTGTGGCCCCAGCTGTCCTGGAACTCACTCTGTAGACCAGGCTGGCCTTGAACTCACAAAGATCGGCCTGCCTCTGCCTCCCAAGTGCTAGGATTAAAGGCGTGCACCACCATGCCCTTATAGATTATAATAATATAGATTATAATAATAAATTCCTTAAAAACTTACACAACTCATACTGTTTATGTCTTCTATTATGCATCCTCATAAAAAATAATCTTTCAGTATTTCTGACATTTCATTTTTAGGTTTGAGAAATCAAAAATTGCCTGATTTTACATGTGTGCATGTGTATATGAATCTATGTACATGAATAGATGTATGCATATGGAAAGCAAAGTTTGACATAGTCTATTTAAATTACACCCTACATTAATTTTTCTTTTTTTCTTTTTTTTTTTTTTATCTTTTTGAGACAGGATTTCCCTTAAGTTTCAGCTGACCTGGAGCTATGAAGACCAGGCTGGCCTTGCTTGAATTCACAGAGATCTGCCTGCTGCTGCCTCCAAATTGCTGGCCTTAAAGGCATGCACCACCACGACCAGTTCTTTGTTTGCTTTTAAATTTCGGGAGGTTATTTCTTTTACTTTGTGTCTATGACCTCCATGTGAGGGCACCTGTCCCATGCAATGCAGGTGGAAGCTAGAAGACAGAAGTAAGTTAAGTACAGTCACTAGTTGCTGTGTGGATGCTGGGAACCAAACCAGGGTTCTCTACAAGAGCACCCAAACTGGTGAGCCATCTCTCCTGGTTGTTTTGTTTGTTTGTTTGTGGTTGGTTGGTTGGTTTGTTGGTTGGTTGATTGGTTTTTTTGAGACAGGATCTCTCACTAGTGCCAGCTGCCCTAAAACTCCCTCTATGGAACAAGCTTATGTGGATCTCCTGGAGGCCCCTAGGATTAGAGGCTCATTCCATCACAAGCCAGCTCCACCTTACCTTTGGAGACTTGGGCTGTAATGAAACTTAGCCAAACAAATCAGTTTGCCTTAGTTTGCCAATAATATATATATTATATATATATATATATATATATAATATATATTATCAACCAGAGCAGGAGGTATAAGGTCTTAGGCAGCTTTTATATTTGCCAGGAACCTATCTCAGGTCTCACGCTTTCCAAGTAGCAATTTGCCCATAAGCTTTTTTTCCTAGTCCCTGTTTTAAATTTAAAGGTGATTTTTCCTAATTATAGATTATAAGCAGTTTTAAATTATTTTTGAGACAAGATCTCCCTTGTCCCAGAACTCCTTATGCTGAGAATGATTTTGAACTTCTATCCAGAGATTCCACACCCTGAGTCCTAGGATTGAAACTGGATACAACTTCCAGTTTAGGAGGTATTTATGGACCCAGGGGCATCTTGCATACCAGACAACTTACTGAGGTACATCGAAGCCATCTTCTTTGTTTTAGCAATTACAGATAGTACACCCTTATATTCTGGACTCTATTAATTGTTTGGAGAAAACAATTATTTTTTTTTTCCTACAACTAATTTCATTCTTTGGCAGTCTTCCCATTTTATTCTAAAGTGAATTTCAATGATCTTATTGTTTTTTCTTCCTTTGGTTTTACTGAGTTGCTTGAATGTAAATTAGTTTTTTTTTTTTTTTCAATTTCAAGTATTTTGGACTCCCTTTCTAAGTATTCATGTTATCCTATTAGCACATCCTTTGTTTTTCTTTCTTTGATTGCATTTTGGATAATTTCCATTGAAAGGCCCTTAAAGTAGTTAACGTTTTTACTCAGTTATGTAATTAGTGCACTTATGCTCATATGGATTCCTAATTTTGACTTAATTCTTTTTTTTTTTTTTTCTTTTCCAGACAGGTCTCTCCTTTAGCCCCCGCCTGTCCTGGAAACATCACTGCTGGAGACCAGCTGCTTTGAACTCACAAAGATCTGCCTGCCTCTGGCACCAGAATGCTGGGATTAAAGACATGCACCACCACTCCAGGCTTGACTTACTTCTTATAGTACATTTATTTTAGCTCTCTTTGACTTCTCCTTAAACTTGCCAATGCTATGCACAGGAGAAACACTATGATAATCAGAATTCCCACCCATGGCCACTAAAAAATTGCCAGTATTATTCTTTGAGGACATTGAGATTAATTAATTATGATTACAAATGAACTATTTTGTTCTTCAGTTTTGTCTAACCATGAATTTTAATAATTGACTGTGTGATACACTCAGTGGATTATGTTCAAGTTTCCACCTTATTCTAGTCCTTGACACAGTTCAACATCAAATGAGACAGTTATTAAAATAGCATTTCCTCCTAGTTTCCCTCACCCACATTTGGTTTTCTTTGTCATCGTTGTCATCAATGGAATAAAGCACCCATGAACCATGTCCATTATTTGAATATACTTTATTTACATTTGAGGTGGTTTATCAACTTCCAAATACAATTTATCTAAATTGTGCTCCCTGTTAGTATGGCAGTGACATGTGTGTGTGTGCGTGCGTGTGTGTGTGTGTGTGTGTTGTGTGTGTGTGTGTGTGAATATCTGTAACTAAAATTTGAAAATATCCAGTATATATTTACTTCTTTTAATCTAAAACATAGGTTATACTTTTCCTTTATTCATTAACTTTACATAAATAAGTATATTCTATTGAACATAATATTCAAAATCAAAGCATAGAATAAAAGAATAATTTGGAATATTTTCTTTTTCTTTTTTTTTTTTTTTTTTTTTTGTGTTTTTGAGACAGGGCCTCTTTGCAGCCCTAACTGTCCTGGAACTCGTTATGGAGACCAGGATGACCTTGAACTCACAGAGATCCACCTGCCTCTGCCTCCCAAGTGCAGGTGTGTGCCACCACGCCTGGTGGAATATATATACAATATATACACCATAATTGTATATAAGAATATACATTCTTATATACAATTATGGTGGTTTGAATTAGAGTGTCCCCCCATAGACTTCAAGTATTCAGACATTTTGTCCCCAGTTGGTGGTGCTGTTTTGGGAGATCTAAGAAGGTGCGGCCATGCTGGAGGAAGTACATCACTGGGGGTGGGCATAGAGAGTTTAACAAGCCTTGCTAGTCTCCAGAGGTTCCTTTTTTGGTTTCCTGTTCTCATTGGAAGATGTGAACCTTGGCTTTCTATTCCAGCCCTGGCCACCATGCCTCCTGCCACAATGGACTCTAATTCCCTGGAACCATCAATTATAAGCTCAACTAAACTCTTCCTTTTATAAGTTCCCTTGGTCATAGTGGTTTTATCACAGAAACAGAAAAGTGATTAGTACCACAATTATGTAATTATTGAAAAGAGAAATGAAGTATGAAAGAGAGCAGATGCTAAAAGTGTATAGGAGTTAATTACGTGGAACAGGTAAATATCTTAAATATATAAAATAAGCTTATGCCAGGCATAGTAGCATATGCCTTTAATCCTAGCACTTGGGAGGCAGAGGCAGGCAGATCTCTGTGAGTTCAATGCCAGCTTGGTCTACAGAGTGAGCACCAGGCCAGCTGGGACTAAAGGGAGATCCTGTCTCAAAAATGCAAAACAAACAAACAAACAAACAAACAAAAAAACCCAAAGGTAAGCTTATTTAGATAGATTTCTCTAAGCTTTAAACTATCATGAATTAAGCATTAATATTAAATATTGTACCAGTAACAAAGTATGCAATAGCATATGAAATGCCACATATTCTTTAGAACTGAGATCATTGATTTCCAGTCACATATATTTAAAGAGAATCTGGGAAGTCATAACCTCGACATTATAAATTACATCAACCCATAATCAACATTACAACGTTTGAACTCAAAGAAAAAATTGTTTAGAGCAATTGATTGTCTGAAGATGAAGGAAACTAGGTGTAACTAGAATCAACAAAAGCTCTGAAGGATTTCTCTAGAAAAATTACAAAAGTAGAAAACTTCAGTTAAATTAGGCAATTTCAACAGCATAAAATGAAAATGTAAGCCTCGAGCAATCTGCAGACCCTGTGTGGAGGAATTAAAAAAATGTGGATTAAAACTAGTTTTTATAGAATCCTGGTATTAAGGCAAACGTTGAGTTTCTTTTTTTAATATAATACTTTTATTGATGTTTTGTGTATTTTAGACATCATTTTTCAGTTCAATTTAGAGATATTCCCCTTTCCCTTCCTCCCACTCCAGCCTAGTTCATGCATTCTGCCATAGATGTACTGCATCTTTCTCTCAGTCTGTTTAAAGTTTTTCCCTGAAAAAGTTTATTGTTTTGGGCAGAATTTAACAGATCAGTCCCTTCTTTGATCCAATCCTTATGTTGTTGTGGTTCCCTCCCAATGCATTGCTCCAAAGTATGTCTACATCTACATCATATGTGTACCAGAATTATGTCCTCCAGGAATAAACTGTTTGTTACCCTGATATATGTTTATGAGTCCATATTTTTTCCTTTTAATTTTACATTACTCTAAAATATGAATATATACTTTCTACCCATTTACATTAATTACCATGTCTGAAAGGAAGTGGTAAGTTAATTCTAGGGTTCATTTAGAGAGTCGCGTTATAACAGCACAGTTGCTTTCAGATACAAAGAAATATAGCAACAACATGGCTCAGCTTCTTTTCAATTGGGGGATTTGATACTAGCATCCACAAATGATAGAAACCATTCCCCGTTTAGTTCTTTGGGACTGGATTACTTCACTTAACATAATGGCTTCAAGTTCTATCAATTTACCTCCAAATTTATGGTGTTATCTTTACTGCTGCATAGAACTCCATTGTGTAGATGTACCATATTTTTTGTTATCCACTCCTCAGTTGAGGGGAGTTCAGGTGTTTCCAACTCTTTGCTATTGGGGGAAGAGCTGCAATAAATACAGCTGTGCATGTATCTTTTCAGTAGGATGAATCTTGTGGGTATATACCCGGGAATAGTATGCCTGGATCAGGTGGTAGGCTCATTGTGAGTGTTTTAAAGATTCTCCACACTGCTTTCCACAGTTGTTATATGAGTATACATTCCTACCAACAGTTGATGAGTGTTCCCCTGTCCCCACAACCTCTCCAGCATTTGTTGTCTATTGTTTTCTTAATCTTAGCCAGTCTTATCAGAGTGAGATGATATCTTAGAGTGGATTAATTTACATTTCCTTAATTATTAATGACATTGAACACCTTTTAAGACGTCTCTCAGCCATCTTCCTCACTGATGAAGTGCCTGATCAGCTCTTTACTCCATCTTTGCAGTGAGTAATTAGTTTTCTTACTTCCTTGTTTTTTGAGTAGTTTGTATATTGTAAAATTTAAGGCTCTGTCAGATGTATCACTGGTGAAAATTTCCTACCACTCTGTGGCTTTTTTCTCCACTTCCTTGATTGTTTCTTTCACTGTACAGAAGCTTTTGAGTTTAATGAGGTCTTACTTGTCAGTTGTTTTTCACAAAATTATTTTTTATTGCTATTAAACTTTTCCCATAAGTCTCACATCATTTCTCAATTGAATCAGGAGTTACTCCCCTTTCCATGCCCCCACCCCACCCGAGTCCCTGTACTCTGCCATACATGTCTTGCATCTTGTTCTGAGTCTTTCCAGAGTTTTTTTTTTTGCCAATTCTTTTGTTATTATTCTCTCCTACTTGTGTTGCTTCAATATATATACATATATATATATATATATATATATACATAATTACATATAAATATATAGATACATAAATACATACACATATTACTTGAATTGCAGGACTTTTTTCCTAAAAGATGTCATGTTTTCCTTAAGGAAATGCTCGAAGGCTCCTCTTTGGCAAGCCCAAACAACCATCAGTCCTGCACTTGTGCTCCACTTTGGGGTCTTTCCATTCCATAGTCCCCCAAATGAAGTCCAGTAAGCACCTGTAATGTCTTGATCCCCCAGCAGTCCTCAGTCCACATTGGAAGGTTCAAAAGTAGCAAAGCTGTATCTCATGTATTGAAGAATGTCAAAAGCAGTGGCATCCACAGAGCATATGCACCTGCCTATAATAATTGAAGACAGGGCAAACAACAGTGCTCTCTTTTTTTCTTTTTTTTTTTTTTCTTTTTACTAAGATCTCTAGTTTTGTGTCTTCATTACAGTTTCTCTGGTCTTATTGATTATTTATTTCTGGTTTTACTTTCCTTCCAGATGCTTAAGGCCACACAGTTAGCCGAGATTAACCAAGGTTTTGTTTTGTTGAGGTCAGTTGAGGATCTGGTCTGCAGGGGTCTCTTGGTTTTTTTTTTTTTTTGAGGGAGGGGAGATCCCCTTGCTTCTTTCACTTCCTCATTCACCAGTTCCATCCACATGAGGACAAAATCATGTCTTGCTAGACCAGGCTTCTTTTTCTGAAGGATGAGCAGACTTTCCTCTTTATAGACTGGACACTGACCGAAGTCCCCTTAGTGGCTCTCCAAGACCTCCATGAACAGGAAGACTGGTGACCCACTTCTGCAGGACTTTTCAAGAGATACCCCCATGCATAATCCCCTAAGACTTGGTTGACCTCTGAGGCAAGGAATAAAGTTGTCCCCCAGGTCCCTTGGCCAAATTTGTAGGGACTTTAGGTATGGTCGTTAAGCATCCAGAAAGGCTAATTTGCACCAGCCTGTTACATTGCACCTTTATTAACATTGTATCCTTTGGAAAAAAAAACCTGTATGTTATTTCCATAGCATATTTCTTGATTCACATCTTTCCATTTTAATACCATACTACTCTAAAAGATGCACATATACCCTCCATCATATACTAAAATCCAATGTCTGAAATGAAAATATGTGTTAGGTCAGCTCTTGAACATGTGTAGGGATTCCCAATACAAGAACACAGTTGTCTTTAGATCATGAGAAATATAACATTAACGTTGCTCATTTTGTCTTACACCTAGGTACTTGATATTAGCATCCACAGATGAGGGATACCATTCAGTTTTTTGTTTTTTCTGGGACTGTTACTTCACTTAGCATAAAATTTTCTAGTTCCATTAATTTACCTGCAAATTTCATGATGTCATCTTTATTTATTTTTAATTTTTTATTTATTTCTGTATGTGTATGAATGTACTGTCTGCATGCAAGTGTGTGCACTCGTGTCATCTTTCTTTACCACTTCACAGTACTCCATTGTGTAGATATACCACATTTTCTGTATCCACTCATCAGTTGAGGGGCATTTGGGTTGGTTCCAGCTTTTCACTATTGTGAAGAGCTGCAATAATCATGACTGTACATTTATGTCTGTTGTAGGAAGAGTCTGATGGATACATACCCAGAAGTGGTATGGCTGGGTCAAGTATTAGGCTCATTTTGAGTCTTAAAAAGGTTCTCCATACTGCTTTCCATAGTGGTTGTACAAGATTGCATCCATACCAGTAGTGGATGAGTGTTCCCCTTATCCCACACCCTCTCCAGCATTTGGTATCATTTATTTTCTTGATCCTAGCCAAACTTATTTGGGTAAGATGATACCTTAAACTGGTTTTAATTTGTAGTTCCTTAATTATTAGTGATTGTATTAGTCACTTTTCTGTTGCTGTGATCAAACACCATGATCAAGAACTTATAAAAGGAAGGGTTTATTTGAGCTTACGATTGAAGGTTCCAGGGAATTAGAGTCCATTGTGGTGGGAGGCATGGCAGCTGGAGACTGCAGCAGCAAGCTGAGGGTCACATCTCACAATGAGCACAGGAAGCAGAGAGAGAGAGCAACTGGAGACCATGAGGCTTGTTAAACTCACTAAGCCTGCCCCCAGTGACATACTACCTCTAGCACGGCCACACCTTCTAAGGCCTCCAAAAACAGTGCCACCAACTGGAGACAAATGTCTGAATACTTAGAACCTATGGGGGACACTCAATCAAACCACCACAGTGATGTTGAACACTTTTTTTAATTTTCATTTTTTTATTGATGCTTTGTGTATTTCATACATCATTTTCCAATTCAGTTCAGGCATATTTCCCTTTCCCTTCCCCCCTCACCCCCAGCCCCAAAGAAAAAACAACCCCCCACCCCCAACGCCACCCCCAAATCCCAGACCCATGCATCTGGCCATAACTAGCTCTTCATCATTCTCGTTTTTTTTTTTTTTTTATATTTATTAAAATAAGTGATAATATTATAGAGTACAAGGCATCCTTCATGTAAAACAATTTGCAAGCCATTATTGTGCCCAAACGCCCAAACAACCCCTCCCCATGGTCCCCACCATCCTCAGGGGGGGGTTATATGTTCCCAAATCAAATTTTTGAATCAAATGAGTGTCCAGAACTACATTGCTGTAGTTTCACCATCACCCCAATCACATAGCCCTTACATTCCTACCATGCCCCCTCATTTCCGCAGATTTTTTCCTAGGCTTAGAAAAGGGCCAGAGGTGGATGAGAAGCAAAACATTGTACTTTCTCTCTGGAGCCGTTGTTTTGGACTCTGGTAATTTAAATGGGCTGTTTTCTTTTCATGGGTTGGCAGTTAATTCAGGAATGACCTTTGAATCCTACTAATGAATCACAAGAGCCATAGATATATAGGTTATTTAAACAGTAAATTAGAAATCTTATTTAAACAGTAACTAATGGTGGGGCTGGAGGGATGGCCAGCGGTTAAGAGCGCCGAACGCTCCTTTGCAGAGGACCCGGGTTTCGATCCCCAGCCAGCACCCACAATGGCGGCCGAGAGCCGTCTGGAAAACTCCAATCCAGGAGAACTCCAGTTCCCCAGGGGAGTCCAACGCCCTCCCCCGACCTCCGCGCATTGCACGTTTCCACGGGTGCACAGACTTGCATGCCAGACAATACATTCATACAAATATGGAAATAAATTAAAAATTAAAAAAAAAAAGATTTTAAAAAACGAAAAAAAAAAAAAACAGTTACTAAATTATGGTATATGAGTAAGTTTTACTTTGGTATAGACAGAAGATGTTTTGGATGATATAGTTGTAATCCATGTGAATACATTTTTTTTTCTGTTAAATATGACAGAGTCTTACTGTGGCTTATACATCTCCTAACCATGGGTAGAGGATATAAGGGTTTGTGGCATCAGCCATGGGTTTATTCCTCCAAGGAGAAAGAGCTAATAGCCAATTATGTTTGGGATATACAGGCATAATGGCTGCCTCCTGCCTGCACAGCAAATTCCAGGTGGTGAGGGTAGCCTGGTGCCTGACGGAGGGAAGTCCTGCTTGACTTCAAATGGGAGGCCATATTGCTTTTATTTGGTTTAATGAATAGACCTTTGGTAACACTCCTCTGGTATCCCAGAGACCCATCGTGGTACACTTTTGCAGTTGTGGTCCCTCAATAACCATCTTCCCATGTATACTCAGGTCAATCAACAGCAGGCCTTATTGCCTCTCTTTTGCAGGTATCCCAGTTTTAGAGGCAAGGAGCCTTAACCCTTTTGTGGGGGCTTTGATCCCCTGGCCAACATCGCCTTGGTAGAAATAATCCATTGCTGAAATGTCCAGAAGCTATTCCTGTTATTAATATATTTTGCTTAAGTGCATAGCTTAAGGAGACTTTTAGTATTATATTTTGGTTCTGAAATAGAGAATAATCCCTTTTTCACAGTTATTCCTATTGGTCCCTATTAGTAATGTAAAGAAGGCAGTTTACTGGTTTATAAGAAGATTTTACCCCATCTATAAGAGTGGGCTCCAATTTACAGTTGGAGAATGAACTCATCGCATCATTCATATTTCTCCTTGTTTCTAAGGGGGGGGAGGTAAGAAAGTTCTCCTGGGACTAAAACCCTTTTGCGGCACCTAGGAAGGTAAGTTTTCCATTAGGACTCATTAATAACAGTTGTTACAAGATGGATCCACAGAGGGGTTTGAGTTTGTAGCAATTCTGCAGCTTATTTTTCTTCCTTTTTTCATGTTTCAACGAACCCAACCCTTTCCTCCTAGCACTTTTCTTCCTAGTACAATCCTACGCAATGCAATGCTGTATCTTTTCTTTCTCGGCTGTTTTTAGGTTTTGTTTCGTGGACATTTTGATCTGTTTGGAGAACATACAAATTCCTCTCCCACTAGTTTAGTTTTTTTTTAAGATTTGAATTGCAAGGTTTTATTTGACAAAAAGTTTTTGTACATATCTGTAACCCCCGGTGTATTTTAGAATTTTAGAGTTTTTTTGTTTTTTGGACCCCAATTTGATTCTCCAAAAGGCAGTTGCATTAATAATGGGCCTATGGGTGGAAATAGGCACAAAGATTTTCATCAAATTCACCCCTGTCGTTTTGGGTGCGGTATGTGCTTACTTGGAAAGCAAACTTTAATGTTTAAGTTAAATCATACTATAGGTGAAAGAGAATGCTACAAGGTTGATACTGTACAACAGAAAAAATAGAGAAACATTTTTGTAGTTCCTAATCCCAAAAATTTTGTCATACAGATTTTTAAGTAAACACAATGTGGACCCAACAGCAATTTTTATAACTCCACTTTTAACTCAGTTGCTTACCATTTTATCAGAAGCCGTTTAAAACAATGTTGTTTAATATACCCATAATTACTTTTACTAAGTCCCCCTAAAAAACACCAGGTAAACACCTACAGACAGAGTCTGACACAAAACTGGATATTGTTTGAACTCAGGTCAAATTAAATATGCATTAATCAAATATACAAACCCCATGTTCCCCTAAAAACTCCCACCCACCTCCACGACCCTTTCTGATTCCACCATTTACAGTTCAGTTATTTCTGAATGCCAGTCTTTTTCTGTTGACTGTTGTTTTTAAATATGCATCCCCTCTCCACAAGAAATATAGTTATAACTGAGTTTTTGGGCAACTAGCATCCACAGTTATGAGGGATACCATTCGTCCCTTTGTTTTTCTGGGACTGGGTTACCTCACTTAACAAAATGTCTTTCTAGCTCCATCCTTTTAACTGCAAAATTTCATGATATGTTTTTGTTTTTCTTTTAACAGCTCAATAGAAGTTCCCCATTGTGTACATGAAACCACATGTTTTTTTTCCCTCTAATCACACCTCCCCGTCAGTGTTTGAGGGGCACCTGGGCCCAGTTTCCAGCTTTTTTCTATTTTGAACAGAGCTGCAATAAAAATTATAGCTGTGCATGTATCTCTGCAAGTAAGATGAGTCCTGTGGGTATAATAGCCCGGAGTAGATAATAACTGGAATCAAATAGCAGGCCTTCCATTTTTGAGTCCGTCCTAAGGGGTTTTCTCACACTGCTTTTCCATAGTTGCCTTACAAGTTTTTTAGATTACCATCAAAGCCAAGGATGAGTTTTTCCCCTTTTTCCCTAACACTCTCAGCACTGTGGTTATCATTTTGGTTTGTCTTGAATCCCTAAGCCAAAGTTCACTTTTAATTGGAATAAGATGATATCTTCAAAGTGGTTTTAATATTTGCATTTTCTGAAGTATTTAGCTATGTTTTTTTTTTGAACACGTTCTTAGATGTTCCTCAGCCAATCTCTAAATCCTCTCTGGGTGAAGTCCTCTAAGTTCAGATCCTTTGCTCATGTTTTTTGAGTGATTCATTTTTTGTTTTTCCTTTTTTCTTCCCCCTTTGTTTTTTGTTGTGTAGCTTGGTATACTCTTGGAAAAAATTAATGCCCCTTGGGTCAGATGTAATCGTCAGTGAAGGTTTTTTCCCCCCTCCCACTCTGTGGGTTTTTCCTCTTTTCACTTCCTTTTATTGTTTCTTTTTTTTTGATGTACATAAGCTTTGGAGTTTAATGAGGTCCCAATTTTGTCAATTGTCAAATCCTTATTTCTTGTGCAGCTGGCTGTCGGATTTAGGAAGTCCTTTGTTGTCCCTACGCCTAATTTTCTTATAAGTCCCTGCTGCCAAGTTTTTCTGCTATTACCTCCAGAGTTTGGGGGTTTTCACATTGAGGTCTTTTTTTTTAATTTTTTTTATTTAAAATTGTTTTTTGTGCAGAGTGAGAGATAGGGGTTGAATTCCATTTCTCTACAATTGGTGATCCAGTGTTTGTAGCCAACCACCACCTTACTGAAGATGCTGTCTTTCCTCCCCAGTTGTGACATTCCATGGCCCCCATTGGTCACCAAATATTAGGTTTTGGTCTGACAGTGCATTTGATCAGTTTGGGACCTTCCGTTGTTTTATTCCTTGGTCAACTGGTCTGTTTTTTTTTGTGCCAGTACCAGGCTGTTTTTGATATAGACTAGACCCTGTAGTCTCGTTTTTGATGTCTGGTCGAGGTGCATCCCCCCTGGTATTGGCCTCTTTCTCCGCTCAGGTTTTTGTGCTTTGGCTGTTATGGGGTCTTTTGTTTATTTTCCAAATGAAAATTGAGGATTTTTTTTTCTCCCAGCTGTTGAAAGAAACATCAGGGGCTTTTTGATTGGGATTGCATTAAATCTGGTTAATACACTAGTTTGGGTAGGCCATGAATCCTTTTTTACTATATTTTTTTATTTCCCAATTCCATGGACAAATGGAGGTTCTCCATGCTCTTGAATGTCTCCTCCAATTTCCATTTTTTCAGGGGGTTTAAAATTTTTTTGTTTTAGCAAATCCTTGGTGTTTTTGGTTAGGTGTGTTCCTAGATATTTTATGTGTTTTTGAGGCTATTGTGGAGTGGGGAAGGTCCCCACCCTCATGAGTCCTTCTTCAGTTTCTTTTTGTTGGTGTAAAGAAGGCTACTGATTTTTTTTTCTAGATTTATTTTTGTACCCTGCCACTTTTTTACGGAAGCTCTTAGTCGATTCTAAGAGTTTCCTGGTGGAATTCTTTGCGTCCCTTAAGTAGACAATTTCAGATAATCAGAAAACGGGTGAGCTGAACTCCTCTTTTATTCCAATAGAACCACCTTATTTAATTTTCTTTTTCCGTGCCTTAAAATTGCCCTAACAAGGGTTTTCAGCAACTTATATTGGAAAAGGAGTGGTGGCAGGGGGCAGACCTTGCCGAGTTCCTACTTTAAGAGGAATCCTT
>VZQC01012550.1:497707-531509 GCA_009823505.1 Rhizomys pruinosus
CCTGGCCTGGAGCTTGCTCTATAAACCAGGCTGGCCTTGAACTCACAGAGATCCACCTGCCTCTCCCTCCCAAGTGCTGGGATTAAAGGTGTGCGCCACCACACCTAGCTGGAGCATGAGTTTTCTTTTCTGCTTTTAAACAATTTAAATGGCTGGTCATTGTTAAAAATATCAATTGGGCAATGTCAATATCTCTGTGACTATTAAGATGCATTTGTCTACAAACAGTTCCAGGGCACTTGGACTTTTCTAATTAGTGTTCCTTCCCCCCATCTCCTCTCTTGCTTCTGCTTCTTATAGTTGTATGGTGTTTTTGTCACTAAAAAGGAAATCTGATCTTCATATGGACAGTTGAAGATGTTAACAGATAAAATGTCACGTAGCTCTGTAGACAAGTTATTCAACAGGTTCTAAGAAAAGAGCAGGTTAAAGTGGAGCCCATGGGCTCTGTGCCAGTGGTGTGGCCCTAGAGAGGGCTTCTCCACAGAGATGAGGTGTTGGAGGATTTGCTTTGGATTGACTTGAGATGTTTGTCAAAGGTACCTTGGGAAAGGAAATGGGATACAACTGAGAATTTATCTTCTTACTTGAAGACTTTTGAGACATTTTTGGACAGCTTAAAAAATCTTAGACTTGCTGGGCGTGGTGATGCACACCTTTAATCCCAGCACTCGTTTCACACTTATTTTATTTTTATTTATTTATTTTTTTTGGTTTTTCGAGACAGGGTCTCCCTGTATCCTCAGCTGACCTGGAATTCATTCTGTACACCGGGTGGGCCTTGAACTCACAAAGATCCGCCTGCCTCTGCCTCCCAAGTGCTAGGATTAAAGACATAGCTTTAATATTTCTTATACAAGGCTGCTTGAGCTTTTGTCCAAGCCTTGTCTAAAATAATACATAGTAGTTAAAAGTATCAGGCTGGTGTAACTTAGCCTTTCTGGATGCTTAACAAGCATCCTTAATGCCCATACCAATTTGGCCAAGGGTCTTAAGGAATAACTTTGTTCCTTGCCCTCAGATGTCAACTAAGTCCCAGGGGACTATGCATGGGGGAATCTCTTGAAATGTTCTGCAAATGTGAGTCACCAGTCTTCCTGTGCAGGGAGGTCTTAGAGATCCACTAATGGGACTTCAGCTGGTGTCCAGTCCATAAAGAGGAAAGTGTGTTCATGGTTCAAAAAGTGAAGCCTGGTCTAGCAAGACCTGACTTTGTCCTCTAGTGGATGGAACTGGTTATTGAAAAGCCAAAAGTAGTCAGGGGCTCCCTCCCCCGTAAAAAATCCCCTGAGTGACCTTTGAGGACCAGATCCTCAAGTGACCTTGAGAAAACAAAGACCTTGGTTAATGTGGGCTAACTCTGTGGCCTTAAACATCCAAAAGGAAAGTATAACCAGAAATAAATAAATCGTAAGGCCTGAGATAATAAAGTATAAAACTTGAGATTTTAAAAAAGACAAAAAGTTAAGAAAAAAAGAGCACAGTCATTTTACCTGTCTTACTGGCAAGTACAGTGATGCATATTGGAAGGAATTACAACAACAACAAAAAGACTGGGTCAAATAACTGACTGAAACAGTGAACTTCTGCTCAAAACTGTAAACTTTTGCATCGAAAATTTTAAAAGAGACTGAGAGAAAGATTAAAAAAATGTTTCGCAGAATGCATGAGCTCTGGTGGAATGGGGGGCAGGGAGGAGGGCCACAGGTCTAGATTTGATTTGACAGTTTGAATAGAATGCACAAAGCTTCAGTAAAAATTGGCTTTGAAAAAATAAACTTGTGCCAAAGAATTATTGATTTTCAAAATAAATTTCAGACATCTTCTTGGGTCCGGGTGGATGGATATGCAGTTAAGAGCACTACCAGCTCTTGCAGAAGACGGGATTTATATTCTCGACACCCACATGGCAGCTAACAAACCACTCACAACTCCAGTTCCAGGGGATCTGCCACCTCCTTCTGACCTCTGTGGCCATTGCACTACCCAGAGGCACTTAGTTAATATAGTCATTCACAGAATATAAAAAATAATAAATAAAATATTTTAAATTAGATGCAACAAATATGGCAATGCATAATATATAATTTTACGGCATTATATTAACTAAAATTGAGTATGTAAAATTGAAGGCATAAACATCTTTTCGGTGGGAGATGCAAACTTCTCTAGACTCACTAGTAAAGCCAGGCTGATGACTGTTTATAATCTATAATCTATAATCCCTGCAAAAATTAGCCATTAGCACAGTTAACAACTGAATTTTCAAGTGTTAACTGCCCTTGACTTTGCCTCAAACTGTTGGCAAACTGGTCATTACAAGCTTGTTACAATTGATTTCTTGGGGGCCTATTTAATAGAAATTTGATTTCAATTCAACATCCATAGAGGCTAATTTTGAATCAGTAAACAAGGAAGTCTCTCTCCTTAAGATTTATCTTCGTGCAATATTCTTTTATTCTATAAAAGAAATTTCCCCCAAATCGGTGTATAAGTAAAAATTGCCTCATTTGTAGACATAACTAGATTAGTAGTTGGATTTCAACCTAGGTTGAATCCCTTGTACTTTCCTGGGTCCTAAAGTTCCATCAGAATATATACTCACAAATAAGTATTCACAGCTAAGATTCAGAAATGACTAAGAGTGTGTGTCCTTTGTTTTTCTCAGTGTTGGTTAGCTCATACAGTATAACACTTTCTAATTCCACCTCTTTACCTGTAAATTTCATGATAATATTTCAATTTATTTGATGCAGTTCCATTTCAAGGACTTTTAAATAGTGGCAGTCACAAGGAAAAAGAAAAGGAAGAATCAGAAATAGAAACAAGATTTAGAGCACTGTGTTCCTTTGCTTTTGAGCACTGTCTTGACTTTATTTAAAACAAAAAGCAGTTTTAAATTTCACGTTTTTAAGGAGGAACACTTGAGGAACTTAACCCACTATGTACATACAAAACATACTATGTACATACAAAAACCATGAAGACAGGATCCAAAACTTCTACAAAATATAAAATCTATCCTGTATTAATGACTTTTCTGTTACTGTAATAGAATCACCAAGACCAAGTGAACTTATAAAGAGATGAGTTTATTTGAGCTTATGATTCCAGAGGAATTAAAAGTCCATCTTGTTGGAGAGGCATGGTGGCAAGTGGTTGCAGGAGCAGGGGCAGAAAGCAGAGATTCAAACCTTCAAGCAGGCACAGAAAACAGAGTGCAAATGGAGATTGACAAGGCTTTAAGAACTCTCTAAGCTCACCCCCACTGATGTGCTTCCTCCAGCATGGCCACACCTTCTAAGACCCCCCCCCCCAAAAAAATAAAATAAAAACCTGCCACCAACTGGCAATAAAATATCTGGATCCTTGGAGCCTATGGGGGACATTCTCCTTGAAACTACCAGATAACAATACTTTTTTTTAGTATGTAAATACCACACACAAAGCTAAATAAATATTAAAATTTATCTGGCAGCTGTGCATGTTTTTTAATTGAATATATGTATATTTCACACAGAATATTCTAATAATCTCTATACCCCTTTCCCTCAGTGACAAATCAATAGAACTCTATTGTATAAATGTGGCACATTTCCATATCCATTTGTCAGTTGAGAGACATTTTGTTTGTTTCTATTTCTTACCTTTTGTGGGAAGAATAGCAATGAACATGGATGAAGAAATAACTCTGTAGTAGAATACTGAACCCTTTTGGTATATGCCAAGGAGTGGTATAACAAGGTCTTATCATAAATCGACTTTAAAAATTTTGAGAATACTCAACTCTGATTTTCATAATTAGTGTAGCAGTTTTCAATCTCACCAACAGCGAATGAAGGTTCTTCCCCACAACCTGGCCAGCATTTGTTTTCAGTTGTTTTCTTTTTTGGTCTTTTCAAGACAGGGTAGCCCCAGCCATCCTGGAATTCTCTCTGTAGACCAGGCTGGCCTTGAACTCACAAAGATTTATCTGCCTCTGCCTCCCGAGTGCTAGGATGAAAGGCGTGTGCCACCACGCCTGGCTTCAGTTGTTTTCTTAATCTTATCCATTGGACTAGCTTAGATAAAATTTTAGAGTATTTCTAATTTGAATTTCTCAATTCCTTAAGATGTTGAGCACTTTAAAGTATTTTTCAGTCTTATTTATTTATTTATTTATTTATAAACCCTCTGTTCTGATTGAGACACTATTTTATAATTGAATCATTAGTTTTTGTTTGTTAGTTTTTTGCGTTTTTGTGTGTTCTTTCTCTTATTCTGGAAATTAGTCCTTTATCATAAGTATAGCTGTCGAGGATTCACACTTTTGGGCTTCCTTTTCACTCAGTTGTTTTCTTTGCTCTGCAGAATGCAGAAGGCTTTGAGTTTAATGAGGATCCATTAGTTAATTTTTAGCTGAGTGAATAAAGTCTGATTTAGATTCTCTACATCAGCAGCTGTATCCTGTTTTCTTGTTTTCTTCTAGCAGTTTCAGCATATTAGGCTTCACAGTTCGGTCTTTGATCCATTTGGAGTTACTGAGTTAGGTTTAATCTGTGTCTTGAAGTCCAAAGTACTGTTTTTGAAGTTGGGAGTGCCAGACTCTGGTGCATATGCTTATGATTGTAATATCTTCTTGGTTAATTGTTCCCTTTAATAGAGTGAAGCGTTCTTCTTTTCTTCTGATGTTTTCATCTTTTCTTCTTTTTATCAGATATTAGGATAGCACTGACTGCTATTGCCGTGGAACCACATTTAATTCCCAGTGTCCACATAGCAGCTATCATCTTTCCATAACTCCAATTTCAGGGAAACTTATGCCACTTTTTGGACTCTATGGGTATTGAACTCACATGTTGTATCAAGACAAATGCAAGCCAAGTACTATAAAATAATAAAATAAAATAAATAAAATAAAATGCATTAAATTGACAATATTAACTATCAAAAGTTTCCATCTAAATTCTCTCCATCTTTAAAATAATCAACAAGAGTTTGTTTGTTTGTTTTTTCTTTTGTTTTTTTGTTTTTTTTTCTGGATCTGGAGAGAAGCCTCAGTGGCTAAGAGTACCTGCTGCTCTTCCAGGTGAGTCTGCTCTCCCAGATCCAGATTCCACTCTCACTACCAACAGGGTGAGTAACAATCATCTGTAACTGCAGGTCAAGGTATACTTACACATGACACAAGTATACTTACACACATGCTGGTGATACACGCATGTACATAAAAGAAAAATGAAAAATGTAAACATTGTGAATAGGAAGTTAAATGGTGCCTGATTTTGAAATATTTTCCTATTCTATTTCCACTATATTTTGTGATTTGGTGTGAAAATAGTAATTTTAGTTAAGTTTAAACTCTTTTTTATTTAACCACTTGTGCATTTAGTATCATATCCCAGATATCATTGTCAAATAAAATGTTTTGAATACTCCCTCCATGTTCTTATTTAAGAATTTCATATAGTTAGCTCTCAAGTATTGTTTATATANTATTGCATTGTAACTTACTCATTTTAAATTAACTTGTTTAGATGATAATAACAGTCCATCTTCATTCTTTAACATGTGGATATCCATGTGCTCATTGACATCTCTTGAACTATGAAAAGAAAACAAATAAAACCTTGTCCTTTCCCAGTTAAATTATGTCAGGGAGCTTGTGAAAAAACAAATTGGCCATGTATGTTTCTAGACTTTCTCAGCTTTCTATTATTTGCCATTACTCTGTATACTCAGTTCTAATGGCTTTATTTACTATGGCTTTCTAGTCTTAAAATTGGGAAATCAGTGATGTTATTTTTTAAGACTACAGCTTTTGTAGGTCAGTGGCTTTTTATTTGTTTATTTTTTGTTGACTGAAACAGTAAACTACTGCCCAAAACAGTAAACTTCTGCACCCCAAAATTAAAAAAAAAAAAGACTCAGTGATGCTATTTTTAAAATTACAGTTTTTGTAGGGCGTTTAGTCTGATATTTTTCTATTTATAAAAGTTTATTTAACAGGCTTTTGATTGACTTTTATTGGTCTTTGTACTTAATTTTGTGTAGCAATGGGATGCTTTTCAGTTCCTCTCATAAGATACCTGGAGAAAAATCAACCTTAAAGGTAAATAGTGACAATCCAAGCTACAATCCATCAGCACAGGAAGTCAAGGTTAGAACTTGAAACAACTAGTTGCATCCACAGGCAAGAGCAGAAAAGGTATAAATTTACCCTAATTTTAATATATTTAAATTTAATATATCTAATTTAAATGCAATAAATTTATTAGCATCCCTTAAGTAAAATATCATATCACCTACAAAAAGCGATAGCTTAACTTACTCTTTTTTGATTAGTACTCCTTTAATTTCCTTCTCTTATTGCATACTTATCTTTGTCACAGAGAACCTTTCCTTCTAGGGAGGGGACACTCACAGTGCATAACTATGCCCACAGCACCCGGAAGGCGGTGCATGGCACATGCATGTCTCAGGAACCTGGTAGGATGGGCGTTGCTCCAGGCTCCTCTCCTGAGTACACAGCCTGTCAGGTGATTTCAAAGAAGAAACAACCAGTCCTACGACCATTTTGAGATGTAAGGGAAATGTAGATGGAAACTACTTGAACATTCCATCTCACCCTAGTCAGAATAGTTGTCATCAGAAATGCAAATGACAATAATGCTCTAGAGGGGGAAAAGGAGAATCCTTATACAGTGTTACTTGGAGTGTAGATGAGTGCAGCCTGTTTGGATTGTTTTCCTTTTCTCCCAAAAAGGAAAGAAGAAAAAGAAAGAGAGAAAGAAAGAAAGAAAGAAAGAAAGAAAGAGAGAGAGAGAGAGAGAGAGAGAGAAAGAAAGAAAGAAAGAAAGAAAGAAAGAAAGAAAGAAAGAAAGAAAGAAAGAAAGAAAATGAAAGAAAGAGACAGAAAGGAAGGATGATATAGAAAAAAGAAAGAAGACAAAGAAAGGGAGAGAGAAAAACAGGGAAAGACAGAGAAAAAAGAAAGGGAGAAAGAAACAAAGAAAAGAAAGAGAGAGAGAGAGAAAGGAAGGATGATATAGAAAAAAGAAAGAAAGACAAAGAAAGGGAGGGAGAGAAAAACAGGGAAAGACAGAGAAAAAAGAAAGGGAGAAAGAAAGAAAGAAAGAAAAGAAAGAAAGAAAGAAAGAAAGAAAGAAAGAAAGAAAGAAAGAAAGAAAGAAAGAAAGAAAGAAAGAAAATTTCCATAAGACCCAGCCCTACCTCATGTACCAAAAACTCTGTATTATACTTCAGAGATACTTGCTCTGACATGTTTTCTGCTTCTCTATTTACAGTAGTTAGAAAATGGAATCATCGGAGATGTCTATCAACCTTTGTTTGGGTACAGAAAATGTGGCACACATACACAAAGCAATTTTATTCACCAGTAATGAAAAATGGAATTATGAAATTTATTGGTAAATATATAGAACTGGCAGAATTATATTGGGTCTGTTGTCCCATGCCAAGAAGAGCAAGTGTCACTTATTTTCTCTCATTTGTGGATTCTAATTTTGACTCCTAAGTTTTGTTTGTTTAGACTAGAATATTTGTGGAATTCAGGACTTAAGAAGGAAATATTGAAGGGTCAGTCAGCACTTACCAAAAGGTGGATAGGAGAACATAGGTGAAAAGATTGTAGAGAAGTTAGAAAACAAGGTTGTAAGGTTCAAAAAGGAAAATGGATCAGAGAGACAAGATAAAAATTAGCAAAAATGAGGCAGTTCTTAACAACTTAGTTAATCCTTTCCAGAAATTCCCTCATAGAAATATCCAGATACGTGCTTTACCTATCTCCTAGGGGACTCTCAATCAAATCAACTTAATATTTGTCATATTTCACAAGCCCCTTTTACTCGAATCTCAAATGTAACTCCTTGTAGCATAACATTTTAAATATGGATCCAAATGAATCATAATAAAAATTCTTAAATGTCATATATTTCTAGGATAAAATCACACATAAGCACTTTTATTTCAAGGGACAATTAAAGCAGGGAGAAACATAAATAAAGCAATACCAAAGTTTGGAAATGTAAGCACTAAACCCTATAGTACATGTCTGTCTGGAATAATGTGCATTCTGAGGGGCTTGGACTGTACCATGCCTAATCTCTCACTTCTTCTACCTGACATCACTACTCACTTGGTCTGGGTGTCCTCACTCTCTGCAGCCTTGTTTAGCAGATATTCCACATTACTGATATCTCCAACTTCTTCTGGTTAACAGTGCAGCTTTATCCCATTTCTGATTGTTCTGTGCATCATCCTCTGAGGTATGTCAACAGAGTTCCCTATCTGGCCACGCAGGCCTTTCCTTCTAGTTTCTCTATTGACATCTGTATGAAAGCCTCGATGCTGTCATAATTCTTGCATTTTATATGATCAGAAAACAAGCATCACGTCAGAAAGCATGGTATCAGCTCAAGCAGTAGTTGGCATCTTTGTTCCATAACTGTGGTATATACTGAATATCAAATGCTGAGAAATATGTCCCTAGGTAAATCTATCTACCTATTCAAAGGAATTCTCTTTCTGATACAAAGTATTTCGGGTTCAGATAAAATCATGGCACCACAGAGCCTGTCATAAGTAAGGTCCAGAAATTTCCTGTATTTCTAGGGAAGAAAGTTTTTATGTCTCCTGAATTCAGATTACATGGCTTATTTTGTGGTCCTAGTCTCTTTATGTGAGATACTTCCTTGACCACAGCTTTAAATATGCTCCTTTTGACTGCAAACTGCAAAATTTTCAAGAACTTCAGCTATGCTTTTTTTCTCCTAATTCTGGTTAGAAAGTCACTAAAAGAAGCTGGAAATAAGTGTGACACAACTAAATTCTGGCTACTTTGACATTTACCCCATCAGTATAATTAGTGCATCTTTAAAATAATACTCCTACAAAGTCTTGGGACATGAACATAATATTTACAAGTTCCATGCCACAATGAGACATGCACAGACTAGAGTTCAGTTCTCAATTAATTAGTCATAATAGAAATATCATGACTACAGAGTCTAGTATTCAAAATTCTGTTGTCACTTAGGTCTTCTGAGATAACAGATTAGTTCATCAAATGTTGCTTACTGCATTCTAGAGCTTTCCTAATCTCTCATATTGGCTTCTGAATCACTAACTTCCTTAATCATGGAACTAATTTTTCTGTGTCAGTATTTTATTATTTTTATACAGGAATAAA
Organism: Rhizomys pruinosus; assembly: GCA_009823505.1. Classification (NCBI taxonomy): domain Eukaryota; kingdom Metazoa; phylum Chordata; class Mammalia; order Rodentia; family Spalacidae; genus Rhizomys; species Rhizomys pruinosus. The sequence goes on from VZQC01012550.1 coordinate 506,898, forward strand.
AGGAGGAAGCATACACAAAATTAAGAAAAAGAAGAGAGAGATATTTAAAGGAGGAACAATTATTCTATGTCATGGTTTCAAAGGTTTGAGACCATTATGGATGGGCAGAGTGTGGTATCAATGAAGCAGAGAGTATATCTGTGTTTATGTTTTCTCTGTGCTTTATTCCATCAATCTATGCATTCATGGTAGGATTTTCCCTAATGAATTCCCCTTAACTTAACCTTTCTGAGCATATCCTCACAAACACATGAGGGATGTGCCTTTACTAACCTCTTTGTGTTTTCTTAATCTATTGAAATTGATAGTCAAGATACATTGTCATGAATTATTTTGAAATGAGATTTGTCTAACTCCAGAGAGTTTTAGGTTATTTATTGTTTTCTGTTTTTTGATCATGGTGCTAATCATTAGATATAGAACTTTTCACATAGTAAACATATACTACATTTCTGAGCTACATGCCTAGTAGAATATATTTATTACAATTTTTAAGTATAGTATTCTATAGAAAATGATGTAAGAGTAAAAGTAAAATAATGTGATATCCTGACTACCATTATTGCTATAATAAACTGATTTGTTTGTAATGCCAAAGCTTTGTCTTTAGTCATCTTTAATGGAACTGTAGCAGACTATTTAAATTTCAAGTAAAATCATATTATTCTCACCTCTCAAGTGCTTAGTATCTCAGAGGAATATAGGAAATCCAATATGAATTGAACAGAAAAAAGCATAATTTGGTTTAAAAGATTATGTCATAGAGGACAGAAATGGAAAGAAGGACACTTTTGTAATACATGAAATGGGAAGGCAACAGGGTTTCAGGAAGAGTGATATGACCTCACTAGAGTTCAGATGACTGATTCTGTCCTTGATGATTCAGCAGATTATTTAAACAGCATGGTGAATGGCAATTTCTCAGTAAATGCCAGAAAAGAAAATAATGCTTTCAGACCTATGCAACTGCTCCCCTCTCAAAAAGCTGCAGGTGGATCAGCTTTTGGAAATAAAATATAAATTTAATTTTGTTATGATGTATAACATTTGAGAAGTTTATATACATAAAAATTAAATACTTGATTAGAGTACTAGTCTCAAGATATTCATGATCAATACATGAGTAGCATTTAAAGCATGGGGTTCTAAACTGGCAAAGTTTTAATTTCATCTTCATTTGTGAAGAACGTAGAATTCTAGTAAGATGGCATCTTATGCCCATTTGTAATCAGTTGTAGGTGAGTACTTATGCGCATGTGTTCCATGATCAATCCTCAAATTCTGTTTTGCTCTTTCAAATGAAAGTTTAATATTTTCTTAACTTCCATTTGATTTTCCTTTTGTTTAAGATTATCAGTAACTTAATATGAAAAATCTGCCTGTGCCCTAATTTCTTGTATTTACTTTTGATGTTCAAAATTAACTATTTTGTATTAATGGTATATATCCTGAATTACAGTTTCTTGAATTTCTGGATCATCATGGTATTTTCAATTACATACATGTTAGATCATCTTTCTGTGCTTTATATGGTAGTTTTAAATTTTACATTTCGACTTCCTGTACTTTTTCCTTTTTTGTCTTTTTGAGACAGTGTCTCCCTTTAGTCCCAGCTGGCCTGGAGCTTGCTATGTAGACAAGGCTGGCTTTGAATTTACAGAGATCCTCATGCCTCTGCCTCCTGAGTTCTGAGATTAAAGTCATCTGCCACCACGCCTGGACTCCTGTCCTTTTATATACACTCTAATTATTTTTGTACGCTTTGTATATCAGATATTTTGTGTGCTTTATATGTCATAGCTAACAATTGCTTTAGAGGATTTACTGTATCCATCCATGTTGTTCTTATTCATTTTAAGCGTTTTTTTTAAATTTTTGAAGATTTTATCCTTTTTCATCAAAAGAGAAGTCATACTTTTTAAGCATTTCATTTCTGAAGTTTTATATATATTATTGATTTTTTTTCAATATTTTTTGTTTACTTGTGTGCTTTCCTATATTTTTTTCTGTCTTGATAGTACATTTAGAGAATAAATTTAGAAAAAAAAATGATTGATGCAGGATCTTGTTATTTATCCCAGACTGGGTTAAAATTCAGCATACCAATTATGATCTTTGAATTTACTCTTTTTCTTATTCCACTTCCAACTGATGTTGTTACATTGTAAGCCACCCCAACTGGCTCCAGAAATAATTTAAAGAGTGTAATAATAATCTTTCTCCAGGAAACAATTTGTATTCTTACATCTGAGGAGATAGAGGGCATAATCCTTCTGAAGTGATATCAGGAACTAATCTGATTGGCAGATGTTTTATACTTTCTTTATTATTATGACCTGCACTTTTTCATAAAATTCAGACCTTTAGGGTTTCAATCTTTGGTGATGAAGTTCACTAGGCTACACACTTTGAACAGCATATAGAATCAAATCCATGTTTCCCTCGACTTAAAAATCTGATAAAGGCTCAGCCCAGCCCAGCATCCCAACTTTAAGCTGTTTTACTGCCATGTTTACTTTTCTTAATTTGGATCTTCTCTATATTTTTTGTCAGTAATTATTTATCATTTTACCTTCCCAGTGCCTTCACTTATCCAATAATATTATTGTTTTTGTTACTCATTCTTGTCCCTTAATACAAGCTATGTCACAATTAATCACTTAGTATTATCTGGGAAAGATGACTGTTCTACCAAATCTTTGCACAATTATTTAATCACAATATGTATCTAAGCTGCAGAAAATAGTGACAGATGCCTACATTATAAATAAAAATAAATAATCTATTGGTCTTATAAGATGCTGTGTGTGTCTATTTGTATCAGTCTTTCTGTTTTGTTCTTGGTACATTCTCACTAGTTTAGTTTCTTCCTGTGAGTTTTATTTGTATTGATTGCACTTAGATTTTCAGAAGCCTGATTTTATCTCAGCTTTTTTTATCCTTTAAATCACAAGAAAACAATGAAAGTTATCAGAAATTCGTACAGTGGCTTAGGGGGATATAATTAGTTACTTAATTTAATGCAATGGAAAGTGTGATAAATATGCTAAAATTACAAATAATGATGTTGAACAAATGTTTTATTGGATTATAATTGGAATAAGGAAGGACACAATAGGGTACTTGTTTTTCCATCATTCTTTTCTACTGCTAAAAGCAACATTAAATATTATGATGTGGCTTTTAAATACAGCTGCATATGTGAAGGGACTTAATTCAACTTCATAGTGTATATGTCTCTGAGCAATATTAACTCACTGTTTTTGATTTTCACAAATATTCCATTTTTCATATAACGTCTTCCTTTAAATTGTAGAAGCTACACATTTACTAATATGTATTAACACAATTCTGTTATCAGAAAATTAGGCCTCAATATTTGAAGAAGCATTCTGTATTCACACCGCGAAAAGGTTATCAGATTTGCACTCTGTCCTGCAAGTCAGAGAAGTGTTCTAGGATCTTTATTTCCAAACAGTGTGCAAAGTTTGGTTTTAATAAGCAGATATGTTTTTTCTATATAATCTTGATTTTTGTATTCTAGAATTCTTATCCCCCTTGGAAAGGAAAACTGTATAACATCTTTTCCTTCTGCCGGAGACAGAGTTCTACTGTTTGATTTATCTTCTGTACTTGTCTTTCTTTTAACAATATGAACTTTGTCTCAGACAAGTGCAATGCTGTGTGTGACCTCACAGGGAAATGGTTTTCTTTCTAAGGAATGTGTACAAAGTACTTAATAAGTCGTGTCGTTCCATGATTTACTGTATATTATATTTTCAGTGACTACCGTTAACGTTCTTGGTCTCTAGACACTAACATTTTAATGAAAACAAGACATTTTCAACAAAATGTCAGAAACAAAGTGATCAAAGTGCTATGGGAGCAGTTTGGCAACAGTTCGAGCTTTGAATTTCCTATTCACTTTCCAAAACATTCACTTAAAAAGCATTTATTGAAGCTGAACTGCCTTTATCAGCCTGATCAGAGCTCCATAAAGAGCATGCATGATTCCACTGCCTTTCCAAGCTTTAAAAAATATAACTTTGATATATGCCTCACAAGTGCAGCACAATAGTTTTCATGCTCACGTTTGTTAAGATTTAGTGCAGCCATTAAAGAACAGAAGGGCTCTTTGGTGGCAATCCTCAGACATACCAAATATCCCAAAGCAAAACCTTCTACAAATCAGAGATTAAGGTACTGACAAAAATTTCCACTTGATTGCAGTTTTCCCCTTTAAACTTTATGTCAGGAGTGACTATCTTTTCGATCAAATCTTTCAGAGAGGTGAATAGATAGGTCTTTTTTCCCCTCTTGGAAGAAAATATCAGCTGAGAGATAAAAAGTGACATTTTATGTGCCTTGTCCAAGAGTCAGTCGATTTATTTAAAAGATGGTGTATGAGCCTGACCTATACATGAAGTTTGTGGCATGTCTCTTGTCAAGTATTGATCACTTAAGTCTTTTCTGTTTGCCTACTGCAATGTAGCTAATAATCTTTTATTTAGTTTGTGGCTTTGAATTCTTATCATGGCTTTGCTGATTTCTCTGGGACCTATTAGATCGTGCTTTTGCTGTGCAAATGGCTATGGAAATTAAGCTTGCTGAAGCACTTTTTCTGTGCAAACACTTTTTGTTTTCCATCAGTTCATGTGTCAAGTGGTTTGCATGCAGAATGTGCGTACATTCCGAAACAGCTGGGCACAATCAATCTTCATGACTTTGCTGTATACACCAGATCACCTCTACCTGGTTCAGTGAGTGATTTGAAAGGATGGCTGAGCAATCAAGCTGTTCCCTCTGACTGACATCAGGCAATTCTCTCTTAACTCACCTCAGGACTATGGGGTCAATGCTGGGCACAAAGGAAATTGGACAATAGGTGAAGAGGCAAAATGTCCTTCACATTTAAGGTATTGCCCATCTTTGTTAGTTTTCAGAATTTTTCAATTTGATCCACAAGCCAAACCCACTTTGTCTGCTTCTGTGTATCATCCATTCATATTGTTCAAAGTATTTATAGGGTTAGTGTAATGCCTTTGTTTGCTGAGTGACTTTGTCATGAAACCAAGGAGAGAGAATTACTAAAGATGAGTATTTATTCATAATTTGTTTGTATTTTAAGACAATCTAGAACAAATGAACTCCAGTCATTTTCCAAGGTAGTCTATAATATAGTTTGAGGAAATTACTCATGTATACATTACAACACTTTCCTTACCTAAATTTATTTATTAGTATATATACATGTGCGTATTCACATATATTTGAATGTAAATATAGGTGGGGAGAGATAAGTATAAGGAGAGAGAGAGAGAGAGAGAGAGAGAGAGAGAGAGAGAGAGAGAGAGAAATACATAATTTCACATTAGAACTTTGTATATCCATTGATGCCACTTCATAGCTCAAAGAAATAACTCAACAGTAAGCTTATGTAATAGCTTATAGTTAATAGTTAAACTTACAGTTAATAGCACATATTTTCATTTATATTTCTAAGGAAGTGATATTAGTATTAAATATTTATTAAAAGAATTAAAGTTAAAAAGAATTTATTAAAATAATTAAAGTTTAAAAGAACAAATGAGGAACACTGTCCGTCATTCATTTTTCTGAGTCTATGTTACTTCACTTAGCATAATAGCTTCTAGTTCAATCCATTACTTGCAAATTTCTTGCAAAGTGGGTAATTGGACAGTAAACATAATACCACATTGAATGATATTGCTATAGGTACAGCTTAATGTTTAGGTCTCCATTTTCCTCAGTTCTAAGATTTATGAGAAAGAATAAATCACTTTTTTTTTTGGTCTTTTTGAGACAGGGTCTCTCTGTAGCCCCAGCTGTCCTGGAACTCACTCTGTAGACCAGGCTGGACTTCAACTCACAAACATCCTCCTGCCTCTGCCTACCGAGTGCTAGGATTAAAGGCGTGTGTCACCACGCCCAACAGAACATCGAACCATACGTAAACATTCTATGTAATTTAGGAATGTAAAATTAAATGTCTTTTTACCTGCATGCAAGTTTACTATCAAATTGTGCTTTGGAATTAACTTACAGTTTATTTTTAGAGTGTGTAAACCTAGTATATGTGTGGAGTATACAGATGTATATTTTGGAATAATGTGAATTTGAACAGAACAAAAATATATACAGGAGAACAATGCATTCACATTTGTATTTGGGGATCATTTTCTGAAGATCATTAGCAATTCCTAACCAAACTCTGGTATCGTGTTACATATGTACCTGCATGCAGATAGTGAGGGAAGAAGCGAAAATTTGAAGTTATATCTGTGTATGCTCTAATCAATTGTGAAACAGAAAAAATTGAAATCTCCCCAAAGTAATAGAGAATATTTAGTATTCCAAATATTATGGATTATGAATAAGTATATACTGAAAACTTCAGGACCACCTCCTAAGTACTATAAATTCTGAATTCTGTATAAGTGAACCATGGGAAGTAGAGAAAAGCATTAGGGTCCATACGCATAAGCGTATTTGTGGATTCACTAATTTAAATGTATAATTTTGATGCTTACTTAAATCAAAGTTTTCAGTTATAAAATGCTGTTGTGTGTGTGTTTGTGTGTGTGTGTGTGTGTGTGTGTGTGTGTAGGTAGTACATATGTATTTATGGCTAGACAGACAGAAGATAGAAGATAGATAGACGATAGATAGATAGATAGATAGATAGATAGATAGATAGATAGATAGAATAAACAGATTATAGTTATACACTCCTAGTGCTGTACAGGCTGATCTTGAACTTACAGCAATCTTCATGCTTTAGTGTCCTGATTGTTGGAACTAGAGACATGGCTCTCTATATATGGCTATATAGTCTTTACGAACAGATGATTCAAAATCTACAAATGTATCTATTAATTTTCAACCCCTTCCTTTGATGACAGTATTTCCTCCCTATCAAAAACTCTAAGCCGAATTATGTGATAATATTAGTAAATATTTATAATCCAAGGCATTATTTAGAGTTATGAAGTTCATCCCAGTGTGATCAGGCAATCTAAATGGTAACCCTCATCTGTGGATGCTAGCACCAAGTACCTAGTTGTAAGGCAAATTGAGTAAACATTAATGATATATACTCCTCTTTATCTGAAAGCAACTGTACTCTTATAATATGAATCCCTTAACAGGCTGTTGAATTAACCTACCACTTATTTTCAGACTTTGTAATTTTGGTATATAGGTGGAGGGCATGTTTGCATATTTTAGAGTAATATAAAATTAAGGGGGACAAATGCAAATCCTGAAATATAGTTTATTATAGATTATTATAGTTTATAGGAAATAACATAGTTTATTTTCAGATGACATAATTTTAGTGTAGGTGTGACACACACACATATGTAATATATATATATATATATATATATGTGTGTGTGTGTGTATATGTTACACACATATATTGAAGCAATACAAAGTGGAGGGAACAACAACAAAAGAATTAGGACAAAGAACCAACTGAAACAGTAAACTTCTCTCCAAAACTATAATCTTCTACTTGAAAAACTTTAAAAATACTCAGAAAAAGATACAAGACATGTATGGCAGAATGCATGAACTCGCATGGGGTAGAGGGGCATGGAAAGGGAAATGAGTCTAAATTGGTTTGAGAAATGATGTACGAAATGCACAAAATTCAATAAAATATTAAAACAAGCAAAACAAACAAATGAAAAATAAATTCTACAATATATGTCTCGTATCTATAATATCTACTAACTAGTGAGTTTAATTTAGAGTATGGCACTCAATTGAACAATGCAGAAAGTAGTGAAACAGTAGTTACATTTCAATAAAAGTAAAATAGTTCACACATAGTTTGAAAACTCAGAGTATAATTGTAATTGGTCATATCTATTTTGTAGGCTTCATGTGAAATAATCGCCATTTGCTTTTATTTGTTTGTTACTTTTGGTTTTATAAAGAATAAGTGTCCTTAGCACTGGGCATGGTGGTGCACACCTTTAGTCCTTGGGAGTCTTGGGAGGCAGAGGCAGGTGGATTTCTGTGAGTTCAAAGCCAGTCTGTTCTACATAGCAAGTTCCAGGACAGCCAGAACTACAGGGAGACCCTGTCTCAAAATAACCAAAAAAAAAAAAAAAGTATCCTGTTTATAATAAACATTTTTCTTCCTTCAAAGTCAAAAATAAACATAAATTATAGACCATTTAATAGCAAAATTCAAATCAGTCTAAATAAATGTGGGTAAAGAAAAAAATTATAAGAAAACAAAGAAATAAATATAGTTATTTTGCGTAGAAAGTGGCAACATAAAATAGTTAGATACATGAACATGGAGAAAGATGTTTACTTAATTCCATGATGAGTTACAGAGATTTTGATAATCCTTTAATTTGAAGTTGATAATGTTAATATTTAAACATAAAACAATTTGAATGCTCAATGATTTTCCTTTTCTAAATTCTAGGAATGAAAATGATATCCAGCTTTTGTAAGCTATGACACAAATCCTAACTGCAGCAGTGTGTTTCCAGCCATCCTTGCTACAGACCCACCTGCTTACAGGACAGATGGTGCTATCTACTTATTTATGAGTGGTACGACCAAGAATAAAAGTTTGAATTTATTAAAGGACAGCAATGAATAAATTGTTCTAAAAAGTAACTTGCCCTATATTTCTTTTAAATTTGCTCTAGGGTAACACCAAGAAGAATAGGTGAAATGTGTGAAATGTCAAGAATAATTAAGAAAAATGATGGTGCTAAATATCAGCAAAAGAAATATATCTTTCCACTAACAATATTCTCTTCCCATTTTCTCCCTTCTTACTAAATGTCAGCTTTGTTCTCAAATTATAGGTGGTGCTTACAGAAGTATCATATAACTTATAGGTAATTTTATGTATAACCTTAATAAAATTTATGTTTGGATAGCTCCTTACTCATCATATATTTAAGAAATCCCATCTTTTTTGACTTGAGTGGGTCAAAATTTAGTAAAATAGTATAAATTATATCAGCTTCCCAAGAAGAATAGCTATATTTATCTTTATAGGTTTTGCAACCCTAAAGACATAAGTTTTTATGGTTCACATATAATTCACAATATATAAGAATGTAAGTCAGGATTTAAATTTCAAAAAACACTTTAGTTAGCTATACAATGGTGTTATTTCACCAATCAGTTATTACAAACCATATGAAAGTTATCATTTTATTATGTAGTATAAATATCAAAAAAAGAAAAATAAGAGAACAGATGTCTGCAAGATTTTTCTGACTTCTAACAACCAAACACAGACACACAGAACCACACACACAAAAGTGTAATAAAAATATTAAAAACACACTGTTTATACATCATTTTTAATGAATGATTAGAGCTGAAATATAATAATCATATTAACACTCTTGGTTTGAGTGTTAGAGAAATAAAATGATTAAATATATCATAGAAAATCTCAAGGGACTTGAAATAAAGCAATGCTTCAGAAATGAAATATGTAAGATCCTATAAGGTCAGAGCTATTCAACTTACATTGAACACATATATTAACTGTAAATTCTAGATTATTTGATGAAATTATTATTTGAAATGCAACATTATAATACAAAAGAAGTAAGTCACCTATTCTCCAGGGGCCACGCTGCCTTCTTTCTCTGGACTTGGTGGGTGTCTGGCTGGCTGGGTGAAGAAAGACACACCTCTAGCCCAATGAAAGGAAAAAAAAAAAAGAGCAACTCCAAATCAATAGAATTTGTGATGAAAGGGGAAACATCACAATGGACAACAAAAAGTTCCAGACAATCATACCGGAATACCTCAAAAGCCTATACTCTACTAAATTTGAAAACCTAAGAGAAGTGAATGAATATCTGAAATTCTCCAATTCACCGAAGCTTAACTAAGATGAGATTGACAGCTTAAACAGACCCATAATGTTTGAGGAAATTGAAAATGTAATAAAAAAACCCTCCCAACCAAAAGAAGCCCAGGTGGTTTAAAGGCAGAGTTATATAAAACATTTAAAGAGGACTTACAACCATTACTAGTCAAACTGTTCAGAAGGATACAAACAGAGGGAAATATCACAGATTCTTTCTATGAAGCCAGCATTACCCTAATACCCAAACCAGGCAAAGATACAACCAAAAGAGAAAACTATAGGCCCAGCTCATTAATGAACACACATGCAAAAATACTCAACAAAATACTTGCAAACAGCATACAGACCCACATCAAAAAAGTCATCCATCATGACGAAGTTGGATTCATACCAGAGATTCAGGGATGGTTCAACATACATAAATCAATAAATATCACAAAACACATAAATGGACAGAAAGACAAAATCCACACAAGCATCTCAATTGATGCAGAAAAGGCAAAGAGTTTGACATAATCCAGCATCCCTTCATGTTCAAAGTTCTAGAGGGAATTGGACTGGAGAGAATATTCCTCAACATAATCAAAGCCATATACAATAAACCCACTGCCAACATCAGAGAAGTTAGAAGCATTCCCTTTAAAGGCAGGAACACAACAAGGCTGCCCCCTATTGCCACTCCTCTTTAATACAGTGCTTGAAATGCTGGATATGGCAATAAAGTCAAGCTATCCCTTTTGGCAGACAATATGATAGTTTACCTAAGGGATGCTAAAAACTCCACCATAAAATTCCTAGAAACAATCAAGACTTTAAGTAAAGTGGTGAGATACAAAATTAACCTAGAAAAGTCAGTAGCCTTTCTTTACACCAACAACAAGCAACAGAAGAAGGAATATAAGGAGACTTTCCCAATCACAGTAGACTGAAAAACAATAAAACACCTAGGAACAAAAATAACCAAAGGCACTAAAAATCTCTACAAAATAAATTTAAACCTCTGAAGAAGGAGATTGAGGAAGACATCAGAAGATGAAAAGGTCTCCCATGCTCATGGATTGGAAAAATTAATATAGTAAAAATGTCCATTCTACCCAAATTAATATACAGATTAAATGCAATTCCAATTAAAATCCTCAGGAGTTTCTTTGCACACTTGGAAAAAAAATTCTTAAATTCATATGGAAAAACAAAGGACTGTGAAGAGCCAAAGCAACACTGAGTGAAAGGTGAAGTACTGAAGGGAGGGTGGAATCACTATAGCACACTTCAAACTATATTACAGGGCTATAGTCATAAAAACAACCTGGTATGGGCACAGAAAGAGACATGTAGACCAATGGAAGAAAACTGAAGATCCAAACTTGAACTCATATAATTTTAGCCACGTCATATTTGACAAAAGAGCTAAGACACAATGGAAGAAAGCATTATCAGCAAATGGTGTTTGCAAAACTGGATCACCACTTGTAGAAGAATAAAAGTAAACCCCTACCTCTCACCATGTACAAAAATCAACTCCAAATGGATCAAATACCTCAATGTGAAACGGGAAACTCTGAAGGTAATAGAAGAAAACATTGGCAGCAACCTACAAGACATAGTGGTAAGAAAAGATTTTCTAAATCAGACAGCATCTGTGCAGGAAATAAAGTCAACAATTAACAAGTGGGTCCTCATTAAACTCAAAAGCTTCGTACAGCAAAAGAAACAGTCAGGGAAGTTAAGAGAAAACACACAGAGTGGGAGGAAACTTTAACCGCTGATACATCAAACAGAGCATTAACTTCCAGAATATATAAACTACTCAAAAAATGAAGAACTAAGTAAACAAATGACTGTGGGAAAATTTAGTTAAGATGGGTAGCATTCTAAACCAATGGGACCTCCCTGGCCATACCCATGGGGTGGGGTGTAGTGATGAAAAGGTTTAGGATTTGGCCCTGAGGTTTGAGTCATGCTTGCTATATAACCAGACATTTCGGAATAAAAAGGCTCTCTCTGCATTTGGACCTCAACATGCATCCATGTGGTGTGTTTTCCTGCACATGCTTTCCACATGGATTGTCCTGGGATTAAATGGGCCCTGGCCACACAAACTTGGTGGGGCCTCCACAAATGGCACCACAAATGTGGGGTATGGAGACTAATTTGGTAAGCTAGAATCTCTGCAAGATGGGAAATAACACCTTTAAGGAAGTTATGTTTCAGGAGGAATTGTTTTGTGATATATAGCATGTGTTTGTTGACTGTGTGCTATGGTTTGCTGTGGCTGTTGTGTTTCAAGTTGTGGCATGGATAAAGTTTAGCATCTCCAAATCAGTGAAGGCCCGGAGTAAGGTGGATGCAGAGGGAATTTTCATATTGACTCTGCTGGTGCACCTGTGGATGGCACTGATGGGGACTTAGCCTGCGTGTGGGAGACCCTTTCTCTGATAGGCTTTGGGAAGCTTGCATCCTCTTGTGGGTCTTCACCCACTCAGCGGGACATGATTGTAGAGCCTGTGGGTGTGGTTTTGGCTTCCCTGGATTGGGGGCATCTCTTGATTCCCCAGCCTTCCCAGGTGGTGGGTATTCAGAGAAATTGTTAGAGGAGCCCTTCCTCTCCCATCCACTTGCCTTCTAGAGGTTTTGAAATGGGCTTGGAACCTGCAATGCAGCCTGGGGTCCCGGCTTCCACCTTCTGTCTTCAGTTCAGGTGGCTAAGGTCACAGAGGCTGGAAGGACTGGCATGCCCTTGGAGCAAGCAAGCTCAAGCTTTTTGTTGCAAGCCTTACATAGGGCTTTATTTGCACCTTTGCACAGACAGGCTTGGGTTGTAGAGGCAACTACCCAGGAGTTAATCTACCAACATTGGCTTGCATGGAAGCTTGTGAAAAGCCAGCCACAGTCTAAATGTGTTTTTAAAAAGTGTCCTCCTTAAAAATTTGTCCATAAATAGTGTTAAATAGTGTAAAATAGTGCTCAATTCTGCTGAAGTTTTCTTTTGTCTGCTAAAGCTCCCCCAAGATCTCTTCTAGAGGCCAGTCTTCTATGTTGCAAATTGAGCTTGTAAATTCCAGGCTTGTAAAGCCTGGCTTGGTGGCCCATGCCTTTAATCCAAGTGGATGTCTGTGAGTTCAGGCCGGCCTAGTCTACAGAGTGACCTCCTGGCAGAGTCTGACTGTGAGGAAACCCTGCCTTGAAAAGACCAAAAGCAAAATATGAAGCTGTTACATTTTTCAGTTTGTAGCTGTTTGTAAATACTCTGGTTAATCTAGTCCCGTGTTTGTTCTGTGTCCCTCTCCTACTCTGGAAACAGCAGATGGCTGGTGGGGGATGGGCTGGCTTTACAGTATTCTGGGTTTCACTGGGAAGCATAAAGTCTCAGACACTCTTGTCTGGGGGCAGTGCCTCATCTTTCATTGTGTTTTAAATGTGCAGCTTTGATTCCAATACTTGGGAGACAGACTGTGGACCTCTGTGAAGACTACAAACAACTTTGACCCATCAACTTTTGGGCACCCTCGTCAATCTTTAGATTTGTAAACAGCATAGGGACAGTTAGGCTTAGCAGAAGGACAGTTTAGGGATAGTTAACCAGAAGAGACAGAATAGGGAGACTTTAGGCATAGTTCATTGAAGGCAAGTGGTTGGGAATGGGCCTAAGAGGTGGCATATGGATCTCAGCTGTTTTGTGTGTTATTGGGACATTTATTCTAATTATGTAAAAATAACCCTATAACAAATTATAAAAATTTCATGTTTCTCATTGAACATCAAAAATAATAGGCTTCTCTTGCAGGTCAGCCTAACAAACCTTTCATTATTATGCATGTATGTGTGGATGTATGTATGTATGTGTGTGCGTACACGTTTGTATGGATGTGTGTACTTGTGTTCTAAGTATATTTTAATGTTAACAGCTATAATGCCAGTAAAAACACTGCCTCTGAGTTGGACCGTGGCCCATCCTTCTCAAGACACAGATTTATATTAAACAGCCAGCACATAATTCAATTTCAACAAAAGTTATGGGTTATCTATTAAAAATTAAAAAAAAAATAATTAAACATCTTAATGGTTCTATCCTGCCCCCTACTGGTTACGCCTTTTCATTGTATTAAAGTGTCCATAAGTTTTTGGGTCTTTGGAAATAAAAAATAAAAAAATAAAAAATATAAAAATTTAAAAAAAATTAAAAAATATGATTTCTGATTAACATCATTATAGAATTTGTGGCTGCCATTTTTTTTTAATTATTGTGCACATACAGGCTAAGACAAGCTTGCATTTTATTCAGATGGCCAGTGGGTTGGAGAAAGGGTTCCAAACTGGATAGCTGGTGTTCAGCCCTTCATTTCGTTTGGGTGGCCAGTTGGTTGGAAGAAGGATCCCTTTGCTGACCACCAACATGTGTAGCTGGTGTGAAATTCCTGTCCTGGCTCTGGACAGGTGGAAAGTAATGGCCAAGAGTGGGAAATGTATCTTGTTGTCCCAGCCTAAGGATCTGAGTAGGAAGTAACTCTCTGGTCAGGTTACAGGAGTAACCAACTGACCTCTGCACTGAGGGGTCAGTTCCCCACAGTGTCCACAAAGTGGGGACAGTGTTACCCTTCCCTTAGCAGGACTGCTCTGCACCTGCTTGTGACAAAGGAAGCTTCCTAAAAGCTCCCAGAGAACAAAACAAAACAAAAAAAACAAAAAAATCAAGATGGTAATGATGGTAACATTTTATCATGGGGTATATCTAGCCAGTCTTTAATTAACTAATGGGCATAAGAACTATAAAAGAAAATTTTATTAAGAACTAGATATTGAAAAATCTTTAAAGCAGGTTTTCATGCCAGGCCTGGAGAAAGCCAAGAGCTTGGAGGAAGATAGTCATTAAAATCCACTTTTTAAGGTTTGCAGTTTACAACGGTATATTCAAAAATAACATATATTTATTTTATTTTATTTATTTTATTTTATTTATTTCTGTATGTGTATGAATGTACTGTCTGTATGCAAGTCTGTGCACCCATGTCGTGCAATGCCGCGGTGGTCAGAAGAGGATGTCGGATTCCCCTGGAACTGGAGTTCTCCTGGAATTGGAGTTTCAGACGGTTCTTGGCTGCCATGTGGGTGCTGGGGATCAAACCTGGGTCCTCTGCAAGAGCAGTCAGTGCTCTTAACTGCTAGGCCATCTCTCCAGCCCCCCAAAATAATGTATATTTATATGGAGAGGTATTTCAGTAGAAATTTATACAGAAACACAAAATAAACCATTTATGTTAATGGACTTGATTTCTCTGAAGTCACAGTCTAGTTATATAGTTTTAAAGAACAAAGTGTATATTGGATAAAATTTATTTGACAGGTATTCAACTCTGCCCAAGCTTTGTTCACATAATATAGGATATTTTAAGACTTAGTAAAATTGTCTATATTAGTTAAATTTGGTTGAGGGTTTTAGTAGAAATGATAACACATTTGAACTAATTGGGAACATAATTTGTATTGAATTTCCAACAATAACTCTGGGGTCAAGGTACTCAAATGGTCTCCATATTTTTCTGTGTTATAAAGTATCACCTTCTAACATTTTCCTTTACTTGTAGAATAATTTAAAGAAATTAAGTTTAAGTTCACTTCCCAAATAAGTGCCATACAGTCAATGATAAACAGTTTGGATGAATTTGATAAAAACTTATACCTTGGCTCCTGTTTATAGGTATGTGTAATACAAGTTAGGCATCAATAGGTCAAAATATAAAAATTAAAAAAAAATAAAAATATTTAAAAAGTTATAGTATTAGTTTTGGATACAAATGGAAAACTCTGTATTCTAAACTTTTGATAAATTTTCAATTTTTAGATCTTGAAACTAACAGTGGGAGGAGATTTGTATGTTCCCACAGGTAAAAACACCAACCTAAATGCCTGAAAATGTATGACTTTTGGCTGTTCAGGATGGACTGAGAAATGCCAGCAGAGAGGCTGACCCATCTGAACATTAAAGAAAGAGGAACCTCAGACTGCCTCAGTCACAGACACTGAGCATCTCTCTGAATTCTATTTGGGATAACTGTTTATAATGTGCCCTAATGAAGTTTACCTTCCAGATGCTGAGAAACCTTCCTACCACTTCCTTTTATAGGAAAAAGAAAAACATGATGGTAATGAGGCCATTCCCAAACTGTAAATTAGAGCCAACTGTTAAAAGTGGTAATTTCTTTTTTTTTAATTGATGCTTTGTGTATTTCATACATCATTTTCCAATTCAGTTCAGGCATATATCCCCTTCCCTTCCCCCCACCCCACCCCTACCCATCCCAGATCATGCATTCTGACACAAGTTTTCTGCATCTTTCTCTTCTTTTTTGTTTTGTTTTGTTTTCATTTTTTTTAACAATAAGTGATAATTTGTGAGTACAAGCATCCTTCATAGTGGTAATTTCTTATAAAACAGGTTTAACTACCTTCTTTAATTGACTGATAGACATAGGACCTGTGAACGGATAATTCTCTATTTAGAGCCAAATATATTAGTAAACTCTTTATAAGCTGTGTAATTAAGCAAAATATATTAATACAGGAGAGCTCTGACATCAGCAATGAATTATTCTGCCTAGGAAATGTTGGCTAGGGGATTTACCACACCCCCAAGATAAAGGCCTTTTGCCTATAAAGAGGGATACCTGCAAGGAGAAAGGTGGTAAGACCCTGTTGTCAAAGACCTGGTGTAAGCATGGGAAAATGTTTTGAGACATCATTTGGTATAGTTGGCCTCTGATATGCCAGATACCAAATTCCACTCAAGCTACAAAACAATTGCTGGTCTCATGAGTCAAGCAAGACTCCTCTGTCAGCATCAGCTACACCTTCCCTGCTTGGAAATACTGTGCAACAGTGACAGCCATGTGTCTGTATATATCCCAAATCTAATTGGCTATTAGCTCTCTCCTTGGAGGAATAATTAATGGCTGATGCCACAAGCTTAGATCCTCTAACAGTTAGGAGATATTATAGCCACAATAAGAATTTGTCACCCTTTATAGAAAAGCCATGGTTTGTGAATTAGCATACTATGCAAACATCTGTCTATGTTCAGAGCATAGCTTGCCATAATAATTAGTACTGTTTAAATGCCTGTACATCAATCAAAGCCATATACAGGAAACCCACAGCCAATATCATCCTAAATGGGGAAATGACAGAAACATTCCCTTTAAAGTTAGGAACTCGGCAAGGCTGCCCCCTGTCACCACTCCTCTTCAATATAGTGCTTGAAACACTTGCTAGAGCAATAAGGCAAGAAAAGGAAATTAAAGGAGTACTAACTAGAAAAGAGGAAGTCAAGCTATCCCTATTTACTGATGATATGATTATTTAAGAGATGTTAAAAACTCCACCAGAAAACTCCTAAAAATGATTATCAGATTCAGCAAAGTGTCAGGATACAACATTAAAATTATAAAATCAGTGGTCTTTCTTTACACCAAAAATAAGCAACTGGAGAAGGAATTCAAGGTGACCTTCCCACTCATAATAGCCTCAAAAACAATAAAATAACTAGGAACAAACCTAACCAAAGACACCAAAGATCTCTACAACAAAAATTTTAAACCTTTAAATAAATAAATTGAAGAAGACATCAGAAGATGGAAAAACCTCCCATGCTCATGGATTGGGAAAATTAACATTGTAAAATTTTCCATTCTACCCAAACTCTTGTACAGATTCAATGCAATCCCAATTAAAATCCCCAAGAGTTTCTTCACAGGCTTGGAAAAAGAAGTCCTTAATTTCATTTGGAAAAAACAAAAGACCCCTAATAGCCAAAACAACCCTGAGTGAAAAGAGCAACACAGGGGGGATCTTTATACCAGACTCCAAACTATACTACAGGGCTATAGTCATAAAAACAGCCTGATATTGGCAGAAACTCAGACATGTTGACCAATGGAACAAAACCGAAGATCCAAACTTTAGCACATACAATTTCAGTCATCTCATATTTGACAAGGAGGCCAAGAAAACATAATGGAGAAAAGACAGCATCTTCAGCAAGTGGTGTTGGCAAAACTAGATCATCACTTGTAGAAGAATGAAATTAAACCCCTACCTTGCACCCTGTACAAAAGTCAACTAGAGATGGATTAAAGGCCTCAACGTGAAACCCCAAACTCTGAAGGCAATAGAAGAAAAAGTTGGCAGCAGACTACAAGACATAGCCACTGGAAAAGACTTCCTAAATCAGAAAGCAACTGCTCAATAATTAAGGTCAACAGTTGACAAATGGGACCTCATTAAACTCAAAAGCTTCTGTACATCAAAAGAAACAATCAAGGAAATGAAGAGAAATCCCACAGAGTGGGAGGAAATCTTCACCACAGAAACATCTGACAAAGCATTGATTTCCAGAATATATAAACTACTCAAAAAACAAAGAAAAAAAAACAAATGACCCACTCAAAAGATGGAGCAAAGAGCTGAATAGAGACTTCCCAAGTGAGGAAATAGAGATGGCTGAGAAACACCTTAAGAAGTGTTCAACATCACTAATCATTAAAGAAATGCAAATCAAAACCACTTTAAGATATCATTTTACTCTAATAAGACAGTCTAGGATCAAGAAAACAAATGATACCAAGTGTTGGAGAGTTTGTGGTGAAAGAGGAACACTCATTCACTGCTGGTGGGAATGTAAACTCATACAGCCACTATGGAAAGCAGTGTGGAGAACCCTTGGAAGATTTGGAATGAACTTTCCACCTGACCCAACCATACCACTCCTAGGCATGTACCCTCAAGACTCACTCCACTGCAGAGATAAATGCATGGCCATGTTTATTTCAGCTCTCTTCACAATAGCAAGGAGCTGGAACCAACCAAAATGCCCCTCAATTGATGAGTGGATAGAGAAAATGTGGTACATCTACACAATGGAGTTCTATGCAGCAGTAAAGAAAGATGACATTGGGGCTAGAGAGATGGCCTAGCGGTTAAGAGCACCGACTGCTCTTACAGAGGACCTGGGTTCGATCCCCAGCACCTACATGGTGGCCGAGAGCCGTCTGAAACTCCAATTCCAGGAGAACTCCAGTTCCAGGGGAATCTGAGACCCTCTTCTGACGTCCGCGGCATTGCATGACATGGGTGCACAAACCTGCATGCAGACAGTACATTGATACACATACCGAAATAATAAAAAAAAAAGATGACATCACGAGCTTTGCAGAAAAATGGATGGAACTAAGAGACATCATGCTGAGTGAAGTAACACTGTCCCAGAAAAACAAAAGATGAATGGTATCCCTCATCTGTGGATGCTAGTGTCAATTACCTAGTTATAAGTATTTCTTGTGCATAGCCCCTTGAGCTTTTGTCCAAGCAGTTGGAGTGATGTGTATTGGAAACAACAACAACAACAACAACAACAACAACAACAACAACATCAGAAAGGACTGCATCAAAGAACTGTCTGAAACAGTGAACTTCTGCTCAAAACAGTGAACTTCCACATGGAGAATATCAAAAAAGACCGAGAAAGCGATGAAAAGCATGTTTGGCAGAATACATGAGCTCTGGTGGGGTGGGAGAGAGGGTGGGGAACATGGGTCTGGATTTGATAATATTGTACAAAATATATATTAAAAAATAACGTTTAAAAAAAATAAATGCCTGTACATCTAATTGCTTATAGTTTGTTAGTAAGATGAAAAATGCACCCCTGGATAAGCCGTCAACCCATGAAGGGAAGCAACCTGAACAGACTAGAGTCCAAAATGACATCTCCAGAGAAAGTTTTGCTTCTCACCCACTTGTGCCCCTTTCCCAAAGCCTAGGGAACACCCTTTGGTAGAAGATTCATGATAGAATGTAAGGGTGGTGGAGATTGGGGTGAATCGTGAGTCTACAGCAATATAGACTGGACTCTTATTTGATCAACATGCTTGTGCATACAAGCTTCTCCAATTGGACTACGGGATCTTTGGGTTGTTCAAAATTTGGACATAGATACTTGCTAATTTGTTTTACATGAATTTTACTTACATTCATCGCTTATGCTTGACAAGTGGTTCACTTCATGTTTGTTTTTGTTTTGGGGGGGGATATTAATTGGCCTTAATGTGAAAATAAAGTTTCAGGTCTGACCTGCCCTCCACTGCCTATCACTCAAAACAGGCTTGAGCAGCTGGCTATTCAAAACTCAGTTTCCTTTTGTGTGGTTAACCTCA
Organism: Rhizomys pruinosus; assembly: GCA_009823505.1. Lineage (NCBI taxonomy): Eukaryota > Metazoa > Chordata > Mammalia > Rodentia > Spalacidae > Rhizomys > Rhizomys pruinosus. The sequence continues at coordinate 526,989 of VZQC01012550.1, forward strand.
CCCATGGGCTCCCCTGTCTCTCAGTTTAATAATAAAATAAATAAATAATAAAGGGCAAGATGTGGGAAAATTTAGTTAAGATGGGTAGCATTCTAAACCAATGGGGCCTCCCTGGCCACACCCATGGGGTAGGGTGTAGTGTTGAAAAGGTTAGGATTTGGCCCTGAGGTTTGAGTCATGCTTGCTATATAACTAGACATTTCGGAATAAAAAGGCTCTCTGCATTTGGACCTCAACATGCGTCCATGTGGTGTGTTTTCCTGTGCGTGGTTTCCACATGGATTGTCATGGGATTAAATGGGCCCTGGCCCCACAAATCTTGGTGGGGCCCCCACAAATGACCCACTCAAGAGATGGAGTAAAAGGCTGAACAGAGACTTCACAAGTGAGGAAGTAATGATGGCTGAGAAACAGCTTAAAGAATGTTCCACATCATCAATAATTAAGGAAATGCAAATTAAAACTACTTTAAGATATCATCTCACTCAAATAAGACTTGCTAGGATCAAGAAAACAAATGATACCAAATGCTGGAGAGGTTGTGGGAAAGTGGAAACTCATCTACTACTGGTGAGAAGGCAAACTCATACATGCATTATGGAAGTCAGTGTGGAGAATGCTCAAAAGACTCGGAATGAGCCTACCACCTGACCCAGCCATACCACTTCTGGGTATATACCCACAAGACTCATCCTACCGCAAAGATACATGTAAAGTCATGTTTATTGCAGCTCTCTTCACAATAGCGAAGAGCTGGAACCAACCCAAGTGCTCTTCAACCTATGAGGGGATAGAGAACATGTGGCACATCTACACAATGGAGTTCTATGTAGCGGTAAAGATGACACCATGAACTTTGCTAAATGGATGGAACTAGAAGACATTATACTAAATGAGATAACATAGTCCCAAAAAAACAAACGACGAATGGTATCCCTCATCTGTGGATGCTAGTGCCAATTACCCAGTTGTAAGTATTTCTTGTGTGGGGCCCCCTGAGCCTTTGTACAAAGCAGTTGGGTGTAATGCATTTTGGAAACAACAACAACAACAACAGAAAAGACTGTATCAAAGAACTGACTGAAACAGTGAACTTCTGCTCAAAACAGTCAACTTCCCCATGGAAAATATTGAGAAAGACTAAGAGATGAAAAGCATGTTTGGCAGAATGCATGAGCTCTGGCGGGGTGGGGAATGGGCGGGAGCATGGGTCTAGATTTGTTAAAAATAAATAAATAAATAAATTTATGTGAAAAAAAAGAAAAAAATTAAAGTAAATAAATGACAAAAAATAAAATGTGGTAAATTTTATGAAATGTATTCAATGTAAATTAATCTATAAATAGCTATATGGCAAATTTAGACGTGTGAAAATAATGGCTGAATGCTGTGAAATGACTACTGTGAGATCAAGGCCAGCCTGGTCAACATAACTAGTTACAGGACAGTTGAGCTTCAAGGAGAACCTGTCTCCAAATAACAGCATCAGCAACGACAAAAATATTGGAGAGATGGGTTGATCATTTAGTAGGAAAGAGCACCAGTTGCTCTTCCAGAGGACCATAGTTCAGTTTCCTATACCCATATGCTGGCTAACAAATCTCTAGTTCTAAGGTGTCTGACATCCTATTCTTGCATCTGCAGGCACTGAATACCTAGGTGCACTTAAATCCATGCAGGGAAACCATTCATGTACACAAAATTAAAGAAATAAATAAACTTTTTTGTGAATAATTCAATTTAACAATGGAAGAGGGTACATATTGATAGTAAATTTGTTACTATAGTGAGTTAAATTTATGGGTGTTTAGTCTATGATCTCTCACATGATTATTTTGTGAACAAGAGTACTAAAATCTACGTAATGAGCATTGTTAAACCAATACATAACTATTAACTATAGTTCAAATAGAGAAATACTTAGAAACTAAGGGAGACCAATAATATTTCTGGCAGAGGGAATCTCAGGTACAGTTTCAGAGTATAAAAATTGACAGGTAATATATCAGGTTGGGAAGCAAAATGCAAAATCATTGTGGACACAGATAAGTAAAGTTGTAGCAATAAACTGTGAAAGGTCATCGATTCATCACAGGTAACTAGGTTGCATGTGCATGTATGTGATAAGAAGATACTTAAGAAGTTTTAGAGTGTTTAAAAAACATTAAAGGTCAAGATTGCACACAAGTTCAGAACATTTGGACACAATGTGGATGAGAAATAAAGAACTTTATTCTCAGTGAATGAACTAAGGAAATAAAAATATACTATTGCCTAAAACAAGTCCTAACAGATATTTCTCGACTCTATTGGGGCAGAGGGAAAAACATAACTGTAAGCATTTCATTAAAGTAATAATATTAAGGGGGTAATTAATGACATAGATAGTATGGTTATTAGTTATATTTAATCTTTCATGATTATACTTCCATGTGTCTCTGTTGTCCCTACACATCACAAGATTTCTGTGGATATTCTACCTAATGCTGTAACACCATTCTCTGTGTCAAGTATCCAAACTGACTTGCTAAGGCATCTGATCACTTCAGTTGTAAATAATATCTGTACATGACTACATATCTTCTTATTTATATAGCCTTCTTATTTACCTAGTAATAAAGGGTAAGCCAGGTGTTGTGGTGCATGTCTTTAATACTAGAAGTAGAGGCAGAAGCAGGCAGATCTCTGTGAGTGGGAGGATAGCCTGCTCTACATAGTAAGTTGACTTCCAATCCAGATGGGTCTACAGAGTCAAAATATTTTTCAAAAAAGAAAGGAAATAAAGAAATTAGGAAAACATGTATACAGAAGGCATATTTAATGAAATTTTCCAGCATCCAAGTCTCTCCTAACACAGTCCTTCTATACATAACCAATGATTTGGAACATCGAAATTCATGGTTTTGTTAGTATTTGATGAAAATGTAAGCAAGTATAATTTCCTACAAAGACTAGACACTTTCTTTTTCACAAAGTTAAAAAATAGATTGAGACCATGTGAAAAATACACTTGTCTTACCAAGTGTTAAGACACTTGTCTTAACAGTACAAAAGTTTTAAAATATTTCTAACATGACATCCTATATATAATTCCATTGAAAACAATTTTAGGGGGCTGGAGAGATGGCCTAGCGGTTAAGAGTGCCGACTGCTCTTACAGAGGACCCGGGTTCGATCCCCAGCACCTACATGGCGGCCGAGAGCCGTCTGAAACTCCAATTCCAGGAGAACTCCAGTTCCAGGGGAATCTGAGACCTTCTTCTGACGTCCGCGGCATTGCATGACACGGGTGCACAAACCTGCATGCAGACAGTACATTGATACATATACAGAAATAAATAAAATTAAAAAAAAATAAAAAAGAAAAGAAAAAAAAAAGAAAACAATTTTAGAAACTATTTATAATCTGTAGGGATCTATATACATGCAACCACTAAATGAAAGAGTGTGCGGAACCCTTAAAAGAATGAAAATGAGCCTACCACCTGACCCAGCCATACCACTCCTGTGTATATAATCACAAGACTCATCCTACCACAAAGATACATGGATATCTATGTTTATTGCAGCTCTCTTCACAATAGCAAAGAGCTGGAACCAACCCAAATGCCCCACAACTGAGGAGTGGATAACAAAATGTGGTACATCTACACAATGGAGTTCTATGCAGCAGTAAAGAAAGATGATATCATGAACTTAGCATAATGGCTTTGAGCTCCATCCATTTAAGTGAAGCAACACAGTCCCTCTCCACCCCCCAAAACGCAAACAAACAGGATATGGTTTCCCTCATTTGTGGATGCTACCACCAAATTACCCAGTTGAAAGGCAAGCTGAGCAATGTTATTGTTATATTTCTTTTTATCTCTTAATGGGCCCTAGAAGTAACTTACCACTAATTTTCAGACATTGTAATTATCGTATATGGGTGAAAGGTATGTATTCATATATTTTTTCTATTTTAATTTTAATTTTTAAAAATTTTTATTGAGCTCATTTCATACAACCTTTCTTAATCAAATTTAAACTCATTCCCCCATACATTCCCACCCCTCATGCCCCCAAGCCCCCACCAGATCTCATGGATTCTGTCATACAAGTTAAGTCTTGTCTGGTGTCTTTTTCTCAGTCTTTTATAACCTTTTTGATGCACAAGTTTACTGTTTTGGTTAGTTCCTTGAATAGTTTTTTCACTCTCTTTTTTTGTTCCCTTTGATTTTGTATTCTTCCAAAATATGTATACACACACTCCACACATAAGTCAAAATTACAAAATCTGAAAACAAACTATATGTTAATTCTGAAGCACATTTAGAGATTCACATTTTAACAGTAAAGTTGCATGCAGGTAAAAAGAAGTAAAACTTTACATTCCCTTTTTTTGAATATGAATATTAATATTCCTATATGATAGAACACACCATAGGATTACATAAGGATAAATTATGAATGGTTGTAGCGTGTATCAATAGAGAGAGAATTAACTGTTAAATATAATCTTTTTTTTTTTTTTTTTTTTTT
>VZQC01012550.1:531559-553708 GCA_009823505.1 Rhizomys pruinosus
TTTTTTTTTTTACCGAAAGATGTCATGTTTTCTCCAAAGAAGTGCTTGAACGTTCCTCCTAGGCAAGCCCAAACAACCATCAATCCTGCCCCCTTGCTCCACTGGGGCAGGTCCCACCCCGCCATGGTCACTCAAATGAGGTCCAGCAAGCACTTGTCCTTTCTTGATCTTCCAGCTCTGGCCTCCATAACAGCCTGGGTAGTCCAACAATGGCAGTCTACACTCTGCAGAGGCTGATATCTCAGTAGCCACTCAGTCTACAAGCTGGATATCTCAGTAGTCCCCATCTGGCATTGAAGCTTTGGAGGATTCTCAAGTTTTGTATTTGAAGTACAATTTCTCAGACCTTACTGATTATTTCTTTATGGTTATACTTTCCTTTTGGATGCTCAATGCCACAGAGTTAGCACAGATTAACCAAGGTTTTTGTTTTCTCAAGGTCAGTTGAGGATCTGGTCATCAAGGGTCACTTGGGCTATTTTTTTTTGGGGGGGGGAGCCCCTGGCTTCTTTTGTTTTTTTCAACCACCAGTTCCTTCCATTTGAGGACACAGTTAGGTCTTTTTGAAGCATGAAAGACTTTCCTCTTTATAGGCTGGACGCTAGCTGAAGTCCCATTGGTGGATCTCAAGACATCCCTGCACAGGAAGACTGGTGACTCACATTTACAGGACATTTTAAGAGATGCTCCCATGCATATTCCCCTGATATTTAGTTGAACTCTGAAGGCACGGAACAAAGTTATCCCTTAGATCCCTTGGCCAAATTGGTATGAATATTCAGTATGGTCATTAAGCACCCAGAAAAGCTAAGTTACAGCAGCCTGATACATCACACTTATACTAAAATTTTATCTTCTAAAAACAAACTGTGTGTTATTTCCATATCATATTTCTTGATTTACCTTTTTCCATTTTAACTTCGTGTTACACTAAAATATGTATACAAGTCCACTATCATATACCAAAAATCCATAGTCTGAAAATAAATGGTAGGTTAGTTCTAGGACCTGTCTAGAGATTCATAATATAACAGCAGGGTTGTGTTCAGGTCATGGAGAATATAGCATTAATGTTGCTCAATTTGACTTAAAAATAGGTACTTGGTGCTAGCATCCACATATGAGGGATACCATTCATCTTTTGTTTTTCTGGGACTATGTTACTTCACTTAACATAATATCTTCTAGTTCCATCCATTTTCCTGCAAATTTCATGATATCGTCTTTCTATACCGCTGCCTAGAACTCCATTGTGTAGATGTACCACATTTTCTCTATCCACTCAGTTGAGGGGCACTTGGGTTGGTTTCAGCTCTTTGCTATTGTGAAGAGAGCTGCAATAAACATGGCTGGACATGTATGTATGCGGTAGGATGAGTCTTGTGGGTATATACCCAGAAGTGGTATGGCTGGGTCAGGTGGTAGGCTCATTCTAAGTCTTTTAAGGGTTCTCCACACTGCCTTCCATAACAGTTGTATGAGTTTGCCTTCCCACCAGCAGCAGATGAGTGTTCCCCTTTCCCCACAACCTCTCCAGCATTTGGTATCATTTATTTTCCTGATCCTAGCCAGCCTTATCCAAGTGAGATGATATCTTAAAGTGCTTTTGGCAAAAATCAGAACAGAAATCAATGAAACAGGAACAAAGAAAAGAATGTAAAAAAATCAATGAATCCAAAAGTTGGTACTCTGGGAGAATAAACAAGATAGACAGACCTCTAGCTCAGTTAACCAAAAGAACGAAAGATCCACTCCAAATCAATAGAATTCATGATGAAAAGGGAAACATCACAACAGACAACAAAAAGATCAGCCAATCGTACAGGAATACTTCAAAAACCTATACTCTGCTAAATTTGAAAATCTAAGTGAAATGGATGAATATTTTAAATACTGGGAGTCACCAAAGCTCAACCAAGAAGAGATTGACAGCTTAAACAAACCCATAATATGTGAAGAAATTGAAGATGTAATTAAAAACCTCCCAACTAAAAAAGCCCCTGTCCAGATGGTTTCATGGCAGAATTCTATAAAACATTTAAAGAGGTCCTACAACCACTGTTATTCAAACTGTTCAGAAGGATACAAACAGAGGGAATTCTCCCAAACCCCTTCTATGAAGCTAGCATCACTCTAATACCCAAACCAGGCAAAGATGCAAGCTAAAAAGAAAGCTATAGACCCTTCTCACTAATGAACATAGATTCAAAAATTCTCAACAAAATCCTTGTAAATCACATACAGAAACACATCAAAAAGATCATCCATCATGATCAAGTTGGATTCACACCAGAGTTGTAGGAATGGTTCAACATACATAAATCAATTAATATCATGAAACATGTAAATGTACTGAAAGGCAAAAGCCACAGGATTATCTCAATAGATGGAGAGAAGGCCTTTGACAAAATACAGCATCCCTTCATGCTTAAAGTCCTAGAGGGAATTGGACTGGAGGGATCATTCCTCAAAATAATCAAAGCCATATACAAAAAAAAAAAAAAAACCCACAGCCAACAGCATCCTAAATAGAGAAAAGTTAGAATGATTCTCCTTAAAGGTAAAAACTCAGCAAGGCTGCCTGCTATCACCACTTCTCTTCAATATAGTGCTTGAAACACTTGCTAAGGCAGTAAGGCAAGAAAAGTAAATTAAAGGAGTACTAATTGGAAAAGAGGAAGTCAAACTATCCCTCTTTGCAGACGATATGACTATTTACCTGAGAGATGCTAAAAACTCAACCAGAAAACTCCTAGAAACTATTAGGGGTTTCAGTAAAGTGCCTGGATACAAAATTAACCTAGAAAAATTGGTAGTCTTTCTTTACTCCAACAACAAGCAACTAAAGAAGGAATACAAGGAGACCTTCCCAATGACAATAGCTTCAAAAACAATAAAATACCTAGGAAAAAACCTAACCAAAGACACTAAAGATCTCTACAACAAAAATTTTAAACCTCTGAAAAAGGAGATGGAAGAAGACATCAGAAGATGGAAAGGCCTCCCACGCTCATGGATTGGAAAAATTAATATATTAAAATGTCCATTCTACCAAAATTAATATACAGATTTAATGCACACCCAATTAAAATCCCCAAGACTTTCTTCACATGCTTGGAAAAAAAATCCTTAAATTCATATGTATTCATAACTTAGAGTAATATAAAATTAAAGAGAAAAAATTTGAATTCCTGAACATATTTCTGAATTAACATATAATTTATTTACAAAGGACATAATTCTGCTACATATGTGACATTTAATTTTGTTAATTTTAAGTCAATTTTTTTTACTGAAACACTGTACACTTCATACAAAATTACAAATCAAATCTAGACCACTGCCCCCTACTCTGCCCTCACCAGAGCTCATGCATTTTGCCAAAAATGTTTTTCATCTTTTTTTCAGTCTCTTTCAAAATTCTTGATGCAGAAGTTTACTGTTTTGAGCAGAAATTCACCATTTCATTTAGTTCTTTAACGCAGTCTTTCTGTTGTTGTTATTCCTTCCAATATGCATCATTCCAAAATATGCACATACGCATGCCACATATATCAAAGGTTTTCGCATCTTCAGATTATTTATGATTTTTTTCTCTCTTTTTCTTTTTAATTTCTTTTTCACCTGATGTTTCTTTTCTTCTTTTCTTTTTTTTTAATTTTATGTATTGCATTTTAAGGGATTTACCATATAAGAGGTCAGTTGTTTTCAGATCACATTGACATTGCTCAGTTTTCCATACAATTAGGTAATTGGTGCTAGCATCCACAGATGAGGGATACCGTTCGTCGCTTGTTTTTCTATGACTGTGTTACTTCACTCAGCATGATATCTTCTAGATCCCGCCATTTACCTGAAAGCTCATGAATTCATCCTTCTTTATGGCTGCACAAAACTCCATTGTGTAGATGTACCACATTTTCTCTATACACTCTTCAGTTGAGGGGCATTTGGGTTGGTTTCAGCTCCTTGCTATTGTGAAGAGAGCTGAAATAAACATGGCTGTACATGTGTCTCTGTGGTAAGATGAATCTGGTGGATACATACCCAGGAGTGGTATGGCTGGGTCAGGTGGCAAGTTCATTCCAAGTCTTCCAAGGGTTCTCCACACTGCTTTCCATAGTGGCTGTACCAGTTTACATTCCCACCAGCAGTGGATGAGTGTTCCTCTTTCCCCACAACTTCTCCAGCACTTGGTATCATTTGTTTTCTTGATCCTAGCCAGTCTTATTGGAGTAAGATGATATCTTTTTTTTAAAATATTTTTTTTAATTTTATTTATTTCTGTATGTGTAGGAATGTACTGTCTGCATGCAAGTCTGTGCACACGTGTCGTGCAATGCCACGGAGGTCAGAAGGAGGGTTCCCATATGAATGCCCCTGGAACTGGAGTTCTCCTGGAATTGGAGTCTTCTTTTCGGCCACCTTTTTTTTTTTAATGGGGTCTGGGGATTGAACCCGGCGTCCTCTGTAAGGAGTGGTCGGCGCTCTTAACCAGGCCATCTCTCCAGCCACATAAGATGATAAAAGTGGTTTTGATTTGCATTTACTTAATTATAGTGAAGTTTGAACACTTCTTAATGTTTCTCAGCCATCTCTAATTCCTCATTGGGAAGTTTCTGTTCAGGTCTTTGCTCCATCTATTGAGTGGAGCCATTTGTTTTTCTTTCTTCTTTCTTTTTTTTTTTTTTTTTTTTTTGAGTAGTTTCATATATTCTGGAAATCAATGCTTTTGTCACAGTTTTCTGCACTGAAGGTTTCCCCCACTCTGTGGGTTTTCTCTTATTCCTTGATTTGTTTCTTTTGATGTTCAGAAGCTTTTGAGTTTAATGATGTCCCATTTGTTAATTGTTGACCTTAATTATTGAGCAGCTGCTATCTGATTTTAGGAAGTCTTTTCTGTGGCTATGGTGTGTATGCTCTGCCAACTTTTCTCTATCAACCTTCAGAGTCTGGGGTTTCATGTTGAGGCCTTAAATCCATCTGGAGTTGACTTTTATACAGGGTGATAGGTAGGGGTTTAATTCATTCTTCACAAGTGGGTGATCCAGTTTTCCAGCACCACTTGCTGAAGATGCTGTCTTTCCTCATGAGTCCTTTTGGCCCCCTGTCAAATATGAGATGGTTGAAAATGTATGTGCTCAATTTGGTTTCTTCCATTTTGTTCCATGGTCAACAGGTCTGGTTTTGAGGCAGATACCAAGTTGTTTTTATGAATTATAGCCCTGTAGTATAGTTGAGATCTTGTATAGAGATCCCCCCCTGTATTGTCTTTTCACTCAGGGTTGTTTTGGCTATTCGGGGTCTTTTTTTTTTTAACAATGAATTAAGGACTTATTTTCCAAGCATGTGAAGAAGCTCTTGGAATTTTATTTGTAATTTCTTAAAATGCTATACAAGAGTTGGGTAGATGAGGACATTTTTACTAATTAATTTTCCCAATCCATGAGCATGGGAGGTTTTTCCATCTTTCTGAGTCTTCTTCAATTTCTGTACTTCAAGGTTTATTTTTTTGTAGAGATCTTTTGGTGTCTTTGATTAGGTTTTTCCTAGGTATTTTATTGTTTTTGAGGCTATTGTGAATGGAACTGTTCCTTGTATCTTCTTCATGGTTTGTTGTTGGTTTGTAAGAAAGGCTACTGACGTTTTCTAGGTTAATTTTGACATCCTGCCACTTACTGAAGCTCTTAATTCTTTCTAAATAAATTTCTGTGCGTTTTTAGCTCCCTTAAGTGACATTTATATAGCATATTTTGGAAGGAACACTACACTGGGAAGGAAAACCACAACAAAGGACCAGGTCAAAACGAGATACAATTAACATTGCTAAAATACAAAATTTGAGAAGAAAATTTAAAAAATTTTTAAAAGAACTTAAGAAACATAAAGAGGAAAAAAACCTCCCATGCTCATGGATGGAAATTAAAATTGTCAAAACAATGTGCATTTTACCAAAACTTCTGTATCGATTTAACCAAATCCCAATCAAAATCCTAAGTAGTTCCCTTCACAGGCCTTAAAACAAAGTTTCTTAAATTCATTTGGAAAAACAAAGACCCCGAATAGCCAAAACAAGCCTGAGTGAAAAGAGTACACAGGGGGATCTCTACACTTCAAACTATACCAAACATACTACAGGGCTATAGTCATTAATAAAACAGCCTGTGTACTGCACAAAAACAGACCTCCCCAAATGCTGTGACCCAATGGAAGAAAAGTACGACCGAAGATCATTTGAGCCACTACAAGTTTCGCCACTTATATTTGACAAGGGGCCAAGAAGACACAATGGAGGGACAAGAGAAAACAGCATCTTCATCAAGTGGTGTTGGCAAAAACTGGATCACCAACTTGTAGAAAATGAAGATTAACACCTAAACCTCTCGCCCTGTCAAAAGTTGAACTCCAGATGGAATCAAAGAACATCAATGATGAAACCCCACGACTCTGAAGGTTGAGAGTATGAAGACAAAGTTCGGCAGCAACTACAAAACATAGCCAAGGAAAAGACATTCCTAAATCAAAAGCAGCTGCACCAAAGAATTAAACGTCGACCAACAACTGACTGACAAATGGGACCTCATTAAACTCAAAAGCTTCTGTACATCAAAAGAAACAAGACATCAGGAAGTGAAGAGAAATCCCCAGAGTGGGAGGAACCTCACTGCAGATACATCTGACAAAGCATGATTTCCAGTTATATATATAAAAGCTACTCAAAAAACCAAACAAAACAAGAACACACAATGACCCACTAACATAGAGGAGCAAAGAACTGAACAAAGAACTTCAAAAGTGAGAAATGAAAGTATATACATGGCTGAGAAAACTCTCAAGAAACGTCGAAGGTCGAACCATCACTAATCATTAAGGAAATGCAAATGGAAAACCACTTTAAGAGATTATTCTTACTCCAATAAGAGCTAAGATAAGATCAAGGAAAACAAATGATACAAAGATGACTGGATGCGGTTTTGTGGAAGAGGGGAACACTCATTCCATGCTGGTGGGATGTAACTCCATACAGCCCGCTGGAGGAAAGCACGTGTGGAGACCCCTTGGAAGACTTGGAAGTACTGCCACCCAACCACTAACCACACTCCTGGGCTTGTCACCCCAAAGACTTACGCCACGCACAGATGAAATGTCACGCGGCCCGTTTATGGCAGCTCTCTTCCCAATAGCAAGGAGCGGTGGGGAGAACCACCTAAATGTCCCTCAAACTGACAACTGTGGCACTAGACTGAATATATTCTCGCTCTTCCGGTAACAGCTACGTCACATGGTAGTTATCTATGCACGTATAAATGAACAGACCACTCACGAGTTTGCAGGAAAATTCAGGCTGGAGCTAGAGGAACATCATGCTCTGATGTACCAGTAATCCTCCTTGTTCCCCAGATAACAAACAATGACGACTGGTATCCCTCATATTGTGGATGCATAGGCCAATACTCCAGTTTAGTATTTCTTGTGTAGTAGGGCCCTCCCTGATATCCTTTTGCCCACAAGCAGTTGGGGCCATACTCATGCATATAGAATAAAACATAAAACAACAACAACACAACAAATTACAACCACACATCCAGAAAGACTCTGCATAACGCAAAGAATCTGACTGAACAGTGAGGCTTCTGCTCAAAACACACGTCAACTTCCTACGCGAAATATTGAGAAAGACTACGAAAATGAAAGCATGGTTGGCAGAATGCAAGCTCTGCGGGGTGGGCCTACTTTGGGTTCGGTTTTCTTTTTGATTTTTCGATACTGGGCGGGAACACAGGTCCCCTAGATTGTTAAAAAATAAAACTAATTTATGTGAAAACCAATAAAACTAAGCAAAGATAGGTACCCAGATTGTCCTCGTAATTAACAATCATATGGTAGAATTTTAATTTGAACTGCTACAGTGCAATGGTCTGCCCGTATCAGGCATGGGACCCATGGCACAACTGGACATAACAACCTGGCAGACAGGAAACGAATGATTGATTTGTGTTGGAGATCGGGACTGATCCCTGGACTGAGACAACTAAGAGTACAGAGGCAAGTCTGGTGTCAGTTATAGGAAGATCGTATATGCATTACCTGGAATTTCCTGGATATGTCTGCTAGATGTCAGCAGTCCTATTTGCACAAAAGAATATCTGAATTTTCCACCCGGTCTTGTTCTGGGAGAAGCTTATCGTGGAATGTGTAATGAAGGAGTTCTGGTGTGAGGGTTGGGCACGTGTGAGGAAAGGGGGGATGTGGTTCAGATTGGAATGATTGTTATGAATTGTACAAATGCGCATCAATAAAATACTATATAATATATAGATATATATATATATATAGATATATATATATATGCTCCCAAAGAAAAAAAAAATAAGACTGAGATAAATATGCAGGACATTTATGGCAGAAGGCATGAACTGGGATGGGGTGGGGAGCAGGGAAAAGGGAGTATGTCTAAATTAAACTTAAAAATGATGTATGGGGCTGGAGAGATAGCCTAGCAGTTAAGAGCACCAACTGGACTGTTCTTGTAGAGGACCCAGGTTTGATCCCCAGCACCCACATGGCGGCTGAAAACTGTAACTCCAATTCCAGGAGAACTCCAATTCCAGGGGAATCCGACACCCTCGTCTGACCTCTGCGGCATTGCACGGCATGGGTGCACAAATCTGCATGCAGACAGTACATTCATACACATAAATAAAAATGAAATTAAATTTAAAAAAAAGATGTATGAAATACACAAAACATAAGAGTATAAAAAATCATTTTTATTATCATTGTTTCACTTGAATTAAGGACTTATTTAAAAGGTATAATCTCTATTTTTGTAATATAAGGCAATTAAAATGTCTAATATAAATAAATATGCATTCAATAGAAATAATTTTACACATAATGCTTGATTACTCAATTTTCATATTTGACTAATTAGTAAATGAAAATGACCAGTCATTATAAAACTTTGCCCAAGGAAGGCAACTAAATTTCTTCTGCTATAGTGGAAGGAAAATACTGACAAAGAAAATGTTAAATTTATCTAAATTCTTGCTTCTGCAGCTTTTTCTCATGCTGGTGCAGAACCTATAGATTTGGAGTCACAATTTTGCCTAACCATTTGTGTTCCAGTCATTCTAGTTCTCTGTTGAGGAATTCATAGTGGGACAGAAAAAATGAGGTATGTGATAAAATTTCTCTGGAAAACTCATATTTTGATTACATCTTAACATCTTTTCCTTTTAAGTATTTAATTTAGCATTTTTTAATTTTATTAATTTTTATGTATTTCATAAAAACATCATAATCATCTTTATACCCTCTCCCCAATCTGGACCCTCACATAACTCCCCAACTGGATTGCATGTGGCTGATGGAGTCGTTAATGTACCCAGAAAACATATGTTATGTGCATGTTCATCCACTGCTGTCTAGTCAGCAAATCTAGAGTGACACCCTTAAAGATGATCAACTCTCTTTCGCCCAGCAGTAATCACCTGCCAATAGTTCTTCTGCTAAGATTGGGGCCTGCTGCCAATTTCCAATTTTCGATGCTGTACTTTTGTCTGCTTGAGTTTTCATGAGTCTTGTTCATGCTGACCCCATTGCTGTATATTCAAAGGCTCATGAAACATAGCTGTATATTCAAAGGCTCATGAAACATAGCAGAATAAGGGGTAGAATAAATACAAATGCATCTGTCAGATCTCATCAGTTAAACTCCCTTATGTAACAGAAAGTAACAAACACAGAAAGCCACAAATGGCCAAAGTGGAGTGATAAAGAATGTGAAGGTTGTGGGTCTCTGGACAGGACTCCTATATTAAACTTCACTCACTCCTCAGAGCTCAGGAGAGAGAGAAATTCTAAATAGTAATCTCTTGCTCTAGCCCAAACAGCGAGTGGGCTCTGTAATGAGCCAGAAAAATGATAGACAACAACTTATTTCCAGGTAAAGCTGCAAAAGTAGCTGCATTCCCAACCAATATTCACAATGAACATTTGCAAAAATTATTAACCAAATATTTACAAATAGGAAAAGATTGAAAGGATCATTCATGATCATCAAGTTAACTTTATTCTAGAGATCCTTGGATGGTTCAGCATATACCAGTCAAAAATGTAACACATAATATAAATGATATCTAAGATATAATTTATTTGGTTATATTAACTGGTATAGAAATATCCTTTAACCAAATCCAATATCTCTTCAAGCTAAATCCCTAGAGAAATTCAGAATAGAAATAACATAACTCAACATAATAAAGGGTATATATACAGACCAATAGCCCACATCATGCTGAACTGAAAAAAATTGAAATGGTCTCATTAACATCATAAGAAGACATGGCTGTCTACTTTATCCAATATTTATTATAGCACAGCACGAATGTATCATCCAAGATAATAAGACAAGAAAATAAACGTGAAATAAGAAAAATAAATCAAAATATTACTGTTTGAAAATGATATGATTCTATGTATAAGAAATCTTTAAGACTACTAGAGCTGATTAACATTTTAGCCAAGTGGTAGGATATGAATGTACAAATGAATAGCAGCAGCCTTCCTCTATATCAATGACAAGATGATTGAGCAATGCAAACAAGAGAATTATAGATTTTCCACAGCCAAATGAAGCAGTATTTACATTTTAATCATCTAATAAATGTAATAAACTAAGCCACTGCTATTTAATTTGCATTCTTCATATGAGAAATTATGACAGCCATCTACTTATTTGGTTACCTAGCAAATATTCCATATGTTTATTGGTTCAATAATATTTAGTCATCAAAGTTATTTTAACATTCTTGACAAAAGTCCTCTAATAGATGGACCAACAGAGTTTACATCAAACATCCTTTGATTTTTAAGGGTATTTTTTTGAAGAGTTTATTTGAATTTTTAAGATCATTTTGTATTTTATGTAAGAGTTGTTTTGTTGACATGTAGAATATTTTATTTTCCATGTTAATTAAGAAGTGCTATAGAATTTGCTTTAACATTTGTGCCTCTAATAAACATCTTACTTATTGGGGGTTATGTTATAAAAAGTGAGTTGAGACTTGGATTGCAAGTTTTTTTGGCAAAAAGTTTTCATATCTATCTGTATCCCCGTTTTTTATTTTAGGTTTTTGTTTTTGACCCATGAGTCTCAAAAAAGCAGTTGTATTATACATACCTATAGGGTGGAATCAAGGCACAGATTTCATCAAATTCACCCATGCTATTTTGGGTTACTGTATGTGATTAACTTGGGAAACAAACTTAATTTTTAAATTAAATCATCCTATAGGTGAAAGAGATTGCTACAAGGTGATACTATATGACAGCAAAATTATAGAGAACATTGTTTATGCCAATCACAAAGTAATTGTTATGCAGTTTTTAATTAAAGCTATGTGGACAACAGCAATTGATATCACCAATTAACTCAATGCATTACCATTGTTAGCAGACTTTTAAACCAATGTTGTTTAATTACACATATTTACTTTTACTAAGATCCCGAAAACACCATGTAACTTGTAGGCAGAGTCTGGACAAAACTGGATACTTGTTTGAACTCACGTCAAATTAAATGTGCACCAATCGAATATAAACCCTTGTCCCTCTCCCACCACTCCACCCGTCCGAGTCACCATTTACGTCAGTTTTCTGATGCAAGCATTCTGTTTTGTTGTTTAATCTTAAAACTACTATGGGAAAGGGATGTTGTATGTCCAACAGTCCAAGAGTAGTCACCAAATTAAAGGGTGGAGAAAAAAAGTGACACTTTGCGAAGTGAGTAGAGTAACACAAGTAGGCAAGCAGAAGAATTGACTCCTCTGGCCATTGAAGGAAGAAATGCCCAGATTGACTGCAAGACACTCAGGCTCCTCCGATTGGATCCTACTGTAACAACTATTTTTATGTTTTATTTTTTTATGTTAATTTTTAGTGATGCTTTGTGCATTTCAGTACATTTTTTTTGTCCAATTCAGTTCAGGCTATTCCCTGTTCCCTTGCCCCCCACCACGCAACCCCATCCCAGACGATGCATTCCTGCCATAACTGTCACGCATCTTTCTCTCAGTTTTGTTTTTTTTCATTTTTACTATAAGTGATAACCTCGGAAGTACAAAAGCATCCATCCTCAAAACCAAATCCGCAGGCCTGTTGTGCCCAAACCCCTACCCCTAGCCCAACCATCCAGTGGGGGGATGACAGGTTGTTTGTTAATCAAGTTGATAAATGAGTGTCCAGACTACATTGCTGTAGTTCCCACCATTACACCCCCGCAGCCCTGACATTCTACCATGCCCCCTCTCTCCGCAGATTTTCCCTAGGCTTTAGACAAGGCTAGGTGGAGAGAGGTGAACATCCATCTTCTTTCTGGAAGCTGATTTACTATGGACTGCTAGGTACAATTCTCGGCTGTTCCTTTCATGGGTGACATTTGTCCAGGAAATAAAACCTGTTCAATCACTACTAAAAAAACACAAGCAATTGATATAGTAGGTGATTTAAGCAGCACTACAGTTTTATGGTAGGTTATTTTAGCATAGACACATTGTATGATGATGTTAATCACATGAATTAAACCATTTTTTCCCTTTACAATATGAACAGGTCGTACGGTGGCATTATAACATCTCCGATAACCTTAGAGGATGTAATGCTTGTGGCATCAGCCATGTGGTTAGATTCCTCCAGATGAGAAGAGCCAATAACACACATTAGATCTTGGGATATACAGGCAGTATGGCGACCTCTGCTGCACAGTAATTTCCAGGCAGGTGAGGTGTAGCTGAGGTGCTGACGGTGGAGTCCTTGCTTGACTCAGGGAGACCCCTATTTTTGCTTTATTGGTTTAAGTGGCCTTTGGTAACATCTCTGGGCATTCCAGAGGGCCAATCTGTATCCATTGCAAGTGCGTCTCAATAAAACCTCTCCATGCTTAAGTCAGGTACTTCGCATCTCGGGTCTTTTGCCATCTCCTCCTGGACTAGGTAATCCCAACTAGAGGCAAGGAGCCCTTACCTTTTTGGGCATTGGAATCCCCATGGCCAACATCCACGCTGGTAGAAGCAATCCATTGCTGATGTCAGATATCCTGCATATATACTTGTTTGCCTAGAGTGCAAATAGCCCTAGGAGCCTTTAGCATATTATTTTGGGGTCTGAACAGAGAGTATCCTTGTCACAGTTCTTATGTCATTTGCTTCCCAAGTTAATCAATAAGATCACCCAAAAAACAATGGGTGAATTGATGAAATCTGTGCCTTGACTCCCCTATAGGTTATGTATAATACAACTGTCTTCTTGAGACTCATGACGCTAAAAAAAAAAGGGGGGGGGAGATACAGAAAGACATGAAAACTTGTTTATCAAACCCTTGCAATTCAAATCTTAAAACTAAACTACGGGAAAAGATTTGTTGTTCCACAGAACAAAATCGTCACTCAACCTAACGGCTGAGAAAGAAAAGATCAGCTTTGCATTGAGTAGGATGTACAAAAAGTGGCAACAGAAAGGCTACCCGTCCCGTGAACAACATTGAAAGGAAGTAAAAGCCTCAGATTGCCATAAACATCGAACCCTTCTGTGATCCTACATGGTAACAACTATTATAATAGAGTCCCCTAATGAAACTTACTTGCTAGGTCCACAAGGTTCGTAAATGAGAGACGTTTTTGACCTTTCTCCCCCCCCATAGAACAAGGAGACATATGACGATGATGAGGCCATTCTCCAACTGTAAAATTGAGACACTTATATAGGTAATGCTCTTATAAAACTGGTAAAACGCCTTCTTTAATTGACTTAATGACATAGAAGACTGTAACAACTGATGTTTTTTAATAGATCCTAATGAAGCTTACCTTTCTAGTGCCGACAAAGGATTTTAATAAATGAGAGCTTTTTAACTCCCCCCATAGAATAAGGAGAAAATGATGATATAGGGTCGTTCTCAGCTGGGATTGGAGCCCAGCTGTTATAGAGGGTTTCTCTGTAAATAAATAACGTCAAAACTGCAGCGATCCTGTTAATTGGACTATTGGCACATAGAAACATGTGAAAAGATAATCTCTATCAGTAACAAATAATAATGCTAAAGTCTCCTTAAGTTATCACTAGTAACAAAATATATATAATACAGGAAAGCTCTGAAACAACAATGGATAATCGAGTTTAATTCTACCAAGGAGATGTGGCCAGGGAATCCAAGCCCCCACAAAAGTAAAGGCTACATTGCCTTCAAACTGGGAGATCTGCAGGAAAGAGAGGCGATAAGGCCCTGCTGGTGAAGTCCGACTGAGGAACAGGGAAAGATGTAAGTGGAGAACGCACTTGCAAGATAACAGATGGTCTCCTGGATCCAGTGAGTGTTACCAAGGCCACTATACCAAAAAGCAATGTACGGTCTCCTTGATCCAAGAAGACTCCTCCATCAGCACCAGGCTACACTCACCTGCCTGGAAAAACGTGCAGCATGCAGCCATGTTCATGTATATCCCAAAGCTAGTGGCTTTTAGCCTCTCCTTGGAGAATAACCCATGGCTGTGCGCACAAGCTTACATCCTCTAATGGTTAGGGAGATGTTATAAACCATATAAGACCCTGTCATACTTAACAGAAGAAAATCTATTCAGTAGGATTAACATACATCCAACATCTGTGTCGATACCAAGAGAACTCTACCATAACAATTAGTAACGTTTTAAATACCTATATCAAGTGGGGGCGTGTACCTGCATTAGTAGGATCGAAAGGGTATGCCTCTGATGAGCAAGCTGTCACCCATGAAAGAAAACACCAAATTGACTAGAGAACCAACAACGTCCAAGAGAAAGTAGACAGTTTTGCTTCTCATTCCCCTGTCCCCTTTCAAGCCTAGGGCAATGACAGAGTGGGCGCGGTAGAATGTAAGGCTGTATTGGGGTGAAAGGTGAAACTACAACAAAATTAGACTGTCACACTCATTTTTGATCAACTTGATTGAACACAACAAGCCCCCCCCCCGGGATGGTAGGACCCATGACTGTTTGGATTTGTGCACAATGCTGTGCAAATGGTTTTACATGAAGGATGCTGACTCACAAATTATACGTATTAGGTTTAAAAATGAAAACAAACAAAACAAAACAAAACAGAGAAAGATGCAGAAAAGTGACTGACAGAATGCAATAGATCTGATGGGTAGGGGTGGGGTATGGTGGAAGGGAAAGGAGTATATCCTAAACTGAATTGACTGGGTATGAATACACAATCAATCAGTAAATAATATCTGATACCAAAAAATAATAACGGATAAAATAAAAAAATAAAGTAAATAAATAAAAAGTGAGTTGAGGCCCAGCTAGGTGGAGAGACTGCCTTTAATCTTGACTATGGGAGCAGAAGGCAGGCGGATCTTGGATTTCAAAGCCGGACACTGGCTACAAAGAGTGAGTTCCAGTGACAGCTGGGCTACAAGGTAGACCCGTCTCGAAAAAAGAAAAAACAAAGTGAGGATAAAAAATTTTATTATATGGTTTATTTTTATTTATTTTTGTTTATTTTTGTTTTTTTTATGTGAAGTAAACAAAACCTTTACAAGGAGGCTGACTTGTCTTCATGTAATTTATTTCATTCATATTTATGCTTATAAACGTATTTGTTGTAATGTTTTATAATACTTTAACTCTCTTAGTGTATGTGTATGAGCATATATATTGCTGCACGTAAGTGTATCCATGATGTTAAATACCTGGAAAGGTAAAAAAAGGGTGTTAAGAATCACCTGAATTGGGTTAAATGGAGTTGGGTTAGCAGGGCATTTTGACTTGAAGGGTCCTCAGTTAAAGGAGCATGTAACCTCTGTCTTTGTAGCCTCTCTCCAGCCCATCACTTTGACCTATACTCTCTAGTCATAGAAAACAATATCTGAGTAAACATTCTCTCTTTCCTTCCCTTTCACTCTCTCCCCTGTGCTCTTTTCTATTTCTCTTTCTTTAATTTTCTTCTTTAGTTTATTTTCCAAACTGAGATGTCAATAAAAATATTGTAAATCATTGTGGTTGTTGTTTTTTTTTTTGTTTAATTTTTAGAAAATATTTTATTTATTTTCATATGTGTATGAATGTACTGTCTGCATATAGGTTTGTGCACCCTTGTCGTGCAATGCTGCAGAGGTCAGAAGAGGGTGTCAGATTCCCTTGGAACTGGAGTTAAAGACGGTTCTCAGCAGCCATGTGGGTGATGGGGATCGAACCCAGATCCTCTGCAAAAGCGGTCAGTGATCTTAACCGCTAGGCTATCTCTCCAGCCCATCATTGTGGTTTATTAAAAAGTTAATTATCCGATAATGATTATTTAGTCCTGATGATATATGCTAATCACTTAGGAACTAATACTAAAGATGTCAATTATTTAACTGTTTGTTTGAACCAAAGAGGAACACTAAATAATATTTCTTTTGCAGAATATAATTACATTTCACAAGCTAAATATCTCTAATACATCACAATCCTTCATTGATACATTTGCATATCTTTAGATTTAGTGTTCTTTTATTCACATTTCTTTTTTTAACATAATGCTTTTATTGATTTTTTTATGTAGTTCAGATATCATTTCTTACTTCAGTTTAGACATATTCCCGCTTCCCTTCCCCCCACCCCACCCCAGATCATGCACTCTGCCATAACTGTCCTTTCTCTCAATTTTTTTTTATGTTTAGGAATTCACATTTTCCTCTTTTAATTTTATATTACTCTAAAATATGAATGCATCCTTTCCACTCAAATACAGTAATTACAGAGTCTGAAAGTAAGTGGTGGATTGATTGTACAGCCCATTAAGATTTTTACATTATAACAGCATAGTTGCTTTCAGATAAACAGAAATATAACAATAATATTCTTCAGCTTGTCTTTCATCTGGGGATTTGGTGTTAGCATTTTATATTTTCTAAAGCTCTCAAAATCTGCATTTCTTTTTTTTTATTTTATTTATTTATGTGTATGAATGTACTGTTTGCGTGTAGGTCTGTGCACCCGTGTTGTGCAGTGCTGCGGAGGTCAGAAGAGGGTGTCACATTCCCCTGGAACTGGAGTTCTCCTGGAATTGGAGTTACAGTCGGTTCTCAGCCAACATGTGGGTGCTGGGGATCGAAGCCGGGTCCTCTGCAAGAGCGGTCAGCGCTCTTAACCGCTAGGCCATCTCTCCAGCCCCAAAATCTGCATTTCTTTTTTTTTTTAATTAGTTTTTTATTGATGCTTTGTGCATTTCATACATTTTTTCCAATTCAGTTCAGGCTTATTTCCCTTTCCCTCCCCCCCACCCCCACCCCATCCCAGATCAAACACAACCTAATGCTGCACCTTTTGGTATGTAATAATCTTTACTTTAAATTTTCATCATACAGTGTCATGTTTTGTGTATTTATAAAATATTATTTTCTCATCCAGATGTCACTGCACCATAGTGCACTCAAACTATAGTATAATAAAATCAGTTAAGCACAGTATGTTTCTTCTGAAATTATTGTATTGACAACTTATACAAAAGTATAGTGTGGTGGTTTGAATGAGTGAGTTCCCCCCAGAGGCTTTAAATATTCAGACATTTTGTCTCCAGTTGGTGGCACTGTTCTTGGAGGTCTTAGAAGGTGTGGCTGTGCTGGAGGAAGTACGTCATTGGGGGCAGGCTTAGTGAGTTTAAGAAGCCTTGAGGTCTCCAGTCTCTCTCTCTTGACTTCCTGTGCTCATTGCCAGCTTGCTGCTCCAGCCCTGGCCACCTTGCCTCCCACCACGATGGACTCTGATTCCCTGGAATCATCAATTGTAAGCACAAATAAACCCTTCCTTTGATAAGTTCTCTTGGTCACTGTGTTTTATCACAGCAACAGAAAAGTGACTAATACATATAGTAGTTAATAAGAATATTTTAGAAAGATTAGCATGCAAATTCCTTATAGCATCATATATTATTTTACTATATTATGCTGTCTTATTTGTATAATTAACATAGTTACATCTGTTATGCTCAAATAAAAGAACAAATTTAAAGTAATTTTCTCTAAAATATTAACTTTTATACATATATATTTTGGTTGAAAGTGCCCACTTTTATCTAATTATAGTTCTCAAAATTGTACTCAGCATTTTCTGCATTCACCAGCTAATATGATGAAATCCAAGTTCTCACTCTTGCATACTTTTGTCACATTTTATTAAATATTAATAAATAATCTGATAGAATTAGGTAATTAATATATAAATTCTAATTAAAATTATAGGTATGTATACAAAGTGTAAGATTTTATAAATTGTGTATTTATATTTTATGTGACACAGTACAATCAGAACATTTAACCAGAGGCTTCTTCGGCAATACTCAGAAGATCAGCAGATTTGTGAGGCTTTGGAATATCTCAGGAGGGTTGAGAACTAGTGCAATAACAGCGACTATTTGCTGGCTTTTTAATACACCACAGGCAAAAATCTGTGCACTGATTACAAGTGTTTCAATTTTAATACTTGCCTTATGCTTCCTTAAATATCACCTGTCTTTAGAAATAAAAGGATCTCAAAAAGTCATTTGGGTTTTTAAATAATTCTGGAAGAATAAAAGTTTTCTTCAAAAGGTTAAAAGAACCCATAACTCTTCAAATAGAGAAAACACAGATGATCTCTTTTGGTAATTGTTAAAGGTCATGTTTTAATCTAGTGCCTCAAACTGATAATAGGGAACAGCCACAAGACTGTAGTTGAAGGTCATAACATCACACTGTACTCAAAGGATAGTACCATAAAATCAATTAAACATGATATTTTTCTTAAGAAATTATTGGGTTTAACTGACTTACTTGAAAGTGCCATCCTTAATGTGAATAATTTTAGGGAGATTAGTAGTGGAGAAGAAAAATAGATTGGATGGATTATAATAGAATCAAATCGTTATTGTTTGTTTTTATTTTCTTTTCTTCATATGATATAAAAAGGATTTTCATTGCACTTGATATTCAAGCACTATCTTTGAAATGGGCAAGAGATGCAACTCTAGGGATTCCAAGAGGTCTGGCCTGTCTCCTGGTCCTAGAGAAGGCAAACAAAATTAATGATGGAAGGACAAGAAGGGAGATAAAATAAGATGTCATTTGGGGAAGATGAAAAGTTTATTTCACCTATTTTTACAGACTGATATGAGCTTTACATTTACATGGAGGAAGAACACAAAGAATGAAAGATTTACAGAATTAAAAAGATTATTAGTCTAAATATTGTAATATCTAGTTGTTCAGTGTGAACTGTAAATTTGAATAAAAAGTCCTTATTGCTTAGTAGTATAATATCATTCTGATGAAATAATTGTGTCTGCTGTGAGGGGAGTAGAGTGTGATATCATGGAGCTATCAACTTCATGAGAATGGCATGTCTTGTAATCCAAAGTAAATCCAGTTCCAGAACTTTCAATAAAATAAACAGTTGCACATCAAAAGAATAAAAGATATGGTTTATTATGGGATAAAATATTATTGATTATGGCTCATATTTATGAGTCAAATACCATGTTTCAGTGGAGTTGCAATTTCATGAACTTCTTATCGTAACATACGAAAGAAAGATACATTGAAACGTCATAACAAAGCAGTAGAGGAGTGATTAGAAGAGAGGATTCTTTTATAGTTCTGAGATGCTATCTAATAACATTCTTATCATTTTGGTTGGTGGGAACCTGAGGTCTGCTTGTTAATACTTTCCAAAAGGTTTTTTGTCCACTATTCACAGTATGTCAAGTGAGAAACAGAGGTGTGTAAGGAATAGCCTGAATTAAATGGAAATCAGGCTCTTGACATACAACTTTCTAAACTCTCTACAATCACCAGAACTCTAAACCTTACAAAATAAAGTTCAGTTGGAAGACGTGATTTTTCTGAGACCTCATCACAGAACAAGGACTGAAGACTTAGACACATTTTGGAAGTCCAATAAGATATTGGAAGTTGCTTAAGTTACTTTATCTTTGTGGCTTTATGCTTGAAAGAGATGATATAAGTTACATATCACCAAATATTAGGCACTCCAAATGTAAAGTTGATCAGGACACTGACTCCTAGTTTACAGACAAAAAGGATAGATGTAATTGGAAAGCAGGAGTGACAAGAATTTCTACTGATTTGGTCATACTGTTGGTCTAAGTTGGGGGTCAGTGTTCATAAGCAAAAATAAATAGTTTACTAGCACCTATTATATTTGACCAGATTTTTAAATGTATGCATTTACAATTTTCTTGTTTTTAATAGTTTATTTGTTTATTTTTGTGTGTATGAGTATTACGCTTTCACGTATGTAAGTGAAACTGTCTGGTACAATGCCCCTAGATATCAGAAGGTACTATGCTTCCCTGGAAATGGAATGGTTTTAGCTGCCATGTATGTGCTGGCAATCAAACTTGGTTCCTATACAAGAACAGCCAGTACTGTTAACTGCTGAAGTATCTATGCAGCCCCAGTTTTTCTCTCCTCTGTAATATGTACTGACAAGTGAAATATCTATTGTTGTAACAATATCTACCCCAGTGTACAAGTAAAAAAATAAATTTAATATCCCCTTTTCTTACTATATCTGTTTATTTTATATTCCAAGCACAATCTAAAAGCTTAGATTATTATAATATTTATGTATCCAAAATAAAATACAGCATTATTCATGAAAAGATTATGACAAGAAAATAAGAATTTAGTAGCTATTTCCTAGGGTTACATGATTTGTTGTCCTGCAGAGAAATAATCAATAGCTGCAGTGGTTTATAATTTTTCTTTATAATACACTTCATAAGACCAGTATTTTTATGAAAATCTTTAAAGATGTCAAACTTGGGATAAAATACTGTTAAAGATTACCCTGTGTATTAGGAATAGATACAAATTAACCACTCCTGCTCTCTGTACCTGACTTCTCCTACTGTACTCTGTCCCCCCATGTTTTACTTCAGATATGTCTAGTCCCGCTAGGTACACAATAATAGAACTAAGTAGATTTTGAATTAATTGTAGAGGGGAAAACAAAATGAAATTTTATCCTTTCTTTAACAGGGTCAAGGAGAGAACAATGAAAATAATGTGGAGTTATTTACTCCATAAGACTCCCAGATTTAGCTAGAACCATACAAAGGTAGCTGTTTAGAAATAAAATGGACACTAATAAATGAACAAAGAAAAGCCTGTTATTGGAATATTTCCCTTCCTCCCGAAGTTATGATCTCTAAATTACATGATGCTGTAGAATTTGTTCAACGTTTCTTGAACTAAGAAAGAAACAAAATATTATCTCTTAAATGCTATAAATTGTCCTCAATATGTAAAAAGTAGAGTTTTACTAGTTGGATGCATAAAATTTCATTTCAATTATAACATTTTTCCACACCAAACAATGGATCAAATTAAACTGAGCTTCATACATGATGTTGAGCTTCTTTAATGCCAACACACATAGGCAGAAGCCTGTAAACTTAAAGCTAGCCTTGCCAATTTAGGACTTTCCAGGCTAGCCAAGGCTACATGGTGAAACTTTGTCTCAAAAACAAAGAAAATGTAAACTTATAAGATTCAGTTCTTCAAATTTCACAAGCAAATTTTAATAAGAATTGTTTTTCTGTGGAGTAATATTTTCTTCAAAATAAGCCCCAAAAGACCAAGTACTAAAAACTAATATATAACAAGCAGAAAGTATAATCAGCACAACCAGTGTCTGATCTCTATGAGGCTAACTTTTCTTTTTTTTTAATTAATTAATTTTTTTATTGATGCTTTGTGTATTTCATACATCATTTTCCAATTCAGTTCAGACGTATATCCCCTTCCCTTTCCCCCAACCCCACCCTTACCCATCCCAGATCATGCGTTCTGCCATAACTTTTCTGCATCTTTCTGTTTTTTTGTTTTGTTTTGTTTTGTTTTCATTTTTTTTTAACAATAAGTGATAATTTGTGAGTACAAGCATCCTTCATGTAAAACCAATTTGCGAGCAATTGTGCCCAAACCCACACAGCTCATGGGTCCTACCATCCAGCAGGGGGGCTTGTATGTTCAATCATGTTGATCAAATGAGTGTCCAGTCTATATTGTTGTAGTTTCACCATTCACCCCAATCGCAGCCCTTACATTCTACCATGCCC
>VZQC01012550.1:554766-628011 GCA_009823505.1 Rhizomys pruinosus
TTTTTTTTTTCATTTTTAGCTATAAGTGATAATCCATGAGTACAAGCATCCTTCATGCAAAACCTATCTGCAGGCTGTTGTGCCCAAACACCTACAGCCCCACCATCCAGTGGGGGGTGACAGGTTGTTTGTTCAATCAAGTTGATCAAATGAGTGTCCAGACTACATTGCTGTAGTTTCACCATTCACCCCAATCGCAGCCCTTACATTCTACCACGCCCCCTCTTCCGCAGGTTGTTCCCTAGGCTTAGAAAAGGGGCACAGGTGGATGAGAGGTAAAACAGTCCACTCTCTCTGGAGCTGTTGACTTGGACTCTGGTCAATTCTGGCTGTTTCCTTTCATGGGCTGACAGTTTGTCCAGGAATAACCTTTCGATCCTACTAATGAAGAACAAGCAATTAGATATATAGGTATTTAAGCAGCACTAATAGTTATGGTAGGTTACTTTAGCATAGACACATGTTTGGATATGTTAATCCATGAATTACAATTTTCCCCCCTGTTAAATATGACAGGGTCTTACTATGGCTTATAACATCTCCTAACCTGTAGAGGATGTAAGCTTGTGGCATCAGCCATGGGTTATTTCTCCAAGGGGAGAGCCAATAGCCAATTAGATTTGGGATATACAGGCACATGGCTGCCTCTGCTGCACAGTAATTTTCAAAAGATCAAACAGACCACACACTTATTTCAAGATCAATATTATATAAAGAGATGTCTGGCTTCTTTTAATAAATCTCAAATTTCATTTTTAAAAATTCTCTAATAAATATTATTAGTAGTAGGGGTAATAAATATCAGTATTTATAGAATTAATATCTTATAGAGTAAGTTTCTATGTGAAATCCACTGAAAAAAATTACTCCTAAGAAAAAGGATATAATTTAATTCGAGCAACATCTCTGTAGATCACACTTGTATAATAAGTACAAGAGTTTTATGTTTTATATGTTTTAGTGATTTTTCTGCATTTGTGTAAATGCACCTATGCATGCAATGCCTGCAGAGGCCAGAAAAGGACATCAGATCCCTGAACTGGACTTAAAAATAGATAAGAACCTCCATTTGGGTACTGTAAACCAAACCCTGGGTTCTCTAGTGCACACTTCTTTACCCACCAAACTGTCTATTAGAGATGGAGAAATAAAAATCTCCCAAAATACAAATAGGTTGAAAGAATTAATGTCATCCAAACCAGACCCCCATAAACTAACCAAAGAAATGAAAAGAAGAAAGGAAAACCCACTGATGAAAGGTTTGTTTTATTTTATTTTGTCTTGCTTTGTTTTGTTTTTGGAACAGTTGGACACTACTACAAAATTCCACAACCGGTAAACTGCAGAGAATAAATAACTGTGATATCCCCACCCCTAAGTGACACATCTACAATTCAACTTTTATATATAAAGCTCAAGGAATATTACTGAAGAAGAGCCAGAAACAAAGTAAGACCTAGAGCAACAAGACACTTGATGGTAGTTAATTAATGTATGCTACATATGATAGGAAAGCACAGAAATCTTTACAGTATGATAGCCTAATGAGATCTGCACACTACAAAGCCAGTTGAGATGTCGAGGAGCATCCTATCTCAAAATGCAGAACTATAGGCAATCAATCGATACTGAGGAAGAAGTAATCAATTCTCTCCTGAGACTTGCTCCTTGAGAGTTTATCTAATCCCATATAGATAGCCTTAAACACAGGTACTCATGTTCACCCCTTAATGAACTTCTGTGCATGTGTGTGTGTGTCATATGTACTGTGTATTTTATTGTATTTATTGTATGCAACAATAATAATCCAAAAAAGAAAGACAAGAAACTAAGAGGAATTATGGGCAGCAGTAGAAGAGTTGGTGGTCAACTACGAGAGATAGAAATAATGCAATGACAATATTCATGTATGGGATTCTTAAAATTTTAAAAATAAAAAAATAGGAAGTAATTACTATTTGTGGTCTTTCCAGTACCTATTTAAAGTTATTAATTAAAATTAAAACTAAAGAAGTAAAAGTCAATACAAAACCTAAATAGTACAATGATTCTTAAATACCCCCCCCATACCAGGCTCTAAGGACTAGACAGATATTCAAGGCCATTCTTGGGCATAGATTAGACTCAATAGGCCTTTAAAAACAATAACAAAAAAATAACATACAAGACATGAAGGTGATGGGTGGTAGAGGGAGGAGTATATTGTCTGAGTGGGACCAAATTACTTTGTATGAAATGCTTGAATAATCAATAAAAATTTGAAAAAAAAGAACATAAGCAATCAGTATTAGTTTCATTGGTATTTATATTTTGGTTGAATATTTTCTTCAAATATTACATATTCTTTATAATAATTCATGATATTATGACTAATTTTGATCATGTGTCTGTATTTGATTCATTAGTGCTGAGCACATGTGATACTAAGATTATTTCAAGTAATACACTCTATAGGAGGAATATAAATGGGTATACAAACCAGTTTTACTAGGGTAATCATATTGAATATATTAATGTTTTAAAAGAATTTAAGAGCTTTCAAAATCATAATATTTTTAAGCATTAGAATTTTTGGACACAGTTCTTCCACTTTCTTAATATATTTCTTAGGAGACAAATTATTGAAAAATGCTTTTCTCCAAATATAAGTTTCTGATTTCCTTTAATTAAAAATAGGGCTTGAAATCTTTTCTCAGATAAGAAAAAGTTAGTTCACTGTGATGTTAATTTTTACAAGTAAATAAAATAAATTTAATTTTGGTTTAAATACATATGAAATCAAATAATGAGTTTTACTTTGAAATATGAATATGATTTGTACAATAATTCTTTTTAAAAAATGTTTACTGAACTTTTGCACATTTCATATGTCATTTCTTAATCAAATTTAGATCCATTCCTCCTTCTGTGCTCCCTACCCTGTCAGAACCAGTGCATTCTGCTATATATATCTTGCATATTTTTGTCAGTCTTTTTTTTTTTTTTTTGAGGCAGAAGTTTACTGTTTTCAGCAGAAGTTTACTTTTTCAGTCAGTTCTTTGAACTGTTGTTCCCCTTAATTTTACATTATTCCAAAATATGCATGTATACAGTACACACATATACCAAAATTATGATGTATGTAAGCAAACTATAGGTTAATTCTAAAATATGTTTAGGAATTCACCACTGAACAGCAAAGTTGAATGCAGGTAAAAAGAAATAAGAAAAAATACATTACATTCCTAAATTACATAGAAAGTTGATGTATGTTTTAATGTAATTTTATGGTTGCATCAGGCACTATATTTACTGAAAAAGGAAAAAAAAAACATACTCAATTTGCCTTACAAATAAGGATTTGGTGCTAGGATGCACAAATGAGTGACAGGGTATGTCCTTTGTTTTTCTGGGACTATATTATTTCACTTAGCATTATGGCTTCTAGTTCCTTCCATCTACCTGCAAATTTCATGTTATCATCTTTCTTTACTACTGCATAGAACTCCATGTATAGATGTACCACTTTTTCTTTATCCACTCATCAGTAGACGCACATTTGAGTTGCTTCCAGATCTCCCTATTGTGAAGAGACTTGCAATAAACATTTTTGTGCACTTACCTCTGCAATAAACATGATTGTACATGTATCTCTGCAATAGATACATACCTGGGTTAGGTATGACAGGGTCAGGTGGTAGATTCATTAAGAGGTCTCTACACTGCTTTCCATAGGGGCTGTATGAGTTTGTGTTCCCACCAGCAGTGAATGAGTGTTTCTCTTTCCCCCCAATATCTCTAGCATTTTGTAGCCTTTGGTTTCTTGATCATAATCAGTCTTACCAGAATAAGATGAAATCAAAGCAGTTTTATTTTGCATTTCTTTAATTATGAGAAATGTTGGGCACATTTTTTTTTCTTTCTCATGTGAATTTATCAGAGCCAGCCAAGTCCCTAAGAGAGTAAGGCTTTACCTCCCCCACACATAAGACTTTGTATAATGCTCAAATATTTTACTTAACATAACCCCTCTAAAACAGAGCATGTTCTAATCAACCACCCTGCTATGTAAGGTCCTCAGCAAACAAGTCTCAATTAATCCCTGGAAGTCAGGATTAGGAGTCTTATATTGTTGGTATGGAAACTGAAACTTGTGTGTCAGTTAACTTTTCCACATTGCAATCCAGATCCTCTGATTCCAAAGCCTTACAGGTTCAGGGTCATCATGTCTATGTTCCATATGTCTGTTTCACAGTTCGTGAAGATAATAAACTAACATGCATCTTAGGACTGTTGTAGGATTAAATGAAGCAGCACTTGGAAACCACTTGGAATAAGGTCTAACCCACGGTCAACCACTAGTTGCTATCATTTGTTAGCCACAGTATTCCCACTGTCACAGTTTCTAGCCATGCTTCTAGTATCAATTTGAACTAGAATGTCAGGTCTGGGTGACTTCCAAATTGCAATGTCTAACCTTGATTTTAATAAGATTATTTATGTCTGAGTTTTCTCACCTACATTCTGGATGGAATATAGAAAAGTGTTTTGAGACATAAAACTGGATTTTTTCCTGTTGAGTTTTGAGTAATGACCATCTGCTGTTTTCCCGAGGTTGCTGCAGCAGGACACTGAAGCTTCTAGTCTTGAGTGCTAGCCTCATTGCCAGAGGTGCTTGATAGTTTAAGTGAAGACCTTAACAAGGGAAAAACTAAAAATCCAGCTTGATGGCTGGGAACAGCTCTCTTATTTTCCATTTCCCTCTTATCTCTTGGCTGCTGAAGTTATTTGGCTCAACACACAACTGATCCTTCTGGAGGGAACTTTTGCAGAATTTCAGAAAGCAGGAGACTTCTGTGAACTTAAGTACAAATATCAATTTGCAAGGGAACTGAAGCAGATGAATATCTCATAAAAGAAATGAATACTACAATGCTATGTATTATTTAGTTGATCTCCATTTTAGTCTGTTTGGTGTTGCTGTAAAAATCCATAGCATATAAATTCCTTTAATTTCCTTTTCTTGTCTTATCACTCTATTGAGCATTTCAAGAACTATATTGAAAAGGAGGAAGAAAGGGGGCAGCCTTTGCTGAATTCCTGACTTGAAAGGGAATGCTTATAATGTTTCCCCATTCAGAATGATGTTGGTTGATGTTTGCTGTATATGGCTTTAATTATACTGAGGAATTTTCCCTCTAATCCAATTCTCTCTAGGTATTTAAACATGAAGGGATGTTGAATTTTGTCAAAGGCCTTTTCCAAAGGCCAACAGAGACGACCATGTGTTTTTGACTTTCAGATGGTTTACGGTCTTTTTCTATATGTCATAAAGAACATATGTTGGAGATGGTTCAACATATGTTGAACCATCTCTGCATCTCTGGTATAAATCTGAATTGGTCATGATGGATGATCTTTTTTATGTATTTTTGACGTGTATAATTCGCAAGTATTTTACTGAGAATTTTTGCATGTTTGTTCATTAAAGAAATAGGTCTATAGTTTTCTTTTTTTGGTTTTATCTTGGCCTAGTTTTGGTATTAGAGTGATACTGGCATTTTAGAAAGAATTTGGGAGAATTCCCTCTGTTTCTATCCTTTTGAATACTTTGAGTAATAATGTAGGTCTTCTTTAAATGTTTTATAGTATTCTGCTGAAAATCTATCTGAGTCTGAGATCATTTTAGTTGAGAGGTTTTGAATTACTGTTTCAATTTCCTCATATGTTATGGGACTGTTTAAGCTGTCAATATCTTCTTGGTTAAACTTTGGTGATTTTCATGATTTCTGATATTCATCCATTTCTTTTCAATTTTCATATTTAATAAAGTATAAGTTTTTAATGTATTCTTGAATGATTGTCTGGATATTTTCATTATCTGATGTGATATTTCCCTTTTCATCTAGAATTCTATTTATTTGTAGTTGCTCTTTCTTTCTTTTTGTTAACTGAGCTAGAGGTCTATCTCTCTTGTGTGTCCTTTCAAAGAACCAGTTCTTGGAATCATTGATTCTTTGCATTGTGTTCTTTGTTTCTATTTTGTTGATCTCAGCTCTGAGTGATTTTTGTTATTTCACTTTGTTTGTCAGGTTTAGGATTCATTTGTTGTTGTCCCTCTAGCATTTTTAGGTGCAGCATTGTGTTGTTTATTTGCATTTTCTTATTTTATTTTATTATTTTTTTAATTTCATGTAGGCACTTAGGGCTATAAGTTTCCCTCTTAGGACTTTT
Source organism: Rhizomys pruinosus (assembly GCA_009823505.1). Classification (NCBI taxonomy): domain Eukaryota; kingdom Metazoa; phylum Chordata; class Mammalia; order Rodentia; family Spalacidae; genus Rhizomys; species Rhizomys pruinosus. Next base: position 560,980 of record VZQC01012550.1, read on the forward strand.
TTAAAGTATCCCATAGGTTTTGTTTCATTGTATGGTTCTTTTTATTTAATTCCAGAAATACTTTTCTTTCTTTATTGTTTAGTTTCCATGCGTTCTTGTAGATAGTAGGGCCTCTTCTGGTGTTGATATATGTACAATAATTCTGATATCATCTTTTCAAAAAGAAAATTTTCTATAGGAATATAAACAGTGAAGACTTTGATATACATCATGAAGATCTGTTATTATCTATAACTATACTTAATCCAATACTGTTTCTGATATATAAATTATTTATTACTTTTGATAATATTTTATAATGTAAATCTTTTCATAATTTTCAATCAGCTCTTTGAAAGATCCTATTCTATTTATAAAAATACTCTATACTGACGTGTTATTTCTAAAAACTGCTACAATATTTTTATTCACTTTAATTCATTTCCCCCAACAAATATACGTAGTAAATAATTTACTTTCAGCCTATATATCATATTAATACCTTATTGAGTAACTTAATATTTTTCCACAGTTAGGCCTTTAGTAACTCCCATTAAGAAAATGTGTCAAAATTATTCAGTAAGTTTTAGAATGCATTTTATCTAATTCTTGTGTCTTCATTTAAATTTAAGAAAAAAATTACCCATTACATTTTCCTTCACACAAGGAATGATCCTCCCCAAATGCTCATATTCTAAAACCTGTGGATATGCCATGTTGCATGATAAAAAGGGACTTCATAGGTGTTCATTAAGGATCCTGAGATGGGGAAGGTCTCCTTAATTAACCAGGTAACCCTAATGTAATGACATATGTTCTTTCAACAGAGAACCAGTGACTTGAAGGTCAATAACTGGAGGCATAGTGATGAAACATGAAGCTGGCATAAAACAAAGAAGGGTCCGTGCAAAAGCAACTTGATCTATCATAGATGTGAAAAACACTACAAAGCTGCTTTCCCATAAGGCTGGAAGGAAGGAAGGAAGCATTTCTGCAACATTGATTTACATTTCTGACCACAAGAACAGCAAAAGAATAACTTACATTGTTATAATAATATGTTGCAGTGTCAATAAGAAACTAATACAGACTTTGACACAGAAGTAGTATAGAGCTATAACATCCTCGTAAAAAGTAGAAGTGAGCCCTTTGGGGCTAGGCCCCTTCCTGCCACTGATTTGCCAGATTGCCAGACAAATTGTGTGAATTATCTGGATCCTGGTCACCAGGTCACCATCTCTCTGCTTTGGGACTAGTCATAGTACCACTGCTCCAAGAGAACTTATCAAAATAGCCCTACTTAATAGATGATATGAATTTATATGTGATCCCAAAAATTCCACCAGAAAACTTGTAGAATGGATCAACACTTTCAGAAAACTGGCAAGATAAAAAAATCAATGAAAAAAAATCAGTATCCATTATACGTACCAATAACAAACAATCAGAAAAAAAGAAAATACACAATAGTCTAAATGCTATAAAATAACTAGGAATAAATTTAACCAAAAGATGATAAAGACTTCAATAACGAGTACTTTAAATCTTGGAAGAAAATGATAGAGGAAGAAACAAGGAGATAGAAAGACTTCCCATGCTCATAGACTAGAAGAATTAATATTGGGAAAATTAATATCCTATGAAAATGAATTTTTAGATACAATGCAACAATCCTAATCAAAATCCTCATGACATTTTTCACAGAAATAAAGACAACAACAACAAAGCCAAAACAACTTAACTTTTACATGGAATCAGAAAAGACCTCAGATAGCCAGAATCATACTGAGTACATGAGCAATGCAGGAGAGAGTACCCTACAATATTTCAAACTATATCACAGACCTATAATCCTAAAAACAGCGTAGTGATTACAAAAAACAATCAAACAAACAAACAAAAAACAAACAGACATGTAGATCAATAGAACACACTCAGGACTCAAATATGAGTATACATAATTCTAGTCACCTGATATTTGACGAAGGTGTCAAGAACACACACTAGAGGAAAGCATCTTCAACAAGCAGTAATTTCAAAACTGGATCTCCACGAGTAAAAGAATGAAATTAGAGTTGTATTTATCCTTCCTGCATAAAAGTCAACTCCGAATGGATCAAAAACTTCAACGTGAAACCTGAATCTGTTAGAAGATAACTTATCTAGTACGCTATAGTATATAGGTGCAGGAGAGGACTTTTTATTTTTATTTACTTTTATTTATTTTTATTTATTTATTTTTTTGTCTTTTCGAGACAGGGTCTCCCTGTAGCTCCAGGTGTCCTGGAACTCACTCTGTAGACCAGGCTGGCCTTGAACTCACAAAGATCTGCCTGACTCTGCCTCCCAGTGCTAGGATTAAAGGCGTGTGCCACCATGCCAGATTCAGGAGAAGACTTTTTAAATCAGACCTTATTTGCTCAGGAATTAAGGTACTTTATGAAACTAAAAAGTATCTGTACAGCAAAAGAAGCAACCAATCAAGTGAACAGGAAAGACACAGAGTAAGGCAAAATCTTGACTAGCTATAGAACTAACAGAAAATTAATATCCATAGTCTACAAAGAATTTAAAGAACAATAATCAAGAAAAGATATAACCCAATGAAAAAAATGTGCTATGAAAGAAAAAAAAATTCTCAAAAGAAAAAAATAAATAAAAACATTTTAAAAGATGAATAGGTTCCACTTGATGATGGTTTACCTCATTTTCTGCAAAAACAAATCAAATTATCCCATCAAAAGATGGAGTTAAGAGCTGAACAGAGACTTCAAAGTGAAGAAGTAAAGACGGCTGAAACATTAAGAAGTAAAAACATCTTAAAAAGTGTTCAACATTGCTAATAATTAAGAAAATGCAAGTTAAAACCACTTTAAGATTTTTATCTTACCCCAGTAAGACTGGCTATGATCAAGAAAACAAAAGATAACAAACGCTGGAGAAGTTGTGGGCAAAGGGGAACACTCACTGCTGATGGAATACAAACTCATGCAACCCCTATGGAAAGCAGTGTGGAGAACTCTTAAAAGGGTCAAAATGAAGGGATGGAGAGATAGCCTAGCAGTTAAGAGCACCGACTGCTCTTGCAGAGGATCCGGGTTCGATCCCCAGCACCCACATGGTGGCTAAGAACAATCTGTAACTCCAATTTCAGGAGAACTCCAATTCCAGGGGAATCCGACACCCTCTTCTGACCTCCGTGGCATTGCACGACACGGGTGCACAAACCTACATGCAGACAGTACATTCATACACATACAAAAAAAAAAAAAATAAAATAAAATAAAAGAATCAAAATGAACCTACCATCTGACACAGTCATAGTATGCACAAGACTCATCCTATTCCAGAGATGCATGTACACCCTTATTTATTGCAGGTCTCTTCACAATATCAAAGATCTGGAAGCAGCCCAAGTGTCCCTCAAACGATGAGTGGATAAAAATATTGTATGTCTGCACATGGAGTTCTATGCAAAGGTAAAGAAAGATGATATGATGAAATTTGCAGGTAGATGGAAGGAACTAGAAGCCATTATACTAAGTGAAGTAACAGTTCCAGAAAAACAAGTGACATATGGTGTCCCTCATTTGTGCACCTAGCACCAGATCCTTATTTGTAAGGCAAACAGATCTTTTTTTTTCTTTTTTAGTAAATAAAATATCTGATACTACTATAAAAGTACATTAAAGCATACATCAACTTTTTATGTAATTTAGGAATGTAAAGGAATATTTCTTTTTACCTGCATGCAACTCTACTGTTCAAAGGTGAATCTCTAAACATGTTTTGGAATTAACCTATAGTTTACTTTCAGACATCATAAATTTGGTATATGTGTGGAGTATATATGTGCATATTTTGGAGTAATATAAAATTAAGGGGGGGGCAACAACAACAAGAAAGACTTCTTCAAAGAACTGAAACAGTAAACTTCTGATGAAAACAATAAATTTCTGTGTCAAAAATTTACAAAAGGTTTATTAAAAGATTCAAGACAGGTATAGCAGAACGCAAGAGCTCTGGTGGGTGGGGAGCTGGGTAGGGAGAATGGGTCTAAATTTCATTAAGGAATGTTGTATGAAAAGGCAAAAGTTCAATCAAACATTTTTAAAAAGATGAATAGGATGCAGGAAAAAGAAATATTCCTTCACCACTCTGGGTTGTAAATTTGTGCAATCACTGGTGAAATTGGTATGGAGAAATATTTAAGCAATTAAAATATATATCTAGCACGTGATATGGTTTATCACTCCTGCAAACAAAATCATGAAATTTGCAGGTAAATGGATGACACTAGAAGCTGTTATGCTAAGTAAAATAACGACTAAAAGCAAGAAAAGTATGTTGTCATTTGTGGTCTTAGCTACAAACCCGTAGATAGGGGCATATATTCTGGTATAAATTCAGAAGCCAGAAAAATTAAAAGGAACCATGGAGGCAAAGAGGAAGAAAACTTTTCAAGAGGGGGGCAGAGGAAGAGACAGGTCTTATCAAGAGGGAAGTAAGAAAAGTGAAGGCAATCAACAACAGATGGAGGAGGAAAGGTTATACAGGGGAGAGAGGAAATATAATGTTTAGGTGGTGTAAAAAACTACAGGGAAATGTTTAAAAGAATACTCAGCTTGGTCTGGTAGCATAGGCCTATACTAGCACTTGGGAGGTAGAGGCAGGTGGATCTCTGTGAGATCAAGGCCAGGTGGTCAATATACTGAGTTCAAGTTCCAGACCAGCTATGGCTCCTAGAGGAAGAATCTGTCTCAGAAACAAAATAAAGCCAACCAACCAAACAACAGAAAACCTACTGAAAAATATACTTTAAATAAATATAAAAGTCCATGTCTATAACTGAAGGTTATTTAATGAAAGGTTATATAACAGCTCGAGGCAAGAAAAAACTCCCTTTGAAATGATGTTCAGTGTATTTCAAGAGACTCCAAAAATACCATAGGCTATTGGCAAAGTAATAGAAGGCTCCTCCCCAAATACTCTCTCCTCCCCAAATACTAGTATCTTCAGAAGATACTATTCAAGCTACCAAGTGAGAAAAACAATTAATGGTTCTACTGAACTGTAATCCCTAATAACCATAACAATGACTGGCCCAGCAAACTATTTCTGTAATAGTGGCATTCTTATCTTGGGAGTAGTTAAGACCTATCAAATTGAACTTAAAGCCAGCTCAATGGGAGGAAATTCGTGTGTGATAACATAAATATATACAAAATCATATGGCTGAAGAGGACAATAGATATTAGAGAAAAACATAATTTTACTGCATCCATAGAAGAACTTAATTTCTTACTGGACTCTAAGTATGTATCCTTATATTTGAAAACAAGGATACTTCTCACCATTCAAGAAAGCTTATTTGTCAACAGATGGAGATAATTAGAGAATAAAATCTATATATAAAATTTGCGATGCCCATCCCAAAGTGATGCATATACAATGCAACATCTACACATAGTGGAGCAATGGCCAGAACAAAAATCAATGCATTATTCAACTCTCTCTAGTAAAGTTTCATATGCAACAAATTATGATTAACCCATGAAATCACAACTAGCCAATGTGTAGAGAATAAGAAGCCACAGAACTCTTGTATTTGGCTAGGACATCTATATCAAAACTCTCCCAACTACAGCTCAGGGACCATAATGGAAAAGTTTATGTAAAAAATGTAGGAGAAAATCTAGGAGACAGATGTGGTGAATGACCACATAGCAGCAGAGATTTCCTGGTTGCTGAAATGTTACTCATATGAATTTACAGAAATGATAACAGCATGCACTATATCCATGCAAGCTCAAACCAGACAAAAATCCATTATAGAAGTGGAGAAATGGGTAAGAAACCACAACCTTAGTCAAAGAACTATTGGCAACTGATGACTTCTGGTAAAAGGAGAGTTGGTTTTCTTTAAGTGAGTGAATCTAAATAGGTTGACAGGGAGGGATCCAGTGGATGGACTCACACTGAGGGACATTTTGGGACACAGATGTGACTGATAAGCCTTAACTGTATGGCAGGATGTCTGAAATCCAGTGGGGAGGTTATGGGGGAGGTGACTAGGAGAAGGGGACTAAATATGAGCATGAAATTTTCAGACATCCAATAAATAAGGAAAAAAGTTGGAGCAGTATTTAGAATTATCTAACAAATATCCGGAAGTCCTTTGATATGTATGTATAAACAGAATATTGATATAAACATTGACATTAAAATCTGTTGTTGAGAGATCAATACAAAATGAAGAGCCATGTGAAGAATACATCGTATTAGTCAGCTTCTCAAAGATGAAAATGACCAAAGGTGTGGAGTATTCCTTCAGAAATTTCATAAGAAATCAATCCATTCTAAATGTGAGCTTAATCAGCAATCCTGGCTTTACAGACTACACTTCTCTAACTATAAAAATGACTTTATGGCTGGGCATGGTGGTGCACGCCTTTAATCCTAGCACTTGGGAGGCAGAGGCAGGCGGATCTTTGTGAGTTGAAGGCCAGCCTGGTCTACAGAGTGAGTTCCAGGACAGCTGGAGCTACAGGGAGACCCTGTCTGGAAAAGATAAAAAATAAAAAAATAAAATAAAATAAAAAATTAAAAAATGATCTTGTGTTATACTATGCTACTAAAGACTTGTTGATTTGTTTGATTAGCAATCAAAAATTAAGACATTTTAGAAGGAACTTTTTCCATCCCCCTTCCATAGCTATATATCTTTCAAGCTGAATCAGCAACATGATGATTAAATAAAGATATGTAAGGACCGGGGCTGGAGAAATGGCCTAGCGGTTAAGAGTGCCGACTACTCTTGCAGAGGACCCATGCTTGATCCCCAGCACCCACATGGTGGCTGAGAACCATCTTTAACTCCAGTTCCAGGGGAGTCCGACACCCCCTTCTAACATCCACAGCATTGCATGACACAGGTGCACAAATCTACATGCAGACAGTACATTCATACACATAATAAATAAATATAAATAAATAAATAAATAAATAAATAAATAAATAAAATTTAAAAAATATATGTAAGGACTGGGTTGCATTCAATAGTCACAGCTTTGTTTAGAATTTAAACTAGATTTAGTGGGAAAAGAATGTGATAATATAGGAACTCTTGTCAGGTGTAGAGTCAGTAGTATGTTAACAAATTAAAAAATTTCCAAAATTTATATTGTAATTAAGAGGATATTGTTTATTTAATTTTCATCCACTGATATCCACTTAAGACACTTCTTTGAGGAAATGTCCTTATGTAAAGGGTTTGTAGTCACATTAGTATACGTTACCCAATCGGCTGATCTATGATGGAGTGACTGAATGTTTCCTACTCTCTAAGTAACTGTATTACATGAAGTAGTTTCTATATATTTAATATTGCCTCATTTAGTTTACACCTAAGAAAGTCTTCATGTCTAATGTCAAAACCGGTTTCAGTGTTAATATCAGAAAAAATAGTTTTAATTATAAAGGTGTTTATATTTTTAATTATTTTAAATTAATTTTCTATTCATATATGTTTTTGTTCATTTCACGCTGCATTATCAGAGGCCAGAGGAAAGTACACAGTTATCAGCCCTCTAGGTTTAACACGTTGGTCCCAGGAATCAAGCTCAGGTCGTAAGACTTCTCAAGTACACTTACCCCTGAGTGATTATACTGGCCCCAAATTACTGACTACTGTCCTATTTTTGCAACTTCAATAGATATGTTTGTGTATATATATATGTATATGCGTATGGATGTATATTGCCAAGGTTTTCAATACAAATATTAATGGAACAATTACAGGACATGGTCTAATTATATATCAAACCAATTGTAATTGATTCCAAGTGCTTGGTGAGATATTAGAATTGACCCTGTTTACAATTTAATGGTGTAAAAGTATCCTTATTACCTAAAAACAAATACCAAGAATTAGTATGAGTGTTGACACATTTTGGTAAATAAAAATGTGTAAAAATCCCCAATCAATATAAAATACTTTTCAGATATCCATCAATCTCTATCTCCAATATTAATTTTTTGGAAAATAATGAGTATAACCTCACTAGAAAGATATAGTCTGCTATGTCCATGATTATTTTTATACTTTCAGTTCACCTATTATTTTCCACTCAAAATAGAACCTACAAACAAACATAAAAACACTTCACTGGCTAGCCCTAAAGAAATCACAAGTTTCCTATCAAGAATTTATAATCACTTAAATGTCCAAAATGAATTTACAGGTCAGTATAGAAGCTTTGACATTTTCCCAGTCATTACCAAACCAACAAATAGCTAAAGTGAATTTACAGGTCCATATTCATGCTTCTACATTTTCCCAGTCATTACCAAACCAATATTAAAATCAGTGAAAATACATTTAAATGCATCTGTGGTATTCTACATAAGTGTAAATCAAGTGCATTGTATTGTTCTTCATATATTTATGATATTCATGGTAAAACTTACCTTCAATAGAGTCCCAACTTGTAAGAACTTATAATAGAACTCGTAGACTCAATTACCATATTCCCTATAGCAGTATGCACAAAAAAATGTTTGCAGTTATTTCAGCTGAGCAAGAGAAACCTTTTCTAAATAACCTCAGTGCTATTCCTGAGATTATCTATAAAACTGAAGTGAAATGTTTTACTGATAAGTAGTTTTCAACTTAACCATAATTATTTCATAACTCTGGAAAGCTATGCCTCCTGTATGTCTGTTCTCTTTCTTCCTCTCTCTAAAATTGTAAGATGATTTGAACAAAGCATGTAACTTTTATGCAACTTTTCACCAATGTTGAGTAATATTTTGCTTACTTTTTGTTCTTTTTTTTTCTTTTTTGAGATACATCTATCCTTCTAGCCCAAGGTGGCCTAGAATTCACTTTACCCTCCTGCCTAAAACTGGTAAAAGGTAGGAATAGAGAAAATAACCAAATTCTCTCTAATTGCCTTTCTTTTTTAGACGGAATCTCCTATTAGTCCCAGCTGTCATATTCACCAGGAACTCACTATGTACATCAGGTTCGCCTCCATCACACAGAACCCAGATGTCTGTCTCCTGAGTGCTGGGAGGGAATCGAGGCAAGTGCCACCATATCAAGCTTCTACTCTTTGTTGTGAAAAAATACTATTGGATATCAGAGGCAATTTTGTTTTCCAAACTTGTTTTCTCAAAAATGGAGTTACAAATAGTTTTAGTATTTAGATGTAGTGATTAAAGTCCTAAGAAGATTACCTTTTCTCTCCTATTGCAACCAGTTCAAGTAATGCTCTGCAGGGATATTAGGGTATGTATGTATGTATGTATGTATGTATATTTGTATGTATGTATGTATGTATGTATGTATGTATGTATGTATGTATGTATTAGTTCCATTTCTATTTGCCGGGACAAAATATTTGAAAAAAAAAAAAACCTCTTAAGAAGTGAAGGGTGTATTCAAGCTCAGATTTTGAGAGGAAGGCCCATCATGGCAGGGAATTCATGGTGGCAAGAACAAGGTAGCTAACAGAGAGTAAGGAATGCTACTCACTTTTTCCTGTATCAGGCCAGACCCTGAGCTCATGAAATGGTGCTGCCCACATTTAGGGGGGTCAGTTTTTCTGGATCAATTGATCAGTTCTACAGATTCCCTAAGAGATGTGCTAGAACCTTGTCTCAGATATTTATAGATCTGTTCAATTTTCAATCAATATAAACTTAAAGTATATTTCAAAAATGTTAAACAGCTTATCCACTTCCCTAATTCTTAAGCTTCTTCAAATTTGCTAGCATAAATAACTAATAAGTTGTCACATACTGGCAATTGGAGATTTTTTAAATGTATATATGTGAAAGTGTTCACTCAATAAATAAAGCATTAACAGAAAACTAAGACCACGCCAAAACATATGATTGTGAACTTGGCCTCAAATTATATTTACCTTTTCAAGTATTTTCAAAACTAATCTTGGACTTAAAGCCCTTGCAGTAAAATGTAATTGTGTCATAATAATATAGATAGCTGAGGTGAGTAAGACTCAGACATAACAGAGTAGTTACATGCTCAGTTATTGAAAATACCCTAGATTCATCAGGCTATTCTATGTGGTAGGTATGTCATCTAGACCTCAATTTATTTGTTAAATATTGGCATAGAATTAGTTCCTCCTTAGTATAATTGTTGTGGAGATCCAAACAGTTTATTCCTGAACACCCAAACAGCAGCATGCACACATTATATACTATGTAAGCAACTGTCATATAAAATTTAAAAAATAATGCAACATATGATCAAATTCATAGCTCCATGGGTAATTTCATTGCCCTTTGCAGTCATAGAAAATTTGTTCCCAAGCAAAATTAGAAATATAATTGGCAGCTTTGAGTTATTATAGCACTCTTTAAGCTCTAAGGAAAAGGAGAGGAGATCAATGTTGGAAGTTTAGAGAGAGAATTGAGTTCTCTTAGACTGTAAATGTGAAACAACACTGTCTCTCTCTCTCCAAATGGGCCATGCTGGGAATTTTTCAGTGACAGGAGTCCTATTAAAAGTGAATTTAAGGTCATGAGTATATCTTTTCAAAGCAACTGTCATTGAGCAATTATAATACCCATACCTCAACACACAATTTAAACCCAGAATACCTGTCTGCAAATAGAATTTGGTTTACTCTTTTATTTGTGGTTAATTTACTTATATTGTGTCCTAACCCTTTGCTGAGAAGGAATTTCTAATTTTATTTAATTGCCTTATATTTACTTCTTAATACATGTATCACTAAACAGTGATTAATGCAAAGGTGTATGACTAAGTAGCTAAGAGTGCACACCACTAATCCAAATTCTGCTAGCAATGTGACTTCAAGCTGAGTATTTCAAATATATAAACATTGAACTGAAGTCCACCTGGTGTTAAATGGGTCAATATATTTTATGAATTAGCAAAGCTATTCATATTACTATGGGGTACAGGTCAGTGATTTGAAACACAGCTTCCAAAACTGCTTCAGATCCCAAAAGTCAATTATTAATCAAAGTCTGTGCACTTTAGTTAATATAGGCAAAGTACAGTGCTGCACATGCATATACATATCCTCAAAGCACTTTCTTTTGGCTATGTGTATATTTAGAGGTGTGTACTCCATCCTCTCAAACTGAATACTATCTTCATTTTAATCACGAGTTGATGTCTTTAAAATGACATTTTTCATGTTTTCATAGGAGAGTAATCAAATAATTTTGTGTCACCATACAATTCTTAATAATATGTATGCAATTTGCACCAACTATGTACCTGAAACTCAAAAACATTGTTTCTACTGAGCACTATATTCAGAGATAACACAACTCCTTATCCAGAAACAAAAATATAAGTAATCAATAAATATTTTCTATTACTACTACTAGCTAATGGAAAGCTAAAAAGAAACTATATAAATGATTATTTTCTTGAAAAGTTAAGGCAACACATTCTTTGAATCCATAGTGATGTGCCTGAAGGTGTTCTGGATGAGAATATTCCCATTTGTTTGACTCTAGCATGCTAGATTTTCAGTTCTCCTCTGAGCAAAACAGTACAGTGCTCATGTATAAATCAATACAAAGATCAATAATCCAATGCTAAAATGAACCACTGGAGTTTCATGAATTTATTCTGCTTCATTTTATTCTTATGAAGGTACAGCTAGGATGAATAGTTTTTATGATTTAGGGAAGTTTTGATAGAATTCAGGTGCGTGTGTGTTTGTGTGTGTGTGTGTGTATGTGTGTGTGTGTGTGTGTATGTGTGTGTGTGTGTGTGTGTGTGTGTGTGTTCATACATTTGAGGTTGACTGGCAACTGTACTATGGCTGACTATTTTATAGTGGAATCACCAGGAAAACTGAAACTTCTTCCACTCGTCTCTTCTCTTCTTCAGCATTCATGCTGTATTCTCATGTTTGAGGATTCAAGAAGAAGCAAGTGTAATCACAAAATGCAAAGCTGACACATGGATAGACTTCAGAGGTCACAGAAGATGAGTTAAGGACCCAGTTATTGAAGACATCCCAGAATGTGTCATTCTGCTTCATATGATCTGTGACAAGTGTTTACAGGAATAGGTTAATGTGACTATTTAGGCCAAAACACCCCATGATAGTCTACGTACCCACTAGAAAACTTGGAATGTCAAATTCAGTCTCAGTTCAAGATTAAAAGCTTCATAACCTGGAAAATTAATCATATATTTCTCAGTCTAAAGCTGAGACATACAAAATACCAAGCCAGAGAGCATGGGGTCCTGCTGTACAACACAGGAGAAAGAGAATATTCCATGCTCACTCAGGAGACTCTAGTTTGAAGTAAATCTCTCTCTCTCTCTCTCTCTCTCTCTCTCTCTCTCTCTCTCTCTCTCCCCTGTCTATCTTTTTTAACCTCTCTCATCTATCTCTCTCTTTCCCTTTCTCTTACTCATTCTTTATTCTCCCTCCATTATTTCCTCCTCATCCTTCTTTTTCTATTTTTCTTTAGCTGCATCTACCAAATATAGGCAATTCAATGATATCTACATACACTGAGGGACCTACTCTACACTCAGTCCATTGGAGGCACACAAACCTTACTTCTGTAAACATCCTCAAAGACATATACAAAAGATTTGCCAATTAACTTGTTCTGTTCTTTAAAACATTTAAGTTTCTATCAAAATTAGTCATCATATCTATGTGGTGAGGATGTAGGAGACCATTGATATTTGCATAAAGGTATTTTGTGTCCTCCTCAGGCAAAAGAAAAAAAAAAAAACCTTCAGCTGGAGTTGTATATCCACTGACCAGGAACCACCAGCAATCTTACTATCAAAATATTAACCAATGGGTCCCCTGCCATCCTTGGATGCAGGAAGGCTCCAATTCCTCTGTCTCAATTCTCTGGACTACCTTCCTAACCCAGATTAGCTAAAGACCATTGCATAGATTGCTACATCCCTACTCAGGTGGTCCTTACACCACCCATGTCTTCCCTGTCTCCTTATCTGCCAGACAGACCTACCCACCTAGGAATCTGGTAAGTCAGATCCCACCCACCATGTCTCTATTCCATTCCTCTAACCTAACCCAAACCTGTCATCCTGGAACCCAGGAGGGCTCCAATTCCTCTGATTAAATTCTCTGGACTTGCTCCCTAACCCATACTAGATAAACACCATAGCATAGACTCCATTTGCTCCTAATCATTCTGATACAGACCAGGCCTTCTACAAACTGGATCAGGCTACCTACTACTGTCCGACCAAATCCCTAAATAAGCCTACTACCTGGCAAGAACCTGAACTACCACAAATTTATTTTTCATTCCTTAACAAAAAGCAACGAAGATATAAAAACAATATTAGCAGAACCAAATCTCAATTAATTAAACACAAATTAGAAGTTCCTACAGTAAACACAACCAACAATGAACATCCATATGACAAAATGGAAGTGCAACACCACAAATAATATGGAAAACCAAGAGAATATATTCACAGAAAAATCCACATGTCCTACAGAAGTGCACCATAATGAGAATCACCCTTAGCAACCCCAGAATGTGAAATTTAAAAGAACAGTCATAAACATGATCAAAGAACTTAATGAAATATAGATAACAAATCAAATAACTTGAAGAGGATAAGCATAAACATGTGATGGTAGCTCGAGTATACAAATATGCAGCTTAAAACAATTCAGGACTTGAAAAGTGAACTTACAAGAGAGAGAAATATTGATGAAAACCTAAAGAAAATGAACATGGACTTGACAAACCCAAAGCTTCACAAACAGAATGAATAAAAGAGAAAACATAATAACAACCCTAGGTGACAAAGTTGAAGATCTAGAATCCTTAAGCAAAGCCTATGTAGAAAAAAAATAAGAATGGAATACACAAGTAACATGATAAAATAAAAAAGACCAAATTTATGAATTATAGGCATTAAAGAAAGAGAGAACTATCAGGCCAATGGCATTGAAACAGTATTCAACAGTATTGTGGATGAAAACTTCCCTAAATTAAGGAAATACTTACCTATAGAGATCCAATTAGCACATAGAACACTAATTTGACATGGCCAGAACAGAAAAACCCCATGGCATATAATAGTAAAACTATTAAACATATAGATAAAGGGTGCTGAAAGCTGCTACAGGAAAAAAAAAAACAAAACAAAACAAACAAAAAAAAAAAACCACAAGTTTCATATAAAAGAAATCCCATTATGACCAATTGGCTTTATTCCAGAGATGCAGGGATGGTTCAATATACATGTCAATAAATGTAATAAAGCATATAATTAGTCATAAAGACAAAAATTGCATGGTTAACTCAATAGATGCAGAAAAGGCCCTTTGACAAATTCCAACATGTACTCAGGTTAAAATACTTAGAAGTAATTGCTTTGGAGGGAACATACCTCAACATACTTAAAAGTACATACAACAAATCCATAGCCAGCATTGTTCTAAATGCATAAAAACTGAAAGCATTTCCCTTAAAATCAGGAACCAGTGAGGGGTGTCCACTATTTCCACTCCTTTTCAATATTATTATTGAAACTATTGGAAGAGGAATAAGACAAGAGTAGGAAATTGGAAGAATACTAACTGGAAAAGAAGTCATATTATGAGCATTTTCAGACAATATGGTATTATACACAAGAGATCCCAAAATTTTCCCCAGAAAACTGTTAGGAATGATTAATACTTTCACTAAAATGGCAGGTTACAGAAACTACAAAAAGCAGTAGCCTATGTAGATACCAACAACAAATAATCAGAAAAAGCATTCAAGGAAACCCTCCCATTCATATTAACTTCATAAAAAGTAAATAAAATATTTAGGAATAAACATATCCAAAGATATTAATGGTTGCTACAGTGAGAGTTTCAAACATTTAAAGAAAGAGATAGAGAAAGTCATTAGGAGATGAAAAGATCTACTATGTTCATGGATTGGTAGACTCAATATTGTAAAAATTATCATCTTACCAAAAGCAATCTATAGATTCAAGGTAATACCAATCAAAATATCTGTGATGTTCTTCACACAGCTAGTAAAAAAATCAGCCTAAAATTCACATAGCATCACAAAAATCCCCAGATAGAAAAGATAATCTTGCACAAAATGCATATCACTGGGGGACCACCATACCCCTTGTCAGATTATATTACAGAGCTATAGTCATAAAAATAGCATAGTGCTCATGCAAAATAGACACATAAAATAATAGAAGACCTAAACATGACTGCATGAAATTTCAGCCATCTGATATTTGACAAAGGTACCAAGAATACACAATGGAGGAAAGACAACATCTTTAACAAATGGTGCTGCTAAAACTGGATCTCCATCTGTAGAAGAATGAAACTGGATCTTTATATTTCTCCATGCACAAAAGTCAATTCCAGATAGATCAAAGATATGAATATAAAACCTGAAACTTTGAAACTGCTAGAAGAAAAAACACTGGCAGTACTCTCCAAGATATATGTGTAGGAAAGGACCTTCTAAATCACACATCAGTTGCTCAGGCATTAAGATCAGCAATCATTAAGTGAGACCTCATTAGGCTACAAAACTCAGTACAGTAAAAGAAACCACCAAGTGCAGAGGAAACCCACTGAATGGCCAAGGACACACTGCCAGACAGGAGCGACCTCCCTTTGAGTGGTTGGTGAGAATGGTCCAAGAGACTGTCAAAATAATACAGGCTACTGCCAAAGCTCTTGGTTACCTCCAAGAACTAATATTTAAAAGTATGTCCTAATGGTGAAGAGAGGATTAAGAAAAAAACAAAAAAGATGTGACAAGTTGACAACTAAAGCTATCCAGCACAGTCCCCATCTGTTGGGGAGGTCATGGAAACTGGAGATCACTGAAAGCAGGATTTGAGAATAGATAGCCATTTTCAATTTCCAATTGTGCCCCTCTGCTACCTGTGCCTGGTAGAATACATGATCCCTCAGCTTTGTGCTGTGGTTTTCCCTGTCTTCCCCCCATGCTGTGATGGACTCTTATCCCTCTGGAAATGAAATTGCAATAAATTCTCTCTTTTACAACTTGCCATGGGCCTGATGATTTATCACAGCAATACAAAAGTAACTAATACAGAAGTTGATATCAGAGAGTGATGTGTTGTTGTCAAGAACTTGATAATGCTGGTATTTGGAAGAATTTAGAAAACTTAGGAAGATTTAAACAGAAATGATATTGAATATTGTAGGCAGATCGTAATGGGGTATTCTAGTAGAGACCAACCTCAAAATTTTCTAGAGAGAAAGATAGATTCAAGTCAGGACTTATACTGGATAAATACAGCCAATGTCCACCCCAAGCTGGCATCCTGACTTGTAGTGTCGTTCATGTTGTTCTGGTTTAGAGGCTCTTCCTCTGAAGTTTCAGAGAGCTGCTGAAGCTAGGTAGCATATGGCATAGAAGTCCCTGAGAGAAGAAAGCCCTGGGAGGACAAACGGTCATGAGAGGTTACTGTGTGTGCAAGTAAAGCTGGCTTGACTCCAAGATGTTTGAGAGGCCAAAACTGTGAGAGACCTCCAAGGAGGGCTGTATTCAGGGAGTGATACCCACCCAATAAACAGATGTATGTTGCAGGCAGCAAAGATGGAGAGATAGTGCCTTCTAATCCCATTCAAAGTTAAGAACCAGATGCCAGACATGGAGCTACAGAATTTTCATTTGTTCTGTTGGTTTCTAGTTTTGCTTTGGTCTACTATTTCCTCAATATGTTTTCTTTTTCATTATTTTTTGACTAAGAATATCTATTCTGTGCCATTATACTTAGTATTTACATAGTTTGTCTTTTCAAAACTGCAGAGGTTTACACTTTAAAGACTGCCTTGACTCTCAAAAGAGATTATGGACATTGAACTTTTAAATCATTTTCAGATTGTTAAATACTGTGAAGGTTTTGAAAATTGACTAAATATATGTACTTCACATTATGATATAGTCTTGAACCTATGGGGGACAGGGAGTAGAATGTGGTTATTTGAATGAGAATGTCCACTGTAGGTTCTAACTATTTGAATACTTAGTCTTCAGTTGTTGGTCCTGTTTAGGGAATGCCATAGAATATTTAGTAGGTTGCGACCAAGCTAGAGAAGTTTGCCACTGGGGATAGGATTTAAGAGTAGTCATAGCCAGGCGTGGTGGCACACGCCTTTAATCCTGGCACTTGGGAGGCAGAAGCATGCAGATCTTTGTGAGTTCAAGGCCAGCCTGTTCTACCGAGTGAGTTCCAGGCTAGCTGGGACCACAGGGAGACCCTGTCTTGAAAAGACCAAAAAAAGAAAAAAAAAAAAAAAAGAGTAGATAGTCATGTCCCATGTTCAATTTGCCTCAATTTCTTCCTATGCCTGTGAAATGTGAGCGCTGAGCATTCTGCTCAGATGCCTCTTGCCTTGCTTCTCCTGCCATCATCGATTTGTTTTTCTGACCTAAGTCCAGTAAGATATTTCTCATAAAAATTTATTTGATCATAATGCTTTATCACAGCAAAGGAAAAATAACGAATACACCTTGGCTGCCTGGGAACTCAAAATGTACTCAAATTGGAACTTGAATTTGCATAAGATTTCCTACTTTTACTTCCCAGGTGCTGGGATTACAGTTTTGGACTTAATTCATCTTTTAAAATTTGAGGTAACAGAATATATAATGTTGATGGTTCTACAAAAGGGGAAAAATAAATGTATTCATGAAGCCATCAGTATATCCAGCAAAAAAGAAATAACATCACATAATTAACATGTGAGTATCCACTTAAAGGATACCTAGCAACCTTCAAAGACAGGTCTTCTGGGTGCTGGCTTCCAGTCACCTGTGGCCATTTTTACCTGTTTCCTAGTTGTACAATCTGGAATTTTTTTTTTTTACATAGATTCTTTTTGTAACCACAGCTGGCCTGACAATCACTATGTAGGCCACCAGACTGGCTTTGATATCACAGAGATCCACATGCCTCCACCTTCCGAGTGCTGTGCCGCAACACCCAGTGACCCATGAATCATCCTTATCATATCTTTTACAGGATAGAATTTACTGAAAACCACAACAATGAACAAACATTTTTATTTTAGCTGCCAGTATATAAATTGTTTTTATAACTTTGAAATATAATATCAAACTTTTTCCTAGCCCCATTCCAAATATTTTAAAAGAAAAGAAGCTAGCAGCAGAC
This sequence comes from Rhizomys pruinosus, assembly GCA_009823505.1. Taxonomy (NCBI): domain Eukaryota; kingdom Metazoa; phylum Chordata; class Mammalia; order Rodentia; family Spalacidae; genus Rhizomys; species Rhizomys pruinosus. The sequence goes on from VZQC01012550.1 coordinate 579,161, forward strand.
ACTAAGAAACAACCTAGAAATCCTAGGACCAATCTCAGGAACTTGTGACTATGGAAAGAAGAAAGTGTGCCAGTTTTTTTTTTTTTTTGTACGTGTATGAATGTACTGTCTGCATGTAGGTTTGTGCACCCGTGTTGTGCAATGCAGTGGAGGTCAGAAGAGGGCATTAGATTCCCCTGGAACTGGAATTAAAGACGGTTCTCAGCCACCTTATGGGTGCTGGGGATCAAACCCAGGTCCTCTGAAAGAGCAGTCATCTCTCTTAACCACTAGGCCATCTCTCCAGCCCACACCAGTTTTTTCTGTTATGTATACGTGTATGTCTTTTGAATCTAATTTATTGCATCCAAATAAACAGTCTTAAATTTTAACCTTTGGTTCACATAACTTTTTTCACTTAAATTGGTATTTCACATCTTTTTACAATACCATGCTATTCTAAGCTATAGCATACTGTAAAATAGACACATGTGCATGCTTGTATTGCATACTTCATTAGTGAGAGTTAACAGTAATATGTTCTATACAATTCATGAAAATGATTAAAGTATGGACAGCATGATGAAATTTCTTAAACTCATCTTTTTAAAATTTCTAGCTGCATGATTTGTATTCTGTATTTTCAGGATCTTATAGCAACATATTCTTTTGAATACCATATCTGTAAAACATAGATTATATATTCATGGGCATTGCATACATTGTGCTGTCTATTTGCATTGAAATTAATTAGTTTATGATGGTATTAAGTTAAAGATGTTTGCTCAAAATATATTTGCATTTGAATATGCCTTAGGAAACAACCTATCATCGTTATCAGTTTGTTTGTGACATTATGAGCTGAATGCGGTAGCTCTTTCTATATCCCTATCTACCAATATCTAAAGTAGGTACCAGTGCACACAAAGAGTTTCTTTCTGTTCTTAGTTTTTGTACTATGACATGCTAATTTGTTTCAGAATTATGTGTATTTCAAGATTAATAATATGTATTGTATAGTGTGCTCTTGGGATTTCAAAGTAATGAATGTCTTATAAGCTGAAAATGTGTTTTGTATATAACTGCACTTTTTAATCTCAAATTAAAAAAAAATAATTCTGTTTTTAAAAATTGAAATTTATTTTTAACTTATGAAATATAAAATGTACATATTTAATTTAAAATTCTGTTTTGTTTTGATAGACATACATATTGAATAGATTTATGTCAGAATAAATAAATATCTACATTCTAAACAATATATAAATTATTTTATGGATCTTATTTTAAATATTTTATTTATTATTTTTATTTTATGTCCATGAGTGTTAGCCGCATGTATTTGTGCATGTCGTACATAACTTTTGGAAGTCAGAAGAGGGCAGGAGATCCCCTGGAACTGGAGTTTGAGATGGTTATTAGCCACCATGTGGGTGCTGGGAATTGAACCTGAGTCTTTGTCAAGAGTAGACTCTACTCTTAACCACTGGGTCATCTCTCCATCCCCCCAAAATACAGTGTATTTTGATGTATTGCATGATGCCTCTTGATTTGTTCTGTTTTTCAATGAAATCTTAGCTGCTTGGTGTTTTTCTGTTCCATTAAAAATTGATATTGTATATGCATGATTAAAGAATATGTTTGGTATTTTGCCAGCAATTATCCCGAATATATATTTTGTTTAGGTGTATGGACATTTAATAGTATTGACTTTTCCAATCCATTAACACACTTTGGCTTCTTACTTTTGTGACATCTCCAAAACTTTTCATTATGATTTCATATTTTTCACTGAAGAGATATTTCCCTTCCTTTGTTAAATTTATTCCTAGACATTTTACTTTTGGTGGCTTTAGTAAATTGTATTGACTACTTAATATCTAATTCAAATAATACATTATTATTATTTAGAAATGCATCTGATTATTGATGTGGACATTTTGTGCTGCTACTTTGCTGAATTTTTCTATCAGCTCTGATAATATTCTGAAGAAGCTTTTTAGGTATTCTGTGTATATGATCATGTTATATTCAGACACTGTTGATTTAGAGAATGCTGTTTTAGTCAATGTTGGTTGGTTTAGATGTGAAATGTCTCCTATTGCTCCACGGGTTTGAATGCATTGGACCAGCTAGTGGCACTGTTTTGGGAGTTTGTGGAACAGTTAAGAGATAGGGTCTCACTGGGGAAATGGTTGCTAGGATAATGCCTTATGGAATATAGTCCAGGTATTATTCTGGACCAAATTTCTGCTTTCTGCTCTAATATGTGAGCCAATTTCTCACTTTGCAATTGCTAGTCATAAGATGCTCTTGCAGTCAAATCTTCCCCACAATGAAAGACCATATCCCCTGACACTATGTGCTAAATTAAAATACTTCTTTCTTTCAGAAGTTTCTCTTAGGTTTCAATAGAGTGAGAATCTGACTTCTTTATAATCTGGATGCCCTCTTAATCCTCTTCTCTGATTATTCTTGCTATGATTTCCAGTACTATATGGAATAAAAATTTAAAAACACCATCTCAAATGAAAATTATCAACAGGCCTTTTAGAAATTTCTGAAAGGAAAATGTAAAAGAGGCTGAGAGGACAACACTTAACTATCATAAAATGCAAATCAAACCAACAATGAGAGATATTGCATGAGTACAAGAATGGCTATTATCAAGTTGGGGAAATGCCTCTGTGGATAAAGCATTTGCTCTGCAAATGTGAGCACCAGAATACTGATCTTCAAAGTGCACATGAAACCAGATGCAGTAACATGCATTTACAATGCCAGTGCACGTGGAACAAGATGGGAGACACGGAAAGAAGAATCCCTAGAAACTCACCCACCAACTATCCTGCAAACACTGGAGTAAATGAGGTCATCTGCTCTCTGAAACAAGGTGAAACACATCAAGTCACCATCATGGTTTTCATCAGATTTCCACATATTTGTACTGGCATGTGAGCTCAAGCTTTCACACACACACACACACACACACACACACACAAGCACACAAAAATATACACACACATATACAGAAATACATATAAAATTTAAAAAGAATGGCTGTTATCTAAAAGATAAAATTGCATAATTATGCAGAGGAAAAAGGTTAGTATGTACTGACCTTTACATGCTGTCAATGGGAGTATGTTACTGTACTCATTACAATAAAATTTTTTCAGAACTTCCTCTAAAGTTAAAGTACCATACCATCCCACACTCCCACTCTTAGATATATGATCAAAAGAAACAAAATCACTTGTCAAAAAAAAAAATCTGTACTTATCTCCCCGCTATAGCACAGTTCACAAAAGCAAAGAAATTGAGACAAGCTCAGCAACCAGATGAATGAGTAAACATATATGACACATACACATAATGGCTTACTTTTTGACCATTACTAAAAGAGTTGCTGTCAGTCGTGGTAAGAAGGATTGCACTGGAGGTCAGTATGTTCCATTAAAAACACTATAACTTGGGGCTGGAGAGATAGCCTAGCAGTTAAGAGCACCGACTGCTCTTGCAGAGGACCCAGGTTTGATCTCCAGCACCCACATGGCGGCTACAAACGTCTGTAACTCCAATTCCAGGAGAACTCCACTTCCAGGGGGATCTGAGACCCTCTTCTGACATTGCATGACATGGGTGCACAAACCTACATGCAGACAGTGCATTCATATACATACAAAAATAAATAAAATAAAATAACACTATGAGTTTATTTGTATGTGGAGTATAAATGTTTGATCTTATAGATGTAGCATTCACTATGCCATGTTAATGCTATGCCTTAGTGAAAAACAGCCTAACTTTTAGCATATATTTCAACTAAGAGCATACCTGAACTGCTGAGAATCTCCCAAAATTCTCTCAGAACTGTGCTCCAGCATGAGAGCTTGCATTCTGGTTGACTGAAGCACAGTATATTCAAATAGAAATGCTGAAATAAAAATGAGGTTCTCACCAGAAGGTTATGCCCCCTTTGACCTCAGTAAGTTATAATAGCAAACAAATCACCACAACTACGAACAGATGTTATATAAATTTCTATCATTGTTTTCAGTGGGAAAATCACTCTTTGCAGTACTTTGACGCTCTGATATGTAAAATGTACATACACTCATTCATACATTATTTTTGGTGGTGATAAAGAAAAGGCACGAGGAATCAAGGTCATACTGAGTCTGCCCTAATGCCATGGGGAATGAAATGGCAAAACTAACTCCATTTTTCTCTAGCTGTCTTTAATTTACCCTGTTTTTGCTCAGCCTTCCTCACTGCAGCCAGTCAAGTAGAATATTTCATCCATGTAGTCTGAGGAAGTACATTGCTCTACAATAATACAGGGAACATTACAAATAGCCAGGTAGCATGTCCTTCACCCCAGCATTATCTGTATTTCTATGGAATCTAGTGGTTTTTTGTTTGTTTGTTTGTTTTGTTTTGTTTTGTTTTTCTTCTTTTTTTTATTGATGCTTTGTGTATTTCATACATCATTTTCCAATTCAGTTCAGGCATATATCCCCTTTCCTTCCCCCCACCCCACCCCTGCCCATCCCAGATCATGCATTCTGCAGTAACTTTTCTGCATCTTTCTGGGATTTTTTTGTTTTGTTTTGTTTTCATTTTTTTAACAATAAGTGATAATTTGTGAGCACAAGCTTCCCTCATGTAAAACCAATTTCTGAGCAGTTGTGCCCAAACCCACAGAGGTCATGGGTCCCACCATCCAGCAGGGGGGCTTGTATGTTCAATCAAGTTGATCAAATGAGTGTCCAGTCTATATTATTGTAGTTTCACCATTCACCCCAATCGCAGCCCTTACATTCTACCACGCCCCCTCTTCCGCAGATTGTTCCCTAGGCTTAGAAAAGGGGCACAGGTGGATGAGATGCAAAACAGTCTACTTTCTCTGGAGCTGTTGTCTTGGTCTCTAGTCAATTCTGGCTGTTTTCTTTCATGGGCTGCCAGCTTGTCCAGGCATAACCTTTCAATCCTACTAATGAAGCACATGCAATTAGATATATAGGTATTTAAACAGTATAATATATAGCCTTTCGTTCCTACTAATGAAGTAAGCACAATTAGATATATAGGTATTTAAACATTACTAATTGTAATGGTAGGTTACTTAGGTATAGACACAGATGTTTGGATGATATGTTAATCCATGAATTACATTTTCTTCTGTTAATTATGACAGGGTCTTCCTGTGGTTTATAACAAATCCTAACCATTAGAGGATGTAAGCTTGTGGCAACAGCCGTGGGTTATTCCTCCAAGGGGAGAGCTAATAGCCAATTAAGTTTGGGATAGACAGACATATGGCTGCCACTGCTGCACAGTATTTCCAGGTAGATGAGGTGTAGCTGGTGCTGACGGAGGAGTCTTGCTTGACTCAAGGAGACCTATATTTGCTTTATTGGTTTAGTGGCCTTTGGTAACACTCTCTGGCATTCCAGAGAACATCCGTATGCTTGCATGTGCGGTCTCCATACATCTTTCCCATGTTTATATCAGGTCTTCAACAGCAGGGCCTTAACGCCCCTCTTCCTGCAGATATCCCAGTTTGGAGGCAAGGAGCCTTTACCTTTTGTGGGGGCTTGGATCCCCTGGCTAACATCTCCTTGGTAGAATAATCCATTGTTGATGTCACTCTCCAGAAAATGCTTGAAGCAATTCAAAGGGCAGAAGAGAGGAGCAACCATCCTCAAGCACATAGAGGAATCTAGTGTTTTAACAAATCTAATCAAAATGTGTTTTCTCTTTATGGAACTTCTTTGTTAACTGACCTATCCCTGGTCTTGTGTAACTATGATGATCTGATGTATCTATGGTAATTAGTTTTGCAACTGGTGTGATGTAATTATGGTTTTAAGCATTATAAACTCATCCCTGCTTCTCCTTGGAGTCAAGAGTTATCCTGGCCATAAGTCCACTTTCTGACCACTGTCTTGCTAGCTAGATAATAAAGAACTCCCAATTCAATTATTACTCTATGGTATTTCACGGTGCACTCTCACTTGTCCCAGTCACAAGAGAGGCATAAGGTTTAATGAGTTTGTTAACATTACATTACAAAGTTTGATTAACTTTGAGTATGTCTATAGTGTAAAAGTTATTCCTGTACATACAGAATGATAGCTGAAAGGTAGTGATCAGAATCAGGGTACACTAAAAGGAACAATTTGAAGGTGATACTAACAAGGTGCATTGTGTTATAATTGGACACATGGAAGAATTTTTGAAGATCTATGTAGAATAAGTATATATAGTAATAATCTGTGGATTTCAAAGAACTTGAAGAATGGAGTTTGAATATTTTCACTATTAAGATATAACAAATATTAGACAAGAAAGATTTAACCTGGGGCCTGGAAAGATGGCTCAGTGGTTAAGAGCACTGGTGGCTTTTGCAGAGAACAGGAGTTTGATTCCCAGCACTCATAAAATTTCCATAAACTCGTTCTAACCTCCACAGCCATTGCTAAACATGGGTGCACTTACACCAGTATACTTACACATATAAAAAAATAATATTTTTCAAAGATAGAGCTAACCTAAATTAAACATTGCACAATGTGTTGAAGTATTATATCCTGGCTCACATTTATGCACAATTGAATGTTTTATTAATTTCATGTGTAAAACAAGATTCTGGCACTGGAGGAATGGCTCAGCACTTAAGAACACTGGCTGTTCTCACAGATGAACTGCATTCAATTCCCAGCATGCATAAGGAAGATAACAACTGGCTCCTCTTTCGAACTCCATGGGCATTGCACATACTGGTGCACTTATATACATGCAGGCAATACATACTCATACACATTACATTCATACACATTCAAAAATAAATAAATAAAAAAATTAAAAAAAAAAAAAAAGAACAAACTCAGCCGGGCATGGTGGTGCACGCCTTTAATCCTAGCACTCGAGAGCAAAAGCGGCGGATCTTTGTGGGGTCGGGCCAGCTGTGTCCCACAGAGTGAGCTCCAGGACAGACTGGCTACAGGGAGACCCTGTCTCAAAAGACTAAAAAAAAAAAAAAAAAAAAAAAAAAAAAGAACAAACTCAATCAAGAAATTATTTCGGGGTTGGAGAGATGGCCTAGTGGTTAAAAGTGCCTACCGCTCTTACAGAGGACCGGGTTCGATCCCCAGCACCCACATGGCGGCTGAGAACCATCTGAAACTCCAATTCCAGGAGAACTCCAGTTCCAGGGGAATCTGACACCCTCTTCTGACCTCTGCCGCATTGCACGACACGGGTGCACAGACGAGCATGCAGACAGTACATTTCCAATGGATCTGCAAATTCATGGTATTTTCATATTAAAATTATTATAAAAATTATAATATAATTAAAAAATTATAATATTAAAAAACTTATATAATATCTATTAATATATATTTTAGATTATTATATTATATATATATATATATATATATATATATATTTTCCCAATGGAATCTGCAAATTCATGGTATTTCATTATTAAATACTGGAAGCTTGTACAACAATGGTTAGAAACCGATTCATTTAACTTTATGTGTGAGGTGAATGTAAATGTTCATGCACATACATGCTCCTGTGAGGCCATGAACTGGCCAGATTTCAATGTCAGTTACTGTCCTATATCACTCCCCATCTTTCCTTCTAAGACATGATCTCACACTGAATTTGAACCTCAGAACTTCAGCAAGATTGTCTGGACTGTGAGCTTCAGTCTTCCTCCTACCTCCTCCTCCCCAGTTCTAGGATTTTAAGTAGGTATCACTATGTTCAGCACAGCTTTTTATGTGAGTGTGGAGAATCTGAACACAGGTCTTCATGATTGTGCTTCAGGCACCTTACTGACCAAACCATCTCCACAGCCCCGTTTCAGAACTTTCAAAGCATGTATAAAAAAGACTGTGCTTCAGACTTTATTTTAAAAATTATACTTGATAACTAAAATAAAGGTATCAACTTCTTAAGATAAATGGAACCTATTGAAAGAACATTGTTAGTTATGCTTTCTCAGTTATGATCCCTAAGTTCTAAATCAGGGCCCCCATTGTTGAACAGGTTTTGTTAGCCTTTCTTACAAATTTATATTCTATTAAATTTTATGCAATCTTTCTTACAATCCAATGAAAAAACAATGCTGGGTTTTTTTATTTAGCATATATCTTTCTTTGCAAGTTTTTCTGTATTTTACAAAACAATTTGTTTACAGTTTTAAATGGATGAGTACTATCGCAGATTTTGAAAATAGTAAATGCATTATAGACAAATAAAAGTATTTCCAGCATTTTATTTTCTGAAAAGATGGGGTTTTTAAGGATAACAAAGCTGTTAAAGTGCTTGTCTATGATATACAACTCAGGTTGCATCTTAGCACCTCACATAATATGTGTGTTACTGTTGCCGACTGTTCCTGGCTGCCTGCTACCGGCTAGCTGCTCCTCGGGGGTCGTGATTTCTGCAGAGTCCTTCTTGGCAGGAAAAAAAACAGAATGTTTGAACGGCGACAGAAATGAAAAACTAAGAGAAGTTTTCCAAATTACAGCAACTTTATTGAACTGGGGCAGTGATTATATAGTAGGTTTTTGGGAGAGGGCAGAACAAAGGATTTGGCAAAGCTTTACAATTACATAGGTAGGTAAAAAGTCAAGATTTACACATTAACTGAAAAGCTCAGAGCATCAGAGCAGGAAACTAAAACATCACAAATTTGGTTAGGAAATAAACTTTTTTGAAGTAAAAATGTAGAAATCTTAAGACAACCTTACTGATGGAAATAACATCAAGAAAGAAAAAGGAACATCATAGTTTACAAGTCATAATTGAAAAAAAAGTCATAGCTCACAGAGTAGTAACTACAAAGTTCTTTAACAGCAGATATTGGTCTTATGTCTATCCTGAGCTAGAGTAAATACATCCTAAAGTTAATAGTTTCTTTTAAGTTTCTATTGAAGTAAAAACCTTATTCCTATAATGTCCTAAGTTAGCTATTAGTTTTTCTAACTCTGACTGCTAATCCAAGGTTTAAATTTTTACTGAGAACAAAGAGCTGTCCCACTGTTTGCTCCAGTAACAGCTTTGTTTTTGTCAGATAAGTGGCTGGTGTAAGGAGACTTAGTCTCTGTCTTGCTTTACTGGGAGTGTTAGAATCCAGGCTTTAACAAGAGGAATGTCTTATCTACCTCTTTGTCTAGGACCAGAGGAAAAAGGAATTCTTTTATTTTAGGTTTAAGGGGAATTTTGTTTTAACCTTGCCATATATATTAACAGCTTGCATTATATTGTTTGTTAAGGAGAAAGGTCTGTTTTTTACTTTGGATCTGCAGAAAATTCTTGCTGCCAGGAAAAAGCCCTGTGCCCAAGAGAGGCATTTTAATTGCCAGTTCTTGACACATTAAAAGTTTATTTTGTATCTATAAGCTGGCTTTAAGAAAAGATCTTTTTGTGCTCAGTGTTATACTAAGTCCAACACCAGAAAACGTAAGATCCTAGGAAAGCATCTCAATCTCGGGAGTTATCTTAGCCGGGCGTTCTGCCAGGGACCTCCAGGGTCCAGGGGGTCGAAGCCCCTTAGGACACTGCTCCCCCGCCTGTCTTGAATATGTTTTCTCATATTGTTTACACAGGCGTTACTGGAGTGGGTGTGGCAGACGAGGAGGTGGATGCCGCAGTTCCCGGTTTTTTGTTTTTAAGACGCAGCTCGTCAGATAACGCTTCACTGTATGCATGGATCTCAGTACAAGTCTAAAGAGATAGGGGAAAAGGAGCACAACCATAACAAGGAGGAATAGCACAACTCCAATAGGTATGATATTGGTCCAATCCATAGGGTTAAGAGCTTTAAATCCGCTCTTAAGACCAGCTGCTAGAGCTTCCAATTTATCATTATCCAAATGGGCCTGCTCATGGCAGCAATTCTTTTTACAGGTCATCCAAATATGAGCTAATGTCAGTATCTTTCCAGACACCTTGAGGTGGTTTTTAACTTTCCCATTGGTGGAAATTATAGGTAGGGGGTAAATGCAAATGTATGAAAGAAGCATGACCACCTAGTCTCCATCTAGTTTTAATATTGTATTGTCCCTGTCCTCGGGCTAAAAACTACTTTCTAAAGCCATTTATTTTTGACTCTAGCTTTCTATCTATAATGGCCTGTTCTGAAAGAGCAACTGAGATATTTTATTATATCATTACAAAATGAGCTGTATGCATTTCTTTTACTAAAGCTGTGGCTGATACAGCAAAAGAAGTCATAATTGCAATAAGAGCAGTTATACCCAAAATAAGAGCAGCTACAAATCTCTTGGTCTTCAAAAGAGCATTAAGTGTTTCCAAAGTGTGTAAAGCAGTATTTTCATACCAAAGGGCTCTGTTGTAAATCAACAGGAAGCATGACATAAGGTGGTCTTTTACCAAAATCTTACAGGATATTGTTAAGCCACAACAAGAACAATACAATGGTAATTTACAACATACAATTAATAAAAATGAATTCCAACATATGTAATATTTACTTGAAGATTAGAGCTAATAACATAGCAAAAGGATAAGATACACAAGCATGGGTGGTCAGAGGAACAAGAAATCTGTTCAGTAGGTTTTTTTCTGTAAATTATACTAGCACTTGCTGCCTAGTCTAAAAAGATCAAATGAATGGCGTGAAGTTTTTAATGGAGGGTCTCTGGCAACCCAAATTTGGTTCCACAATCCCTGGGGAAAACCATCTTTGTAATTTTAGTGTGCTATTTTTATTGTATAATTTTATACATTGTTATGCCGGCATTGCTTAATCTTTAAAGTTATGAAGTGAGTACATGGATCCCTGCCGAGAGGGAAAAGTCCCAGACCTCCACATAGTTTCTCCTGGGAATAGTGTTGAAGCAGATTCATTACATAAACCACAGGAGAAGCCAAGAGGATGAAAATAGGGTGGCTGTTCCAGAATTGATTTTTATCAGGATATTTTTCTGTACAATCAGATAGTGGTATAAAAGGAGCATTTTGAAAAGTCTCATTATCTGATATCCTAAAGTCATTCATTTGTAATTCCCAAATAAATCTAGGCCCATGCTTTGGGTTCACTGATGCCGGATCAGGTGAATCAGTAAGGAAAATCCGATAATTCACAGGCAAACATCCTAATTGGGGTTACCCATGCAGAGCCAAACAAATGGGGGGGGGAGCAGATCTCCCTTCAAAATTTAATAAAGCAGAACTATTTGGTCTTTCACTATAGTCCTGAGTTCCCCCAAGCAGATCAGTATCATTAGTCAATACTTTTATATAGTCTGAGTCAAGCCAGCCCACAGGATGAATTAAGGGGGGCTTTGGTATATATGCCCAATAACTCTCTCCAGACACAGCAACAGTCTGAGCAGCAATTAAAGATAATATAGCAAGGAAAATAAACTCAGGATTTAACGGCTTGTGTTGAGCAATCACGAGCGCCTTCACTTCCTTTGTCAGACGTTCCAGCTGACTCCAAGTCGGTACCACCCTCGGAGTTAGAGTCAGCCTCTGCAGCTTGGCTTCCGTTTTTCTCCATTCCTGTTTTCGCTTCCGCTGTTGTCGCTTTGTGAGAGGCCGGGCGGATGAGCCGATCTGGGACCCAGATGGGGGATTAGGCATCCTGTGGGAAAACACATGCATACCCCCTTCCAGAGGAAATTAAGGTTTCGGGGCCCTTCCAGGTCCCGGACAACAGATCTTTCCAATAAACTGAGGGGAGTTGTTCCTGTTTAATCCTCCCCAATGCCTCATAGAAGCAGTATTTCCTGTGAATCAGCATTTAGATGATTAAAACCAACAAAGCATGACTCAACAAATGATGAGGAGAAAAGTAAGAATTTGCATTTTTAAGTCTCATGATTTGATTTTTAAGGATCTGATGTGTTCTTTCTATTATTGCTTGTCCTTGAGGATTATAAGGAATTCCTGTAGTATGGGCAATTTTCCACTGCTGTAAGAAAGTTGCCAGGGCTTTTGATGTATAAGCAGGAGCATTGTCAGTCTTTAACTTTTGTGGCATGCCCATAAGCATAAAGCTTTGTATTAAATGTTGAATCACATCTTAACTGCTTCTCCAGTTCTAGCAGAAGCATAGACCATATGGGAGTATGTATCTACTGTCACAGAACAAAGGCAAGCTTTCCAAATTCAGGGATGTGTGTTACATCCATTTGCCACAAAACAAGAGCTTAAGTCCCCGTGGGATTGACCCCCATCTTGGTGGATGATAAACAGGGGGGCACGTCCCACAATTTTTAATTATTTGTCTAGCTTGTTCCCTAGTTAATTTAAATCATCATTTTTAATGCCAATGCATTTTGGTGATGCAAATTATGACTTTCTTGAGCCTCTGTCACATTCATAACCAAATTTCTTAGTTAAAGCATCAGCCATCTCATTTCCCTTACTCAAAGGTCCTGGCAAATTAGAATGCCAGTATGTGACCATGTAAAATTTTTCTGCTCTTTCCCTAATTAATTTTTGAAGTATTGTAAATGAGGTAAAATAGTGAATTTCCAGACAGCAGGGCTGTCTCTATGGCTGGGAATAAGCTAACCACAAATTTTGAGTCTGTAAAAAGATTAAATTTTTCTGCATAGGTTTGAAAAGCCAAGATTACTGTTTTTATTTCTGCCTGTTGTGCAGAAATATTTCTTTTCCTGTTTTACCATAAGGGCTCATGATCCTGCACATAAACTCAAAATTCCCATTAGATGACCCATCTGTGAAAATACAAAGAGGGCCTCTAAAGGCTGTTGCGAATATCTAAAGGGAAAAATATTTCTGTTTACTTATAAAACTCAATTAGAGGATGTTTTGGATAATGGTATTGAATTTGTCCTGGTAAAGCACCCTTGTAAGGCTATACCCAAATCTTCACTTCTGTTAAGCAGTATCCAATTGTTTTTTATTATAAGGAATATATGTTTATGCATTTCTTTTCCAAAAAGAGTTCTTTAGATCTCTGTCTACCTTTAGTTATTATTAGGGAACACATATAAGGATAAGATGCCAACATTCTTGATTGTACGTGTGGCAAATGTATCTATTTCTAAATTATTCCTGATTGCCATAAACACCCTGTAGGAGTATATGGAGTCTTAAAAATCACTAAGTCCCAAGATCTGAATAGGACAATTTTTCTACTTTAGTCTTGGTCAAGTTGAGCCTCAACTTTAGCCAGGGCCTGTAAGGCCTCTGGTGTTACTTTTCTGGAGAGACTTTGGATCTGAGTCCCATGCAATATATCGAAGGCAAGGCTAAGTTCTCCCAGTAGTTAATTTTTAAATGAGCAGGCCTGATCCATTAATATTACCTAATAATTTTTGAAAATCATTTAAGGTACACAATTTATCAAGCCAAATTGACATTTTTTGAGTGCTATATAATCATTATAAATATATTGTCCCAAATAACTTAAAGGCTTATTTTTCTGTACCTTATCTGGGGCTATTACCAATCCAGAACGAAGTTAATGTTGTAAAGTAAATTGTAATATTTGTTGATTAGTATTATCTATGAGGGATGAGCCAATAATATATCATCCATGTAATTGGAGAATATATGCATCAGGATATTGTTTTCTAGTGGCTGGTAGAAGCTTGATCTACAAACTTTTGACATAAAGTCGGGCTATTTTATTTTTGAGCAAAAACTTTCCACTGATATCTCATAAACCTTTTAATAGTTTACTGATGGCACATCTGAAAGCAAATCTCTTACAATCCTCTGGATGTAATTGATTGTAAAAAAGCAGTCTTGCAAATCTATTATAATTATTCCCATCCTTTGGAACCCCAACCGGGGATGGAAGTCCAGTGTAAGGCTCCCTGTCTATCATAGTAGCGTTACTGCTCTCTAAGATCCGTATAATGTCTTCCATTTGCCTGCATTTTTTTTAACAACAAATATTGGGTGTTCCAGGGACTATTACTTTCCTCTATATGTCCTTTTTGAAGCTGTTCTTCTATTAATTTTCAATAGCCTGTATTTTTCTATCTGTCCAGGGCCACTGGTATAAGCCATACAGCTCATCTGATTTCCCATCTATTTTATCTGCACATAAAGAGCTTCCAATGGCCCCTATGAAAAACACTGTTCTTTAAGTTGTCTGAAGTCACTAATTTAAGATCCATGTCACTCATAATATCTCTGCCCCACAAGGAAAATGGCAGGGAAGGAATGAATAAGCTGAATAAAGCCTGTCTTTCCATCAAGCTCCCACTTTAAGAGTTGAGAACTTTGGACTACGTTGGAAACTGAGCCCAATCCTGTTAGGGAAAGAATGTATTTTGAGAAGGCCAAGATGATGGCCAATCTTTTCCTGCTATACAAGTCTTGTCAGCGTCCTGTATCCAAAAGACCTTTATGACATTTCCATTTATATTTTATAATTTTAAAGGGTTGCTTTTATTTAAATCTTGGACCCAAGCGATCACATCAGAAATCCAAACTGACCCTCATCTCTTTTTTGTTTTAAAATTGGATTTGGCAAAGTTTACATAAGCGTGTACAATAATGAGCTATCTTTTTCCTTTATGTAATTGAATTGTCTCCTTTAAGGGTTGACCATAATTTTTATTTCACAGTAAAAATCAGAATCCACAACAACATGGTATACTTCAAATTTTTTATATAATTTGAACTAGACCGATTATTAAACCCACAGTTCCCCCATGGCAGAGTTCCCATGTGGAAGGGGGATTAACGCCACTCGTCTTGTGAGACAAATTACATCCTTGCAGACAGCGAGAGTCCGCCTGCGCTTCCGATGTTAGGGGTAAATCATTAATATGTCAATTCATGGAGTTTCAGAGTTTAACCCCTGAGTAACCTCCTCACTCTCCTCTCTTTCTACGGGGCTTGAGAGGCTGCCCCAAATCTCAGTTTTTTGACATTTTTCTCTTTTTATTCTGCCCTCCCAAGTTGGAAGAGGAGTTCCATTCTTGTGGTTTGATCTACATTCACTCTTCCAGTGTCTGCCTTTCTGGCACCTGGGCATAACCCAGAGGGGTCCTCTCTTCTTCCTTTTGCCCATAGGGCAAGCTCTTGCATGTGTCTGTCTCCCCAATTTAAAACATGGGGCTCGAGGATCCTTGTCCTCCTCCATAAGTCTTTTTCTACATAGGCGCTATATGTTTCTCCCTTCATCACTGCAGCAAAAACCACACCTTGGATTACTGCTGGTGAGGCATCAACACAGACTTTAATAAAGTCCTGCAGAGTCCCTGCTTTCCTGACAGGTCTTATGAGACCCTGACAGAGAGTATTGGCATTCTCCCATGCCAATTGCTTAAGCAAGATATCTGTCCTTCTGATTGTGGCAGCATTCTGTGAATAGCTCTCAAGCCTAGAAACAAACTCCTGATAAGGCTCCTCATGTTCTTTGTTTATCCCTGATAAAGTGGATCCCTTGGTTCCTGAAGGAGGCAGCTTTTCCAAGATTCCAGAGCGTTGGTGTAACTGCTTCCAGAATGTCTCTGGGGATTTTTACCTGTGACTGATTTGTGGCAAATTTCCCTCCCTAAAAGCATATCCATAGTTGGCTTAGGGCCTCTCTTCCTTTGAAATTGGGCTATAGTCTGTTTAGATCTATCTTCATATTCAGTCCTCCACAGTACATAGTCCCCTGGGCTTAGAGTGGCTTTGGCAGTTTGATGCCAGTCCCCAGGCGTCAGCCAATGACTGGCTACCATTTCTAGCACCTGAATAGTATACAGCGCAGTGGGCCCAGAGGCTTTGACTGCTAATTGCAGTTCTTTTAATACTTTAAGAGGAAGAGGCTCCCATACAGGTTCTCCATCGGCCTCTTCTAGGGGAAAGTAAAAAGAACAATCCCCATTTCTTTTTGCCTCTGCCATAGGCTTTGGAAACCAGAAGGGAGAGTAGTAAAGGCGTGCAGCCACCTTTTTCTTTTCCTTTCTGGTTTTTATCATTAGTCTTTCTAACAGGAAAGGCCATCATAGGGGTGTAATCTGTCACGCATCCATCCTGTGTGCCATAGAGGCTGAGGAATAGGGTACATCCCGATGATGAGGGGGGAACGGAGGGAGGGGGATTAGCAAAGACAATCATCCCAGTCGCTCCGTCCCTCTGGTAGTCCACATCTTTTATTTTCACTTTCTGAGTTCAATCTCCCTCAAAAAATTTTGCCTTTGATCCTTGATCTTGTTTTGTGTATTGGAGGATATGGCCTGATCCCCCCTCTGTAGAGGTAAGAGATTGTAATGGCTTTCCTTCACTAATTTCCGTTCTGTATTTTCTGATGTACAAGCCCCTCAAATTCTGACCCAATTGGTTAGCAGCTCTCTTCATTTGCAGCCGAAAGTGGATATGCATATACTTAGGGAGTTCCTTCACCATGTGCTCCACATGTTCTCATTTCTTCCAATTATTTTCCATCTGGCAAAGCTAGAGTGCCCCTCTGGAAACCAAGGGCAACTTTTTTAATAAAATCTAAGAAATCCTTTAATGTCTTCTCTGAACTTTTAATCCTTTTTCTGCCAACATATGTTTAAAAACAGAAAAGAACATATTTTCTTGTTTTGACTCACTGTGCCCCATGATTCCAACGATTGCTCGTGCTTAACTGATCAGCCTTTATCAGCGATCCGCGCCTGGTGAGAGCCTGAAGTTACCTTGGGAAGAGAAGAGAAAAGAGAGGAAAAGATTACTGCCAAGGGTCCTGTTCGGGCGCCAACTGTTGCCGACGTTCCCTGGCTGCCTGCTACCGCTAGCTCTCCTTGGGGGTCGTAGATTTCTGCAGAGTCCTCTTGGCAGGAAAAAACACAGGGAGATTTGAAGGTGTGCAGAAATAAAAAACTAAGAGAAGTTTTCCAAATCTACAGCAACTTTATTGAAAGGGGCAGTGATTATATAGTGGTTTGGGAGAGGCAGAACAAAGGATTTGGCAAAGCTTTACGATTACATAGGTAGGTAAAAAGTCAAGATTTACACAATAACTGAAAAGCTCAGAGCACTCAGAGCAGGAAACTAAAACATACAAAGTTGTTAGGAAATAAACTTTTTTTGAAGTAAATATGTAGAAATCTTAAGAAACCTTTACTGAGGAAATAACATCGAGAAGAAAAGGAAAATCAACGTACAATTTCATAAAAGTCATAGCTCACAGAATAGTAACTACAAAGTTTTAACAGCAGATATTGTCTTATGTCTCCATTCTGAGGCTAGAGTAATACATCCTAAGTTAATAGTTTCTTTTTAAGTTTCTATTGAAGTAAAAACCTATTCCTATAATGTCCTAAGTTAGCTATTAGTTTTCTAACTCTGACTGCTAATCTCAAGGTTTAAATTTTTACTGAGAACCAAGAGCTGTCCCACTGTTTGCTGCCAGCTAACAGCTTTGTTTTGTCAGATAAGTGGCTGGTGTAAGAGACTTAGTCTCTGCCTTGCTTTACTGGGAGTGTTAGAATCCAGGCTTTAACAAGAGGAATGTCTTATCTACCTCTTTGTCTAGACCAGAGGAAAAAGGACTTCTTTTATTTTAGGTTTAGGGAATTTTTGTTTTAACCTGCCATATATATAAATGATGCATGTAATTGTTTGTTAAGGAGAAAGGTCTGTTTTTTACTTTGGATCTGCAGAAAATTCTTGCTGCCAGGAAAAAGCCCTGTGCCCAAGAGAGGCATTTTAATTGCCAGTTCTTGACACATTCAAAAAGTTTATTTTGTATCTATAAGCTGGCTTTAAGAAAAGATCTTTTTGTGCTCAGTGTTATGCTAAGTCCAACACCAGAAAACGTAAGATCCTAGGAAAGCATCTCAATCTCGGGAGTTATCTTAGCCGGGCGTTCTGCCAGGGACCTCCAGGGGGTCGTAGCCCCTTAGGACACTGCTCCCCCACCTGTCTTGAATATGATTTCTCATATTGTTTACACAGGCGTTACTGGAGTGGGTGTGGCAGATGCGGAGGTGGATGCCACATGTTACCACGAGTCTGCATTCCCTGGCAGCAGGAGGACTAGAATTTCAAGGCTATTCTCAGTAATATGCCAAGTTGAAAGTCAGCCTTGGCATACAAGAGCCTGAGATACTGTCTCAAAATAAATAAAACTTCTGTTAATAGACAATAAAAATATGATTTCCTCATTCATATTTTGAAACATCATATAAATCTTAAAAGAATTGTTTTTCTCTATATTGAGACAGGGTTGCCCTTTAGCTTCTAGAGACCTGCCTGCCTCTGCCTGCATGTACCAACACATTTCCCTAAGAGAACTTTTAAAATATATAATTACTGAGTAGCTTGCTTCAAATTGTTGCTGGTTTTATCCTTAAACTATGATGATGTTGTACAACTATGCAAATATTAAAAGGAGGTTGTGGTTTCAAAATTTATATTTTATTAAATTGATATATAAATTCTTATTACCAACTTTTAATTATGTTGATATGTTTAGATATGTTGAGTACATGTTACATCAGTGAATCATCTTAAACATTCAAAGAGTTTGACATTTTGAAACCCAAGGAGTACATTAGAGCATAGTGTCATATGTCATATTATCCATATAAAAAATCATGTCATCTATGTTAACTGTATATGATACTGCTCATTTTAATGAGAACATGAGAGATTGGTTATCAGTGAGCAATTGTACATTATGTGATCCCCAGAGGAGCACCAGAAATTGATGGTCAAATTAAGTATCCATTTATTAGCTTACAGTTGATAGCAGGCAAATACCTGTTGCAAGAAATAACTTGCAACCACACACAGGGTAAGATATGGTTTTAAAAAAGCCAAAAATTACAATTACATCATACCAGGGGAGGCCAAATAACAAAAAGTTTCAGTCAGACATTCCTCAAAAGTAAGTTTTCTTCCTAGTAATATAGAAATAATGAAACTCCTGGAACAGTAGATACAGCTAGATAACAGAGTTCTGCCTGTCCGGATGTGGTGAACTATGGATGGGCTGGTGGCGGGTGAAGCACAAAATGCAGACAAACACAAAACAGTCAGCTAGAGCAATATGGAGACTTCCCATTTATCAACTAAACGAAAATGCCCTAGAAGTGAAACATAGTAATAGCTAACACCAATCATCATTTCCAATGAATTATTCCTAACATCTCTAAGACTTGAGTTTAACAAAAGTTAAAATGTATAGCTTCAAACCAGATGGCTCTTATGAATGTCTATTGGGTAAACACAATATAAGTAATTCATAATGCAATTGTTCTGGAAGTTCAAATATGTGATGTGTCAACAGAGACAATTTGACATGGCCTCATATCCATTTAAATTCTATTTATCAGCAGTCCCCATTGATTTGAAATTTAACTATTCCTTTTCTATACTCTGCCATAATCTTGTATTGGACTTTTTATGGAGTTTGTATCTCTCCAAGCTGTGCTATCTCTTCATGCCACCTTACAATTTTGAAACAAATTTAATAGATCTACACAAATTAACCCGTTTGAATATTCATAAAAATTGAGTAAGAATACTGAGGATGAAATTATCGATCAGACAATTAAGTGTAGCTTTCCATGTAACCATGAGGAGATGAGCTCAGTTCCTAGAAATTAAATAATTACCTGAGTAAAGTGACAGCACTTATAATATTGAAGATGGGGAAACAGAGACAGGAGGATCCCTAGGGCTCAGTGGTTAGAGAGCCTTTTGTTGAACCTGCAAGCCTCAGCCAGTGTGATACTGTTTCAGAAAACAAGGTGCACAAGAGCTGGAGAGATAATTCAGTTGGTAAGAGGTTAAACCCAATTAGAGAATGATTGATTGCTCTCATAATACCAGTGTTACTACTGTTGCACCAGGCCAGTAATTGTAGCTGGCATGATCCACTATTGTGTAATATTGGCAATTAATTTTCTTCAGGTAGCATGTATAATTCCTTACCCACTATGAAAGCTAAACAGTAGAGATGAAGCTCTAAAGTCAGCACCAGCATGGTTTTTCCATGTTTGTTCTATATTTCATTCATGTATTCTCTTCAGCAGTAGGGTTTTACTGTCAGGTTCTTTAGGATAACAAAGATGATCAAGGCCAATAGTCAATATTTTTTGAGGGTCTGTAGTCAACAGTTTCAAAACAAGAAATCCATTTCTCACATTGATTTTTTTTACTCTGCTACTCTATGGTAGTTATCTAGTAGGAGCAATAGCCCACTGTTATAATTCCTCTTAATCTCTTTTGATAGTGTATATATACTTTAAAAAAGGATTCTCAGTAGGTTACCATGTGGATTTCTTCTAAAGATATTTAGTGTTAGCTATCCCTCCCCATAAGCAAATAGGCAGTGTGAGGTACTTACATGATTTCAACTTTTTAAAACATAGAACACATTCATAAAGTACAGAACTCAATACTTCTGAATTTCAGTGAATCCTTTTCCAACTTCTGTAGAATTTTTAGACAAGGTCTCACTATTTAGCCCCATCTGGCATTAATTCACTATATAGTCCAGGCTTGCCTAGAACTCACATAGGTCTGCCTGCTTCTGGCTCCAGAGTGCTGGGATTAAAAGCATCTACCACCACACCAGACTGTATATTTTAAATGAATAAAAAACTAAAAAAATTTCAAAAATGAAGCATTTTCCCATTTAGTTGGCAAAAATTAAATCTTGAAAAAGTTTCTTACTGAGTCTATCTAATTATTGTCAAGCCACCTTAGGGAACAATCAGAACTCTCAGGAAAGGTGTCTCTCTGGGAACTGAAAAAACGGTTTATGAAGTGGAGGAGTTGTAAGCATTTTATTTATCCTGAATCCTCAATTTAATAGAACAGATCTGATGGATGATCTTTTGCCTATTTTATTCTTAGGCAGTAATCCAAACCAACTTAAAAAAATCAATCTTGTTGCCCAAAATTCCTCCACAATTTACTATAATTTCTAAATTAATCTCACACCTATTTGAAGCATTCTTAGCCATCACCTTTATCGCCGTACAATTTTATGATGAACTAATATACCACATCATGTGATCTTGCTAAATTAACAAGTGCTGACAACTTCTGTAAGATAAGAGGACACATATACAAAACTCTTAAAGTTCTGTTAAAACATTAAAATTCAGAGAAACTTCAAAATTTACTGGTGGTTTAAAAAGAAAGTTTGATATACCACTTTTCCCTCCTGTAAACTTTTCTGTTAATTACACTGGGTTTGAAAAAGCTTTACTTTATCCCGGCAGTTCCCTGGAGCTAGCAATTGTTGCTGTGTTTGGTAATTTGGGCAGAATGCCAGTTACTCCCTGTGATGAGTGAAATATCTGCTACAACTGTCACAAGGCAACTAGAGTCACAGGAAATATTGAAGAGCCAGAGGCTTAGAATTATGCTCTGCACTGAATATGTAAACAACGTTTTATCTCAAACTTTTTATATCACAGAGAAAATATGCTGTCATTATTAAAAGCTAACAAGTATTATCATATTTCATTACACAAGTCTTGCTAGTAGTCTATGATCAATGCACACAAAATACAAAGATTACAGGAAAAATGAGTAGCAGTATCTTTACTTATAGAATTAGTAAAATAGAATGGCTTCCCTTTTTCTTGGAAATACACAAATCAGTGTATGTAAGTAATGACAAGTGTACATGTGATTTAGCTTGTATTTGGTGATAATTTTGAACATGATTCAATTGGAATTAAGAATCAGACAGAGAATCTTCGGAGACAACTGGGAGATATATAATAAACATGTTACTGACAAAGGCATTGAAAATTTCTCACTTTCTCATTATTTACTTTGAATTATTTGTGGATAATAATAAATTTTGTACATCTGTTTTTATTTTCCTGGAAAATAGGAACTTTGACACAGTACTTCCTCATGCTCAGAGATCTGCAAATGTAGATGTACTCCTTAAATCTCTTATTTCTGTTAGGCAAGGACAGAAGTTATCCTGACAGACATCTCATTTTTCTATCAGGGAAAATGGCACATGGTTACATTAATTTGTTCTGGCTTCTTTGTATCTGTGTATGAGAGCACATGTAATTTATAATTTAAATTGGCAATACGAAATTCCACTGCAAGTTGTTTATATCTGTAATTTGTCACCATAATAGGCATAGACTGTAACAATCAGTTACTTTTATATGTTGGATTTGTGTTTTGTAATTGTTGGAGCTTCTTTTCTGTTTCTGTGATTAATACTCTGACAAAAGGAACTTGAGTAAGCATGGTTTAATAAAGGCTTACAAATCCAGAATAATAGAGGTAAACAAGGCAGGAAGTGAAAGAAACAAGAAGCTAGGGTATGGCAGAATGGCAAGAATCTGGCAGATCACATTTCATCCAAACACAGGAACCAGTGAAGAGAAAGTGGAGTAAGCTATCAAACCTCAAAGCTCACCCCACAGAGACATACTTTCTCAGCAAGTTTAGGCATCCTAAAGGTTCTGTAACCTTTCAAAAGATCATCATGATTTGAGAATAAAGTATTCAAACATAGGAACTAATGAGAGACATTTCATATTCAAACCACAATATTATTTTCCAAAGAAGTAAATGACTATTAATAAAAAGTGAAAGGTAGAGACAAAAATACAGATAAAGAATGTTGGATACATGGAGAGAAAAACAATTCCAATTAATTAGTTAAATAATTAAATAACATTCAATTATTCCCATGTCCAAATACAACTACAATCAGTATTATGTAGAATTTTATGAAAATCAAGGCAAACTTATTTTAATAATGAATGAATGCAGATTAGTAAATCTAGACAAAAGAAATTTCCTACCATATGATAAATAATCTAACATTTACAGTGAAGAAAACTATACCACTCTTCAAAAAAGCTTCCCTTTGCCAAAGATAGAGGCTACTGCAGAATTCCACAACTTGTCAGACACAGAGAATATAGATCTGAAAGATGCCCAATACTGGATTACACATGTAAATTTGAAACTCTATACCTAAGGCTCATAGAATTTAGTGGAATTAAGGACAAAGAGAAAAAGAGCACATCCCTTAACTCCTAACAGTGAAGCTTCCTTATATATCAGATTGTGTTGCACACAGAAGGCCACAACTAGCCAATTTTAAAAGAATTGGAGATTACAGAACGTGTGTCACTGGATAGGACTCCTGTATTCGACTCCACCCACTCAAAGCTCAACAATCATAGAAGATTGGGAGGAAAGATTGTAAAAGCCACGGTTGAGTCAGGAAAGTAAAGAAGCAGAGGCTTTTAAGGCCACTATAATCTTGCACATGTGTTCTTCTTGCAATATTGGCATCAAGAATGGGACCCACAACAACTCATTCAGACAAGATCCCAAAATAGAGCAAGTGAAACAAGTGGTGGGCCAGTCCTGGACTGAGAACTTCTGGAGACTGATTACTCTGGGAAAAGGAGAGTTTGCGGTACTTAAGATCTTTAGATATTGTTTATAAGCTTTATTGCAAAGGAAGCTCTAAAAACCACAGGAACTCATGCAGACTAAACAACACCCTCCTAACTGAGCAATGGGTTAAGAAAAAAAAAATATTCCTGGAACTAAATGAAAATGAGAATGTAACCCAACAAATCCTCTGGGACACCTTAAAAGCAGTCCTAAGAAGGAAATTTATACCGGTTAGTGCCTACATTAAAGAATTTGAAAGAGCACATATAACAGGCTTCATGGCACAACTCAAGACTCTGAAAAGGCAAGAACAAATGAACCTCAAACCTAGTAAATAAGAAGAAATAAAAATCAGAGAAGAAATTAATGAAATAGAAACAAAGAAAACAGTACAAAAAATAATGAATCTAAGAGCTGATTCTTTGAAAGGTTAAACAATATAGACAGAGCCTCAGCACAGCTAACCAAAAGAGAGAAGAGAAAAATCCAAGCTAACAAAATCAGAGACAAAATGAGAAATACCACAACAGACAACAATAAAAATCCAGACATTTGTAAGGGAATGCATTAAAATCTATCCTTGATTAAATTTGAAAACCTAAAGGAAATGGATAAATTTCTAGACTCCTGGACAACAAGAAAATTAAGCCATGAAGAAGTCAACAGCTTAAACAGACCCACAGAAAGGAGGAAATTTAAACAATAATATAAAACCTCTCAAATGAAAAAAAAAAATCCAAGGCCAATGGTTTCCCTCATTTGTGGATACTAACAACAAATCCCCAGTTGGCAGGCAAACTGAGCAACTTTATTATTATATTTCATCGTATCTGAAAGCAACTGTGCCATTACAATGTGAATCTCTAAATGGGCTCTAGAATTGTCCTACCACTTATACTCACACATTGTAATTACCATACCACAGATGGATGATATGTAGTCATATTCTACAAAAAAGGATGTAAAGTTACACACTTTATACCTGCATGCAAATTTACTGTTAAAATTTCAATCTCTAAATGTGTTTAGGAATCAACTTATAGTTAATTTTCAGAATTTTTAATTTTCACTTATGTGTGGAGTGTATATATGCATATTTTAGAATAATAAAAAAGAAAAAAAGAAAAAAATACATTACATAAAAAAGTCCAGGCCCAGATGGCTTTACAGAAGAATTCTAACAGTCAAAGAAGATCACAACCAATACCACTCAAACTATTCAAAAAGATAGAAACAGAGTAATAACTTCCAAACTCCTTCTGTGAAGCTGGCCAGCATCAACAATCTATCAAAACCAAGTAAAGTCACAACGAATAAAGAAAACTATAGGCCCATATCCTTAAAGAATAGAGATTCTAAGATACTCAACAAAATACAAACTGCATACAGATGCATATCAAAAATACCATCCACCATGATCAGGTAGGCTTTATTTCAGGATTGTTCAATATACTTAAGTCAATAAATGGCAAACAAAATATAAATGGACTTGGAGACATGGTCATATCAATAGATACAAAAAAAAGCCTTTGAAAAAATCCAATATGTATTCATGTTAAAAGTCCTAGAAGGAATAGGTCTTGAAGGAAGACACCTCAATTTCATTAAAGCTATATTGAACAAACCCATAGCAAACATCATTTTAAATGGAGAAAAGCTGGAAGCATCTCCATTAGAATCATAAACCAGACAGGGTTTCCTTCGATCTCTACTTCTTTTAAATATAGTGCTTGAAAACCTTGAAAGAACAATAAGACAAGAGAAGGGAACTAAAAAAGTACTAATTGGAAAAGAAGAGGTCAAATTATCTCTGTTTGCAGAAGATATGATATTATACATAAGTGACCAGAAAATTCCTCCAGAAAACTACAGGAAATCATTAATACATTCAGCAAAGTGGCTCTTTAATAAAAAAGAACATTAAAACATACATCAACATGCTATGTAATTTAGGAATGCAAATTCAAATCTCATTTCACCTGCATGCAAGCTTACTATTAAACTGCGAATCCCAACATGAGTTTTGGAATTAATCTATAGTTTATTTTCAGACTTCATAAACCTGCTATATGTGTGGATTGTAAAGATATAATATAAAATTGGAGTAATGTAAAATTAAATGGACCAAAACAAAAAGCATCATTTAAAGATTAGAGAAAATTTCTGCATTTATTTATTTTTCTATTTATTTTTCTTTTATTTATTTTTATATATTTTTGTACAAGATTATGTTACAAATCAAATCTAGACCCGTGACCTGTGTCACCCTCCCTACATCCCCTGCCCCACCAGAGCTCACACATTCTGCCAAACATGTTTTTCATCTTTTTCTCAGTCTTTCTCAAAATTCTTGATGCAGAAGTGGACTGTTTCCAGCAGAATTCCATGATTTCAGTCAGTTCTTTGACGTAGTCTTTTCTGTTGTTGTTGTTATTTCCAATCTGCATCACTCCCAACTACTTGGAAAAAAGCTCAAGGAGCCCTGCACAAGAAATACTTACAACTAGGTACTTAGTGCCAGCATCCACAGATGAGGGATAACATTAGCCGTCTGTTTTTCTGGGACTGTGTTACTTCACTTAACATAATATCTTCTAGTTCCATCCATTTACCTGCAAAGTTCATGATGTCATCTTTCTTTACTGCTGCATAGAACTCTATTGTGTGGATGTACCACATTTTCTCTATCCACTCATCAGTTGAGGGGCACTTGGGTTGGTTCCAGCTTTTTGCTATTGTGAACAGAGCTGCAATAAACACAGCTGTGCATGTGCAGGGATGGTTCAAAATACAAAAATCAATAAATATCATAAAACACATAAATGGACTGAAAAGACAAAAGCCACACGATCATCTCAATTGACATAGAAAAGGCCTTTGACAAAATCCAGCATCCCTTCATGCTTAAAGTCCTGGAGGGAATTGGATTGGAAGGATCATTCCTTAATATAATCAAAGCCATATCCTGGAAACCCACAGCCAACATCATCCTAAATGGAGAAGAGACAGAAGCATTCTCCATAAAAAAATAAATAGCAACTGTGCTATTCCATTGTGAATCTCTAAATGGGCTCTAGAATTGTCCTATTGCTTATATTCACACATTGTAATTACCATATATAGATCATCCTAAATGGAGAAGAAACAGAAGCATTCCCCTTAAAACAATAAATAGCAACTGTGCTATTCCATTGTGAATCTCTAAATGGGCTCTAGAATTGTCCTACCACTTATATTCACACATTGTAATTAACCATATATAGATGGAAGATATGTAGTCATATTCTTAAAAAAATGTACAGTTACACATCTTTATACCTGCATGCAACTTTGTTGTTAAAATCTGAATCTCTAAGTGTGTTTAGGAATCCTACAGTTTATTTTCAGAATTTTTAATTTTGACTTGTGTGTGGAGTGTATATATGCATACTTTGGAATAATATAAAATAAAAAAAATAAGATACCTAGGAGCAAACCTAACTGAAGACACCAAAGATCTCTACAAAAAAATAAACTACATTAAAGAGCTAAAAAAGAATGAGTAAAAGATATAAGACAAAACTTAACATGGATGACAAAATTCACGATTTCTGGCAAGGGTGGGGGAGACAGGGATGGGACAAGGGTCTAAATTCAACTAAGAAATATTGTATGACATGTACAAAAGCTCAATAAAAAATAAAAGAAAAATCAACTTACAAAAATCACTAGTGCTTCTATATACCAACAACAAGCAATCAGAAAAGGCATACAAGGAAACCCCTGATTTACATTAATTAAAAAAATAAGTTAGGAATAAACCTAACCAAAAATATTAAAGATCTCTACAATGAAAATTTCAAAACTTCAAAGAGATAGAGGAAGCAATTAGGAGATGCTAAAATCTACCATGCTCTTGTATTGATAGAATCAATATTCTGAAAATGACCGTCTTACCAAAAAGCAATCTATAGATTCATTACAGTGCCAATCAAAATACCCACTAAATTCTTCACAGAGCAAGTAAGAGTCCAAAATCATCCAGAAATACATATTGAACCACAAAAACCCCGAGTAGCCAAAACAATTTTGAGCAAAAAGAACAATGGAGGGGGCATCACCATACCAGATCTCAGGTTATATGACAGAGCTGTAGTTATAAAACCAGCATTATAATGTCACAAAAATAGACATGAAGATAGATCAATGGAACAGAATAGAAACCCAAATGTGAGTACCTACAGTTAAAGCAATGTGGTATTCCACAAAAGAGCCAAGAATACACAGGAAGAGAAAAACAGCATTTTCAACAAATGGTGTTGGGAGAACTGGATCACCACATGTAGAAGAATGATATTGGAACCTTATCTTTTTCCCTGCACAAAAGTCAACTCCAAGTTGATCAGAGATCACAATACAAAATCAGAAACTCTGAAGCTGCCAGAAAACATAGGCATTAGCCTCCAAGATGTAGACATAGGAAAAGACTTTCTTTTTTTGTTTTATTTGGTGTTTTTTTTTTTGTTTTTTTTGTTTTTTTTTTTTTTTTTTTGGTTTTTTCTTTCGAGACAGGGTCTCCCTGTAGCCCCGCTGTCCTGGAACTCACTCTGTAGACCAGGGGGCCTTGAACTCACAAAGATCCGCCTGCCTCTGCCTCCAAGTGCTAGGATTAAAGGCGTGCGCCACCAATGCCCGGCAGAAAAGACTTTCTAATGGCACTCAGATGCTCAGGAAAAGACTTTCTTAATGGCACATCAGATGCTCAGGCACAAGAAATATGCACAAAATTGTTTGTTTCACATAGCATAAACAAGTTTCAAAAAACATGCTTTAAATATAAGTGGATAACTAAAATGGTATAATTGGAACAATGCTGTATATATTATGAATGGAATAAAGGAATGAACAATTTTAAATAACTATGGAGATTGGCAAAGACTTCAGCGTTATGTTTGAGGAAGAAAGTAAGGAATTTAAGAAATATATAAAAATATAATATTTTTTCTGATAATTTTTTAACTTATCTGTATAGTATATATACATATATTTTGGTTCAATGCGTTTTTTGAAATATTGATTTCTAAATTTCAAAAGGATACTATATTTCTAATTTATACATAAAATAATTCTGAAAGCTTTAAGTATGTGAACTTCATAAGGTACCCAAGTGGATCCACTTCTAATATAGAATACAGATGACAGCCTTGTATGTGCCCAGCAATGGCTGAATGTACTATGTCTTTCTGACCCACAGGCAAGACCCAGGAGATTTACAATAGTTGTTAACCAATTTTGGATCTTTTGAAGTTTGACTCATGGGCTCATTAATATTACAACTTCATGGAGGCTCAAGATACCTGGTCTCAAATTTTTTCCACTGACTTCAAGTGCCCTTCTGATGCAAAGAGCTCAAATGATAAGCATGAATAATGCTTCCATGAGGGTTGTGTACCCTGAGAAGTAGCTGCTGCCAGGAGCTTCTTCTGAAGGCTTTTAGATACTTCTCAGTCTTTTGTCATTCCTTTCTTTCTTTTTTTTCCTCCTTTCCTCCCTCCTTTCTTTTTCTTTCTTTCTTTCTTTCCTTCCCCTCCCTCCCTCCCTCCTCTCTCCCTCCCGTCCTGTCTTCTTTCTTCTTTCTATTCTTTCTTTCTTTCTTTCTTTCTTTTTCTTTTTTTCTTTCTTTCTCGTTCTCTTTGTCTTTAGTAATTTTTTTTTTGGTCTTGTTTTTACCTTTGTCCTGGTTTGTAGTAAGGATGTATGCATGTGTATGTGTACACAAGTGGTGCATGGATTTCTTACAACTTTTTTTATTTGTTGGCTTCAGACACGGTTTTCTTGTAGTCCAGCTGTCTGGAACCGCTGTGTAAAACCAGGCTGGCCTTTGAAATCACAAAGATCCACCAGCCATTGCCGCCCAAGTGCTGGGGTCAAGGTGTGGGCCACCACACCCAGCTAAATATTTTTTCTTGTTTTTATTCTGTGTAAACTGGAAAATGTACTGTCTGCCTGTAGGTTTTGTGCACCTATGTCCATGCAATGCTGTGGGGAGGTCAGAAGAAGGCCTCAAATTTCCCCTGGAACTGGAGGTTAAAGCCGGTTTTCTTAGCCACCTTGTGGGTGCTGGGAATCAAACCGGGTTCCCTGCAAGAGTAGGCTTTTAAAACCGCTGAACATCTCTCCAGCCCCACATGTACGTTTTACTGGACTTATGTTGTGGTCAGAGGATTACATTGGGTGATAATCCTCATACTGACATATGCATCAAAGACGCTATTAAAAATGAGATAACCATGTGTAAATGTATTATATCCTAAAGTGATTTTAATTTGCTTTGCCTAATTATTTAGTGAAGTGAACACTTTTTAAGATGTTTGTCAACCAGCTTTGGATTTCTTCATTGTTGAATTCTCTGTTCAGCTCTTTTCTGCATCTTTTTAGTGAGTCATTTTTTTTTTTTTTTTTTTTTTTTTTTTTTCTTTTTTCATTGTGTTTTGAGTAGTTTTGTATATATTCTCAATTTAATGGTTTGTTAAGATGTATAACTGTAAGGTTCTCCACTCTGTGTGTTTTCTCTTCACTCTTTGATTGTTCTTTTAGCTGTACAGAAGTTTCTGAGTTTAATAAGATCCCAATTTGTCAATTGGTGACCTTATTATCTTTGGCACAGCTGCTGTCTGATTTAGAGTGTTTTCTTTGTCCTGTGCCTATGTATCTATAATTGCGCTAACATTTTCTTCTAGCATTTTCAGAGTTTGAGTTCTTTAAGTGGCTTGGATCAAGAAAAACAATAGATACCAAATGCTGGACAGGTTACCTACCACCGAGCCAGTCATACCACTCCAGGGTATATATTACAAGACTCATCCTGTCTCAGAGATACACTAACATGTATGTTTATTCCAGCCCTCTTCACAATACTGAATAGCTGATAGCAACTTAAGTATCTCTCAACCAATGAATAATAGAAAATATGGTACAGCTACACAACAGAATTTTTATGCAGTGGTAAAAATGATGACATCATGATACTTGCAGGTAAATGGATGGAATTAGAAGCCATTAACGCTAAGTAGATAACACAGTCCCAGAAAACGAAGAATTACTTTGTTCCTCATTTTGTGGATCCTAGCACCAAAGCTCTATTTGTTAAAGGCAAACTGAGTAACTATTTGTTTTTCTTTCTTCTGTAGTAAATATAATACGCCTGATGTATAACTCATTAGCTTGCTATGAATGTAGAATGTAAAAGTAAATATTTGTTCCTTTGCCTGCATACAACTCTACTGTAAAAATGTGAATCCCAAAACAGGTTTTTGTAATTAACCTTTAGTTCATTTTCAGATGTCATCATTTTGGTATACAGGTGGCATATATAAATATATTATATATATATAGGAATGTTATATATAATATAATATATATATATATATATATATATATTGGAGTGATAACCAATATGAATGGCACAACAGCAACAACAACAACAACAAAGACTGGGCCAAAGAAATGACTGAAACAGTAACTTCGGCCCAAAACAGTAAACATTCCGCATCAAAAATTTCCATTAAAGATTCTGTGCATAGAGGTACACCACCTGATCAAAACTTGTTTGCTAGAAATATTTGTTAATAGTGATTATTTACTTTTAGTTTATGTGTATGTGTATGCATGTACACATGTGAGTGTGGGTGGGTGCCTGAGGAGTCCAAAAGAGGGAGTCCAATTTACGCCTGGCAGCGGCCAGTGGGTAGCATTGTTTCCCATCTGCCTGGGACCAGGCCCCCTTGCTACCCATTGATGTCATAACATGTTCTTGGCCCCTCACATCCTATTTAAGAACTTTTGAAATCTTACCCATTTTTACATATTAAAATTCAAGTCTTTTTACAGACACACAAAACTAACTAACTAACTATATATAAATAAAAGAAATAAATAAATAAATTTAACTTGAGCTGGAACTTGAGTTCCTGCAACTCAAACCACAGTTTTTAGCTGCTTTGTGGGTGCTGTGAATCGAACCCAGGTCCTCTGTAAAAGTAGTCAATGCTATTATCCACTGATACATATTTCAGCCCCCAATAAGAAGTATTTTTTTAAATTATTTGTCTCTGCCTTTGATTATGTGCACATGAGTATTGATGCCAATGGAAGTCAGCAGAAGGTATGAAATCCCCAGAAGCTGGAATTACAGGCATTTTGAGCCCCTCAATGTGAGTGGTGGAAATAGAACTCTGGACTTCTCCAAGGGCATTATGTGCTCTTAACCAGTGAGCCATCTCTGCAGGTCCAGATATTGTTTTTTTTATTTCTCTACAGAATGTTTTAATAAAAAAAAAAAAAAAAAACTAAACTGGCCACGCGTGGTGGTGCACCCCTTTAATCCAGCAACTTCGGAGGTGGAGGCAGATGCAGGAGATTCTTTGAGTTCAGAGGCAGCCTAGTCTACAGAGCAAGTTCCAGGTAACCTGGGACTACAGGTAGAACTTCACTATCCTCAAAACACCACCAACAGCTGGCCGAAAAAAGCTAATTGACTAATTACAATGTTCCCAGGGTGTCTAGTACTGACCCAAAGGAATTTGGAGCACTTTTGTAGGTGCTAAATAAAGGGCTCCCTTTCAGAGGTGAAGAAACTCCTCGAGACACGTTGTTTAGACATCATTTAGAGAAGGCATTTTTTTTCCTTGCTAATATGATGTTTTTTTTTTTTGCTGGATTTTTGTCTTTTCGAGACAGGGTCTCCCTGTAGCCCCAGCTGTCCTGGAACTCACTCTGTAGACCAGGCTGGCCTTGAACTCACAAAGATCCGCCTGCCTCTGCCTCCCAAGTGCTAGGATTAAAGGCGTGCGCCACCATGCCCGGCAGGAAAAGACTTTCTTAATGGCACATCAGATGCTCAGGAAAAGACTTTCTTAATGGCACATCAGATGCTCAGGCACAAGAAATATGCACAAAATTGTTTGTTTCACATAGCATAAACAAGTTTCAAAAAACATGCTTTAAATATAAGTGGATAACTAAAATGGTATAATTGGAACAATGCTGTATATATTATGAATGGAATAAAGGAATGAACAATTTTAAATAACTATGGAGATTGGCAAAGACTTCAGCGTTATGTTTGAGGAAGAAAGTAAGGAAATTTAGAAATATATAAAAATATAATATTTTCTGATAATTTTTTACTTATCTGTATAGTATATATACATATATTTGTTTCAATGCTGTTTTGAAATATTGATTTCTAAATTTCAAAAGTATACTTATATTTCATAATTTATACATAAAATAATTCTGAAAGCTTTAAGTATGTGAACTTCATAAGGTACCCAAGTGGATCCACTTCTAATATAGAATACAGATGACAGCCTTGTATGTGCCCAGCAATGGCTGAATGTACTATGTCTTTCTGACCCACAGGCAAGACCCAGGAGATTTACAATAGTTGTTAACCAATTTTGGATCTTTTGAAGTTTGACTCATGGGCTCATTAATATTACAACTTCATGGAGGCTCAAGATACCTGGTCTCAAATTTTTTCCACTGACTTCAAGTGCCCTTCTGATGCAAAGAGCTCAAATGATAAGCATGAATAATGCTTCCATGAGGGTTGTGTACCCTGAGAAGTAGCTGCTGCCAGGAGCTTCTTCTGAAGGCTTTTAGATACTTCTCAGTCTTTTGTCACTTCCTTTCTTTCTTTTTTCCTTCCTTCCTCCCTCCTTTCTTTTCTTCTTTCTTTCTTTCCTTCCTTCCTCCCTCCCTCCCTCCCTCTCTCCCTCCCTCCCTCCCTCCCTTCTTTCTTTCTTTCTTTCTTTCTTTCTTTCTTTCTTTCTTTCTTTCTTTCTTTCTTTCTTTCTTTCTTTCTTTCTCTTTCTCTATTGCTCTTAGTAATTTTTTTTGCTTGTTTACCTTTTCCTGGTTGTATGTATGATGTATGCCTGTGTATGTGTACAAAAGTGTGCATGTATTTCTTAAAAACTTTTTTTTTGGCTTTTCAAGACACGTTTTCCTTGTAGTCCCAGCTGTCGTGGAACTCGCTGTGTAAACCAGGCTGGCCTTGAAATCATAGAGATCCACCAGCCACTGCCTCCCAAATGCTGGGATTAAAGGTGTGTGCCACCACACCCAGCTAAAATATTTTTTATTATTTTTTTCTGTGTATGAATGTACTGTCTGCATGTAGGTTGGTGAACCTATGTCATGCAATGCTGTGGAGGTCAGAAGAAGGCATCAAATTCCCCTGGAACTGGAGTTAAAGACGGTTCTTAGCCACCTTGTGGGTGCTGGGAATCAAACCTGGGTCCTCTGCAAGAGCAGTCAGTGCTTTTAACCGCTGAGACATCTCTCCAGCCCCACATGTACGTTTTACTGGACTTATGTTGTGGTCAGAGGATTACATTGGGTGATAATCCTCATACTGACATATGCATCAAAGACGCTATTAAAAATGAGATAACCATTTTTAAATGTATTAATATCCTAAAGTGATTTTAATTTGCATTTCCTTAATTATTAGTGAAGCTGAACACTTTTTAAGATGTTTGTCAACCATCTTTACTTCTTCATTTTTGAAGTCTCGGTTCAGCTCTTTTCTGCATCTTTTTAGTGAGTCATTTGTTTTGTTGTTGGTGGTGGTTTTGTTCCTTTGTTTTTGAGTAGTTTATATATTCTCAATGTTAATGGTTTGTTAGATGTATCACTGGTGAAGGTTTCCTCCCACTCTGTGTGTTTTCTCTTCACTTCTTTGATTGTTTCTTTAGCTGTACAGAAGTTTCTGAGTTTAATAAGATCCCACTTGTCAATTGGTGACCTTATTTCTTGCACAGCTGCTGTCTGATTTAGAGTGCTTTCTTTGTCCTGTGCCTATGTCTAATAGATTGCTGCTAACATTTTCTTCTATCATTTTCAGAGTTTGAGTTCTTTAAGTGGCTTGGATCAAGAAAAACAATAGATACCAAATGCTGGACAGGTACCTACCACCTGACCCAGTCATACCACTCCAGGGTATATAGTTACAAGACTCATCCTGTCTCAGAGATACACTAACATGTATGTTTATTCCAGCCCTCTTCACAATACTGAATAGCTGATAGCAACTAAAGTATCTCTCAACCAATGAATAGATAAAGAAAATATGGTACATCTACACAACAGAATTTTATGCAGTGGTAAAAATGATGACATCATGTACTTTGCAGGTAAATGGATGGAATTAGAAGCCATTACGCTAAGTGAGATAACACAGTCCCAGAAAAACGAAGGATATACTTTGTCCCTCATTTGTAGATACTAGCACCAAATCTCTATTTGTAAGGCAAACTGAGTAACTATTTTTTTTCTTTCTTCTGTAGTAAATATAATACCTGATGTTACTCATTAGCTTGCTATGTAATGTAAGAATGTAAAGTAATATTTTTCTTTGCCTGCATACAACTCTACTGTAAAAATGTGAATCCCTAAACATGTTTTGTAATTAACCTTTAGTTCATTTTCAGATGTCATCATTTTGGTATACATGTGGCATATATATATATATATATATATAATAAAGTAGAGTATATCATTCAGTTGCGTTGCTACTAACAAACATTAGAAATTTATATTAGGTTTATATTTAAATTTTTATAAGTATATATTATAGAATATTATATATGTTATTGAGTGATACCAATATGATGCACACAACAGCAACAACAACAACAAAAAAGACTGGGCACAGAGAAATGACTGAAACAGTAACTCTGCCACAAAACAGTAAACTTCCACTAAAAATTTTCCATTAAGATTCTGTGCATAGAGGTATCACCATATCATCAAAACTTTGTTTGCTAAAAATATTTTTAATATTTATTTATTACTTTTATTTTATGTGTATGAGTGAATTGCCTGCTTGCCTGTAAGACTTGCAAACAGGAGTCAAAAGAGGGAGTCCAATTTACGCCTGGCAGCGGCCAGTGGGTAGCATTGTTTCCCATCTGCCTGGGACCAGGCCCCCTTGCTACCCATTGATGTCATAACATGTTCTTGGCCCCTCACATCCTATTTAAGAACTTTTGAAATCTTACCCATTTTTACATATTAAAATTCAAGTCTTTTTACAGACACACAAAACTAACTAATAATAACTAACTAACAATATAAATAAATAAATAAATAAATAAATAAATTTAACTTGAGCTGGAACTTGAGTTCTGAACTCAAACCACAGTTTTTAGCTGCTGTGGGTGCTGTGAATCGAACCCAGGTCCTCTGTAAAAGTAGTCAATGCATTATCCACTGATAACATATTTAGACCCCCATAAGAAGTATTTTTTTAAATTATGTTTGTCTCTGCCTTTGATTATGTGCACATGAGTATTGATGCCAATGGAAGTCAGCAGAAGGTATGAAATCCCCAGAAGCTGGAATTACAGGATTTTTGAGCCCCTCAATGTGAGTGGTGGAATAGAACTCTGGACTCTCCAAGGCATTATTGCTGTCCTAACAGTGAGCCATCTCTGCAGGTCCAGATATTGTTTTTTTTATTTATTTCTCACAGAATGTTTAATAAAAAAAAAAAAAAAAAAACAAACTGGCCACGCGTGGTGGTGCCCCTGTTAATCTCACATCTCAGCACTTCGGAGGTGGAGGCAGATGCAGGAGGAGTCTCTTTGAAGTTCAAGGCCAGCCTAGTCTACAGAGCAAGTTCCAGGTAACCTGGGACTACAGGTAGAACTTGTCTCAAAAACACACCAACCGCTGCCGAAAAAAAAGCTAAATTGACTAATTACAATGTTCCCAGGGTGTCTAGTACTGACCCAAAGGAATTTGGAGCACTTTTGTAGGTGCTAAATAAAGGGCTCCCTTTCAGAGGTGAAGAAACTCCTCGAGACACGTTGTTTAGACATCATTTAGAGAAGGCATTTTTTTTCCTTGCTAATATGATTTTTTTTTTTTTTTGCCAGTGTTTCTTACAGAAAAAATAAGTGTATGGGAGTTAAAGAATAGTTGCAGCTATCCTAGCTCCCAGACATGCACCACCGTCACTTCATGATTAGGATCCAGGAGACCATTTTTCTCACTTTACCTCAGCTTCTCTCCAGAATGAGTGAAGGTTCACAATGCTCAGAAATGATCGTTCTTTCTGGTAGTCCATTGTTTAGAGGGCAATCAATTTTGCTCTGAATCACTTCAAAAAGTTTCAGGCTTTTCAAATAGGAAACTAAATTCTCATTGGTGTTTATGTTAAAGAAGGTGCCCCTATGTCGATAGGCTGCAGGGTACTGATACTTTGTGAAAACGTTAATATCTTTCTACAGCTTTGGCACTTTTGTGGGAGATATTCTCACATCTCAAAGTTGCAACAAACCTTTTTTTTTTTTTCTCATACAATCAATACTTGATCATTGAGCGTATAAGTTTCTTTTTAGAGGAGTGAAAAGATTCTCATCAGACTTCAAAGCATTACTTATTTAACAGTAATAAAAACTAGAAATAGATTAATACTAAATTTGAAGAATAGGTCATTGTAATGATAATATTGTCTCTTGTAAGAAAATGTTTCAAAATTGTTAAATATCAGGATATACAGAATTTACTTGTCCTTTTCAGTTTAATTTTAATACAATGCATATCTAAGATTATTGTTGACATTTTATAGATTATTTACATAATGCCTATCATTTGGGACAAAAAAAATTAGACATTTTGGTCTTTTTGAGACAGGATCTCCTGCAGCCCTAGCTGTCCTGGAAGTCCCTATGTAGACCAGGCTTGCCTCAAACTCACTTTCTCCTGCCTCTGCCTCACAAGTGCTGGGATTAAAGGCATGCTCCACGATACCCAATTGTAGAATTCTTGATATAGAGGTTGATGTTAAAATATTCTTATAAATTTTTCTTCTAGTGTAACAACTTTGATTTTATATCATGGCTTCTTCTCTGTCCCCAAGTATATATTTAAAAGAAATATAATGTACTCTAAATAAATGGATCTTGTAAGTATTTCATATGATATATGTTAAATGACACATAAACTACTTATGAGAGGAATAATTTATTCTGGCTTGCTTTGTTGTTTTGTCTGTAGTGGTGGAAGCCTGAATCAGTAAGTCTTCAGATAATATGGAATTAAGGAGAGCTGGACCAGAAACAGAGGGTGGGGATAACATTCAAGGGCTATCCCAATTAACCCACTTTCACCAACCAGCTTAACGTTCAAAATAACACCTCAAATTTGGGAGGGAGCATTCAAAGAAGGGGCTATGGAGGACATTTCACTATGAAAACATTGCTTAAAATACACAATACCCTACAGCCTATTTCCAACAGGATTTTTATTTAAATAAGATTATGGAACACTATTTTCATCACAACTTTTATTTTTTGGTGTCTTTTATTTTTTACAGCTAAATTCATTTTACTTTCTATCTGTCTCTGTGTCTCTCTCCCTCTGACTCTCTCTCTCACTCTGTGTGTGTGTGTGTGTGTGTGTGTGTGTCTGTGTGTCTGTGTGTGTAGGAATGTATGGCACATGTATGTGGGTACCCATGGAGGCCAGAAGACGGTGTTGGATTTCCTGGAGCTAGAGTTACAAGAGGTTACAGGGTTCCCAAATTGCAGCTGGGAATCAAACTCATCTTCTAGAAGAGTGGAAGACTCAACTGCTGAGCCACCTCCCCAGTCCTGTATTAAAGCTTTAAGTACACATTGAATGCTTAGTTACATTTTATCAGTAAAAATAACAAAAACAAACTTTTACTTTGAAAAACATATCTATATGTGTATTTTTCTGCTGCGTACTGTAGCTATTATAAAATTGCAAATTATAGCATAATTTTCATAATCATCTGATACTTAACACATCATATCATCCCTAACATAATTTCTACTACTTTGGAGAGCTAATATTTATAGGTATATACATATACATTTGTATGTACAAATACATTACCTATATTTGATGTACATTTTTAAATATTATCTAACTAGTATTTGTGCCATGGAGCTTTAAGTAACTAAGAACAACACTTTTCTTATCATCTAAGAAGCACAAAGAGGTTTTGACATGCTTCAAATTATGTAATAGTTAAATATTTGTACTGACTTTTATGTTTGGTGACAAGATTATACCTTCATAATCCAAAAAAATCCTGAGGCATAAGAGATTGAAAGTATCTGGACAACATGACTGGAAAATAAATTGAAAGTTGTTCAGAAATATATAACAAAGAGTGAAAATACAATTATATTTTAAGATTTATTTTTATTATTATTTTTAAATATTTTATTGAAGTTTTGTGCATTTCATACAACATTCCTCAATCCAGTTTAGACTCATTCCCACTTCCATGCCCCCACCCCATCTACTTTTATTACTTTTTAAATTGTGTGCATGTCAGGGATCTATGTGTACATGAGCGCAGGTGCCAAGAAGGCCACAGGCCTCACATCCCCCTGGATGTGGAGTTACAGGCAGCTGTGAACCACCTGATGTGAGTACTAGGATGTAAAACTCAGGTCCTCTGCTAAAATTGACCATGCTTTTATCATCTGTGCCACCTCTCCAGCCTCAGCAACATGGGCTTTTTGTTTATTTGTTTTTGTTTTTGTTTTTCCTATTTCAAGACAGGGTTTCTTTATAACCCCACCTGGCTTCCACTCGATGTGTTGACAAAGCTAGCTGGATATGCTCTCATAGAGACATTCTTGCCTTTGACATCTAACTGCTAAAATTAAAGGTATACACTACCACAACTGGACCAAATATGATGTTTTAATGGAGTAAATTTATTTTGGAAAAGTATCTTTTAGACCAGACTCTAAATTGAATGTCTAGCAATTTCAAATTTGTAAAACTTTATTTCCTTCAAGAAACACTCTGGTAATTGAAAACATTTAGACAATGTTTTGACCTCACAATTGAAATGTGTCACCAAACTGAATGTATGCAACTGTCTCATGTTATTTTATTCAGTGTGTTTTGGTACAGTTACATTAGGAACAAGCAAGCAAATTATTAAAAATAGATTGGAAAAGTCAAAGGCTTTTTTGGTTATAGTACAAGATGTTCAAATAGCTATGGATACTTGAGGCTCAGGGATTAACATTTATCAGCCTATTTATCAGTAGATCTTATTAGACAATTCAAAATAATTTAGAGACTTTGGGAATAAAATAATTAGCCCCCCAAAGGCTGCAAATCCAAGTATGATTCAAGAACCCAGCAAAAATCTTGGCTGCAGTGATGCACATCTGTAATCCCAGACTTGCTAGGAAGAAATGTAAGGCAGTTCCTTGCGGTTCTCATCCTCAGCCTTTCACCACTGTGCAATCTCCAGTTTGGCTCAGACTCTGTCTACAGGATCCAAGGTGTTTTAGGACTTAGTAAAAGCAAATATGTGCATATTAAACAACATTGGTTTCAAGGCTGATAAAAAAGGTAATGCATCTGAGTTAATTGGTGATATAAATTGCTGTTGTCCACATTAGCTTTAATTAAAAGTTGTATAACAATTACTTTGGGATGGGTATAAACAAATGTTCTCTATAATTTTGCTCTCCTATAGTATCACCTGGCAGCAATCTCTTTCACCTATAGGATGATTTAATTTAAAAATAAAGTTTGCTTCCCAAGTTAATCACATACAGTAACCCAAAACAGCATGGGTGAACTTGATGAAATCTGTGCCTTGACTCCACCCGATAGGTACATATTTTCTTTTTGTGAGACTCATGGGTCAAAAATAAAAACCTAAATTTAAAAAGGGGGATATAGATAGATATGGAAACTTTTTGTCAAAAAAACTGCAATTCCAAATCTTAAAACTAACTATGGGAAAGGATTTAATTTGTTGCTAACACAGGGGCCGAGTATCACAAATTTAATGGCTGAGAAAGGAAAATGCAGTTTGCAGTGCGTAGGATGTACCAGAAAGTGCCAGCAGAAGGATGAATCCTCTGGGCATGAAGGGAAAGAAATGTCTCAGATTGCTACGGACACAGCCAACCTTCGCGTGGACCTACTAGTACAACGATTTTAATGAATCCTACTAAGAAGCTTATCTTCTAGGTGCGCAAGGTTTTAATAAAGAGACTTTCTTAACTCCCCCCCCGGATAGAATAGGAGGAAGTATGTTAGATGATGAGTTCGTTCTCCAGACTGTAGATTGGAGCCAGCGTGATATAGAGGATTCTCTTGTAAAATCAGTGAAAAATCCTGGCCTTCTTTAACTGAATAATAATGGACATAGAACTGTGAAAAGGATCATAGTGTCGCGTATTCAGAACCAAATATGCTAAAGTCTCCTTAAGCTACACACTTAAGAAAAATATATTAACAAGAGTCAGCCTGACATAGCAACAATGGAATACTCTACCAAGGAGAGGGATGTTGGCCAGGGGATCCATAAGCCCCACAAAAGGTAAGGTCCTTGCTTCCTAACGGGATACTCTGCAGGAAAGAGAGGTGATAAGGCCCTGCTGTTGAAGACCTGATATAAACTGGGAACGATGTATGGGATAGACCCACTTGCAAGCATAAGATGGCACTCTGGAATGCCAGACAAGTTACCAACGGCCCATAAACCAATAAACAATATGGGCTCCTTGAGAGCCAAACCCCTCGAGTCAGCACCAGCTACACCACTCATATGGAATCCTTTTTTTTTTCTTTTTTTCTATGTGGCAGCAGTGGGCCTTATTCTGTATATCCAAATCTAATTGAGTAATCCAATCTATGGACTTTGGCTTTCTTGAAGGAATAACCCCACGCGGTGTGCCACAAATACATCTTCTATGGTTAGGAGATGTTATACACTAACCACACAAGACCTGTATCTTAACAGAAGAAAATGTAATTATGGATTAACATACATCCAAACAATTGTGTCTATACCAATGTAACACTATATCTGTAAAACATAAACAAATTGGGCTCATAGTAACTTGAGGCTATATATTTATATCCTTGCTTATATTTAAAAAATATTGAGTGTTCATTCTAGGAACAAAGGCTATATATTATATGTTACTACCTAAATAATTCATCTTGGGTGCATTTTTCATTAGTAAGATTGAAGGTTATTGCTCTGGAAAGGAGCTGGCAGAGCACCATGAAAGAAAACAGCCAGAATTGACTAGCAGACCAAGACAACAGCTCCAAAGAAAGTAGACTGTTTGCATCTCATCCACCTGTCCCACTTTTCTAAGCCAGGGAACAATTCTCGGGAACATCTGCAGGAAGGATGTGATAGAACTGTAAGGCTTGTGATTGGGGTGAATGTGAAACTACAACAATAGTTAGACTGTTCAGAAAACTCTTGTATACATGTACCATGCACATTTCTCTAGCCCAATCGTCATTGAGGGCACACTGGGCTGGTTCAGCTTTTGCTATTGTGAACAGAGCTGCAATAAAACATAGCTGTGCATGTATCTTTGCAGTAAGTTGTGCTTGTGGGTATATACCAAGGAGTGGTCCTATGCGGTCCAAATGGACAAAGGCTCATTTAGTCTTTAAGGGTTCTTCATCACACTGCTGGGTTCCATGTGGCTGTACCAGTGGATGTACATTCCCACCCAGCCAATGGATAAGGTTCCCCCTTTCCCGCCGAACCTCTCCAGCATTTGGTATCATTCGTGTTCCTGTCCCGCCAGTCTTATTGGCGTAAGCGTGATTATTCAATAGCTGGTTTTTAATTTGACATTTTCCTTAAATTATCAGAGATGTTGACAGATTCTAAAGAGTGTTTCTCAGGCAATCTAATTCCTCCTCTGTGAAGTCTCTATTCAGATCTTTGCTTCATCTTTTGAGTGATTCATTTGTTTTCTTTCCTTCTTTGTTTTTTGAGTAGCTTTAATACTCTGGAAATTATGCTTTGTCAGATGTATGCTTGACAGGTTTTACTCCTGTGGGTCTTCTCCTCACTTCCTTATTGCTTCCTTTGATGTCACACTGAATGGTGGGCTGTGGGGTTTGGGCATAACAGTCTGTAGACTGGTTTTGCACGAAGGATGCTTATACTCATGGATTATCTCACTTAAGCTAAAAATGAAAAAAAAAAAAAACCTGAAAGATGCAGAACAGTATGGCAGAATACATGATCTGGGATGGGGTGGGGTGGTGGGGGGAAGGGAAAGGAATATGCCTGATCCTGAATTGGAAATGATGTATCGAAATGCACAACCATAATAAAATTAAATTAAAAAAAAAACAATATCAGAACTGGACACTCATTTGATCAAGTTGATTGAACATACACAGAACTCCTCCCCCACCGGATGATGGTGGACCCCTGAGGCTGTGTGGGTTCTTTGCACAACTGCTCGCAATTGGTATTTACATGAAGGATGCTTTTTACTCACAAGATTATCGGACTTATTGTTAAAAAAATTGGAAAATAGAAACAAAACAAAACCAACCAAAAAAAAAACAGAAGAGCTGCAGAGGAAAGTTACAGCAGGAATGCATGATCTGGGGGAGGTTGGTGGTGGGGTGGGGGAAGTGAAAGGGAATATGCCTGAACACTGAATTTGGAAAATGATGTATGAAATACACGGAGCATCAAATAAAAAAAGAATATGCGGATGTTGAGTCCAGGAGATACCCCATATATTTAATTATTTAGGACTATCATGCGAGGAAAACCCAGAAATTTGTGCGTGATTCAAACCATATAATACTTGCTCTCTCGGATTACATGCCTAGCATTATCCATGTGTCATTATAAATCTTAATGTATATTGAAAGTTCCTATTTCCATGTAGCTGAGCTTTTCAGTATTTTAATAAGCATATATAAAAAAGTAAAATGTATAATTACCATGTGCTATTATCCTTTGCACTTTACAAATCCACAGAAAGCACCACTTAGGCTTAAAGAAATTTTCTCCAAAATGAAAATAAAAAGAAGGAGGGAATGAATAGAATCT
Source organism: Rhizomys pruinosus (assembly GCA_009823505.1). Taxonomy (NCBI): domain Eukaryota; kingdom Metazoa; phylum Chordata; class Mammalia; order Rodentia; family Spalacidae; genus Rhizomys; species Rhizomys pruinosus. The sequence continues at coordinate 622,395 of VZQC01012550.1, forward strand.
TAAGCATCATAAAACTGATCTCCTTGTATTTGTAAATCATTTAGTTCACCTTTACAAAGAAGGACTATCTGTGATAACTACTTATTTACCACTATATTGCCCTTTTACTTGTGTTGCTTACTCCAACAATGCTATCACATTACTTGATTACAGAAGATAACTAAATAGGTTGATGCAACCTCATCTAGTTAGCTCGTGCACAGAATGTAGTATTACAGAATACACTCTCACAAAATAACGGAAGAGCATTTCACTCCTTTTTCCCTCTTAACATGGAATCCAGGATTTTAGCTTCTTAATGATGAATTCTCATGCCTTTCTTGAATTTCTTTCCCTCAATAATCCAATGAGTCTTTATCTATTGCTGCAGACAGCCATCTTCTCAAATCACTGGGAGATGTGAATGATAACCCTATCTGCTGCTAGACAGAAACATCAAAATTCTGGCCACCGTTCACCAAGATAGCTTGTTTTTGTCTGCAGTTGTATCTGTGTCTTGGGAGGACCAGAGCTGCTTTCAGTCATACAGCTGAACTAAAATAACTAAAAGCATACGCTTCTTTCCAGGTGAGATAGTGTCACTCAGGTCCATCAAAATGACTGGCCTATGCATCAGTACCTGAAGAGCAATGTAGCAAATCTCTTGTTGATTAAATCTTAGGACACTTATTCCACCATTAAAATACATTGTTTGTTAAATCTGTCTGATTTGACATCAGCAGATAACTTATCCTGTTTATGCTTATAATGTGTACAATGCAAATAATTTTATAAAGATTCTTTTTAATATAAAAAAACAGTAGCAACATATTAATGTAAGATTAGAGAATAGTTTCAAATATATTTTCAGTGAAGCTGCAATTTTAATCAGGTGAAATCATGAAATATGTGTTGCCACATATTATTTCTGTCAGATAATATACCTTTCAAAATTTGGATTTTTGGTTTGGCATTTATTTTTTCACATAGTGTTATATAAGTAGTTATGAGATCCCTCATGATATGAGTTAATTCTGAATTAACCATCATGAGACAGAACTTAGTTTAACAGTTAAGGCATAGATTATTATCTTAACACTTTCTTGAGTTATTTATTATAAAGTGATTTTATTCTCCTCAATAAAAAAAACTATAAAATGACATTGCTCTGTTTAAATGAATCAATGAATGTATGCCCTTACATGTAACAGTGATTTAATTATTTTTAATTTAATGTGTAAGCATTGGGGGCAGACAAAATGTTTCAGCTTGTGTAATTATAACGGTACCTTCTGTCAAACTCCTGATGACCTGAAATTCAAATTCAGGAACCACATGGTGAAAGGAGCAGAAGTGGTTGCCTTTAATTTGTGCTCTGACTTCCACATTGGCCTGGGCACACACAGAAAACACCAGACTTCAAAATGCTACTTTTTAAAAATATTAAACACTGTTTCTTTATATATCTTACATCACTCTAGTTTATTTATTTTGACTGTATAATTTCACTTCCTTGGAATTCCTTTTGCATTTTATACAGCCTGTCTCATCAGGTTTTATGAAAGTCTGAGTTTACCAAAATCATTTTTGCTTGATGTAGGTTTACATTTTAAGTCCTTGGGAATAAAAGACACAGTACAATACTACCTGTTCCCAGTGTAATTTAAATCTTAAAATGGGATTAGGAAACTCCAGAAACGCCGACTTGCGCTTCTCTTCCTACTTCCATTTTCCAGGCAGATTAATGGTGTTGGGTATTTGCAGTTAAAAGATGTAAATAATTCCCTGCTACACTCTTTGCTCTTCTATCCTCTAAAAATATGGTTTGGGGTTTTGCATAATTTACATAGACTTCAGGTACTAAGGGTATTAAAGCGTTTTATAAAGGGGAGTGTTGGCTGTGGAAAGTGTCCGAGTGACATTTCCTTAATGCTGGCTGTGGTACATTTAATAAACTATAGGCTTACCCGTCAATCACAGGATAAAGGCTGGGCATAGAGGAACGTTTGAATTAATTATTAATATCAATTGGCTATTAGAACTCTTTGATTTCTTGCTGTGTGGTAAAGCACATCAGTGAAAGTGCTAGATAGGAGGCAATTTGAATGGAAATGGCTCTAGGTTATAATAAATCTTAGAAATTTCTAATTCTCACTTGACCTCCTGCAACTTCCTTTTGAGTGACCAGTCACAGTGGAGATATTAGGATGTCTTAATCACTTTGGATATGTGAATCCTGAAGGGATGAATAGGTAAAGGTATGGGGAGGAGGCTACATAAAATGATGTTTTCCTACACTCTTCAACGGTCCACTGTTGCAGGATAGTGATTTCTGGACAATTACTTTAGTTACGCACTTGTTAAACCATAAAGCATTTTATTATAATTACTGATGTCAATCAATTTTATACGATAATGTATTTCATTGTGCCTTTTTATACATGATATACATGCACATATGATCTTTATTTTGTCCACTATCCTGTTATCATCTCTTCCCCATCCCAGAAATAAAAGTTTCGTTGCTGCTCCCTGTGAAAAATTACACAAAGACCATGAGCAAATTTTCTCTCTATAAAGATTGCCTTCTCTAATTTCCCAGACTTATAAACCAAAGTATACAGAAAACTTCTGCTTTCAAATCAGAAAAGCAACAAAAATTAATATAGCTTTTATTTCTTTGCATCATTGTTTTACTCAAGGATCTTGAAAATTGGTCAAAATTGAAAAATCATGAAGCAAATAAAGTTTCTAATAAAATACTATACACACACACACTAGAGTGCAGACACTTTTCACAGTTCCATCTAACATCTATATTTTCCTTATATATTATGTGTTTTCTTTTGTCTTCTAATTCCTTCTCCTCAATTTTTATTGTGAAATTATCAACACTTTGCCCAATTTAAGTTGAAAACAGTAAAAGTAAATTATAAAGTCATATAGCTATGTAATAACTTAAATAGTAAAGGTGAAGCAAGTTTATTTAACCAAGAAAAAAATTATTACCTAAAGTATAAAATAATTGTAATAAAATGTCCACAAGCAAAAGTTTCAACAAAACATTAACATTTGATATTCTCATATTCTACAAGGTAATTTTTACTAGAAAACTAATGTTGGTCTCCTTTTGTTCATTACAAGAAATTTATTTGGGTTCAGAGTTTTAGAATTTTGGCTTCATGATGGTTTGCTCAGTGCATGTGAGCCTGGGAAAGACAGCACATCATCATTGTGAGAATAAATTACAGAGAGAAATCTCTCATCTCTTGGTCAGGCAGCAAAGAAAGAGGCATGGTGCTAGGATCCCTTTAAAGGGCAAAGACATTCCTCCAAAGACCTGAAGTTCTCTTATCACAGTTTCATCTCTCAGGGCTCTACCACCTCTGTTGGAACCAAGATTTGGACCATCTTTTCAAACATTGTGTTCTGAACACTCTGGTAACAACAACAACAACAACAATTCTTTTTCTTTGGAGATACAGTTCTAGATTTCGCAGCTATATTATAATCTATAAGGTTACAGTCTTTAACAAGGAAAAAGAAAGAAAACCAAGTAGCTGACTTTTAAAGCCATATTTATTGCCATTTATGTTCTTAGATATTTTATACACATCTAGAGGCAAAACTGGATTAGCTATTTCTTTCTAGTATATATAAATACCAATATAAATATCGTATATATAAGTATTATATAGTTACATTATAGTATCCCCTGTGGGGAAAACTTTTAAAGCAGCTATATACTAAATATTTTTTATTATTTTTGTTTTTATGTGTATGCGTCAATATTGACCTGCCTGTGTAAGTGCACTCATGTGATGCAATGATCATGAAAGGTCAGAAGNAGGGAAAGGGAAATATGCCTGATCTGAATTGGAAAATGATGTACGAAATGCACAAACCATCAATAAAAATTAAATTAAAAAAAAAAAACCAATATAGACTGGACACTCATTTGATCAACTTGATTGAACATACAAGACCCCCCCACCCCCCCGCTGGATGGTGGGACCCATGAGCTGTATGGGTTTGGGCACAACTGCTCACAAATTGGTTTGACATGAAGGATGCTTGTACTCACAAATTATCACTTATTGTTAAAAAAAATGAAAACAAAACAACAACAAAAAAACCAGAAAGATGCAGAAAAGTTACGGCAGAATGCATGATCTGGGATGGGTAGGGGTGGGGCGAGGTGAAGGGAAGGCGATATATGCCTGAACTGAATTGGAAAATGATGTATGAAATACACAAAGCATCAATAAAATAAATAAATAAATAAATAAATAAATAAATAAAACAAATGGACTTCAGTAAATTGACTCATATACATATATAAGTGTATGCATGTATATATAAAATAATAAAGAGGTGGACATGAAAAAAAAAAGAAATGTAAGGCAGTGTGCTGATGGCTTCAGTTGTCAACTTGATGCACTTGGGAAGAAGGAATATCAATTGAGGTATTTCTTCCACTGAATTGGCTTGTGATCATGTCTGTGCATCATCGTCTGGTTGTTTAGTGATATAAGAGGGCCCAGGCCACTGTGAGTAGTACGACCTGTGGGCAGGTAGTCCTTGGTTATATAAAAAATGCACCCTGAGCACAGGGCAGAGGAGCAAGCTAGTAAACAACACCTTCATGTGTTGTGCTGCTGCAGTTCCTGCCTCTGGATTCCTGTCCTGAGTAACTGCCGAGGCTTGCTTCAAAAATGAATGAATGGTGATGGTGATGTATGACAATTTTTTTCTTCTCCAACTTCTCAAGGTCTAATATCACAACAATAGAAAGCAAACTAGAACACAGAGAGAAGATAAATGTCTGTAAGTTCACAAATAATGTATACTAGAGAATGCAGAGTGGCAGAAAAAGGAGAGACCCTAACTCAACAGGGGGAAGGAGAAAACCAATACCTGAAAGTTCTCTCTAACCTCCACACTTGCTGTAGAATGATTCTCACATGCATAAATAAAAACAATACAGAAATTTTAAAAAATATAACTTATCAGAGGCACTATCCTTGAAAGCATAGACTTTACACTTGCAGTTATGATTTCTTAAAGTAGAAATACATTGTAATCAAAGAGCAGTCAACTTCAAAAATAAATATTAGAGATGCCTTCCTTATTAGTTAGTAAAGATGTTAGGAGAAATTATTGAAAATACTTTAGGACCATAAAATAAATAGTAATCAGTGAAAAGGTGATATTTTGGGCATTCTGTATTCCTATGTAGTAGGTATTTCACTTCCTTTAGAATATGAGGATGTTGGCTCCAACCTACAGCTGGAGAATGACCTCATCATCATCATATTTCTCATTATTCTATGGGGGGAGTTAAGAAAGTCTCTTGTATTAAAACCTTTGCAGCACCTAGAAGGTAAGCTCATTAGGATTCATTAAAAATAGCTGTTACTAGTAGGATCCACAGAGGGGCCTGATGTCTGCAGCAGTCTGAGGCATTTCTTCCCTTCAATGCTCAGAGGAGTCAATCCTTCTGCTGGCACTTTCTGGTATATCCTACTCACTGAAGAGCTGCATTTTCTTTCTCAGCCATTAAGTTGGTGATACTCTGGCCTGTTGGAACATACAAGTCCTTTCCCCTAGTTAGTTTTGAGATTTGGATTGCAAGGTT